>CP139508.1:219264484-219664379 GCA_021014915.2 Artemisia tridentata subsp. tridentata
CAGCAGACTGAGGAAACATTTCATGTTACCTTTGATGAGAGCACTGATGCTATCAGGTTCTCAACTGCCTCAGTGGAAGAGATAGGAATTGATGACTCATCAAGATATCCCCCTGATGAATATCTTCCTGAAAACAGTCCTTTCACTCAGTATCAAGATGATGCTAACTTCTCCTACTACATAATCCCTCACAACCTACCCAACCCAACCATCACTGAGTTTGTTGAGGCACATACAAGCATTGATGAAATTAATCAGTCTGTTCAAAGTACTCAAGAGCCAAACAATCTCAGTGATCAATTAGACACACAAGATCCCATCATTGATCGCGTGTCTACTCTTGAACCAACCCCTCCAACCAATCAGGCTTCCACAAGTTCAAATAAGTATCCAAGACCTCAGGATAGTTGGACTAGGTCTCAGGACATTGAACTTGTCAATATTATTGGAGAGCCTACTGAAGGCATGCTCACCAGGAGCATGGCTGCTAATCTAAAAGCAGCCTCAGCCAATGAATGCCTATTTGTGGACTTCATTTCCATAATTGAACCCAAAAGTGTCAAAGAGGCACTTGAACATGAAAGTTGGGTTCACGCCATGAATGATGAACTGGAACAATTTGACAGAAACAAGGTAATGACCTTGGTCAAATGTCCTGAGAATGTTTTAGTCATTGGCATGAAATGGGTATTCAAAAACAAATCTGATGAAAATGGCATAGTCATTAAAAACAAAGCCAGACTTGTAGCCAAAGGCTATAATCAACAAGAAGGCATTGACTATGAAGAAACATTTGCACCAGTGGCAAGGATGGAAGCCATCAGGATCTTCCTTGCTTTTGCTACATACATGAACTTCAAAGTGTACCAAATGGATGTTAAAAGTGCATTCTTAAATGGTTCACTAAAAGAAGAAGTTTATGTTCAGCAACCTCCTGGATTTGAAAGCCATGAGTTTCCTGACCATGTCTGCAAGCTTAATAAAGCCCTTTATGGACTGAAACAAGCTCCCAGGGCATGGTTTGAAACTCTATCAGCCTTCCTGATCCAAAACAAATTTGTCAGAGGCAAGATAGACAACACTTTGTTTATCTATAAGACAAAAACTGATGTCATTCTTGTACAAGTATATGTGGATGACATCATCTTTGGCTCAACAAGTTATAAGCTTTGCAAACAATTTGAAAAACTAATGGCAAAGCAATTTGAAATGAGCATGATGGGAGAATTAATCTACTTCCTTGGTCTACAGATCAAGCAGACTGATAAGGGAACCACTATCAGTCAAGAAAAGTATGTTAAGAACCTACTGGGAAAATATGAACTCAGTGACTGTGCCTCAGTCAAGACTCCCATGGTTCCCCCAAACAACCTTGGTCCTGATCTCACTGGTAAACCAGTAAATCAAACTCTCTTTAGAGGAGTGATAGGATCACTGATGTATCGACTTGCATCAAGGCCTGATATCCAATTCTCAGTATGTCTATGTGCCAGATATCAATCTGACCCAAGAGAATCACACATCACAGCTTGAAAAGGATATTCAGGTACCTGAAAGGTACTCCAAACCTTGGATTATATTATCCAAAATGTTCAGGCTTTGATCTCAAAGGATACTCAGACTCTGACTATGTTGGATGCAACATGGACAGAAAAAGCACCTCAGGCTCCTGCCAAATACTTGGTGGAAAACTAGTCTGTTGGAGTGCTAAGAAGCAACAATCAGTTGCCTTGTCCTCAGCTGAAGCTGAATATGTTGCAGCAGCAAGTTGTTGTGCAAATGTACTCTGATGAAAAGTCAACTCAGTGACTATGGAATTCAGTACAAGATGGTACCCATTTTTGTGATAACACAAGTGCAATTGCAATCTCAAACAACCCTGTTCTTCATCAGAGAACAAAACGCATTGATATTAGATATGATTTCATCAGGACCATGTCATGAATGGTGACATTGAATTACACTTCATTCCTACTGAATATCAGTTAGCTGATATATTCACAAACCATTGGATGAACCAACTTTCACCAGACTGAAAGCTGAATTAGGAATGCTGGATATAGAGAATCAGTCCACTGATTGAATTCTCCCAACAAAGTGTAAATCCTGAAAATCTCAGGTCCCCTTGACTCAATTGTGTACATCAGTGAAAAAGATCACTGAATCCTCAACCTCAGGAACTAAACCCAAGCTCCTGAAATCCTTAGTGCTTAGGAACTAAATCTAAAGTTCCTGAATCCTTGTTTCTCAGGAATCATTCCATATTCCTGAACCTTCAGTGACTAATCCCAAGTCACTGATAATCAACACTGAATGAAAAGTCATTCAGGGCCCTGAAAAGGACATTGAATACTAACTTAAATGCTCTAAGTATCTAGTTAGTAAATGTCCGAGGTTGGTAACTGAATTCTTATTAAATATAAGAATATTTGTCACTCTGCCTTTCTGGCATCCACCTCTGGGCCCCTACTTCCCAACTTGGCATTCAATGCCCTCTCTCACACAAAACACTGTGTGATGATTAAACTCTGCAACGTCCCCTTTGCAAAAACTGCTCAACTGTTCATGGTGACAGTTGCACAAAAAGAGGGTTAGTGGAAACGTGGCATTAAATGCGGACTTCAAAAATTTTATTCAATTTCCTAAATGATTTTGATTAAATACAACCACAAAATACCCAAAATGCCCTCATCTTCACAACCCTATAAAAACCCCAACCTAAAGAAACACACACACGCGTTTTAGAAATCTAAGCAAAACTCTGCCATTTTTAACTCTCAAACTCTGTGTGTGTTTATAAGCTTTAGAACCCAGAAACCCTAATCTTTACCAAGACCAACCATCACAAATGGCTTCTTCTAAAGCTATACAATACGCCCCCAATGTGGAATTCCTCACTGGGGATGTTGATCTTGCCAAGAACGATGTGGTGGGAAATTTTTCCTATCCACAAAAGTTCCCAGCCTACAAGAACGTTATGAAATATCTTCATAACGGCTTTCTTGCAAAGGCTTTCACCCAAACACCCTCAGTCATCTACCGTGACTATTTGAGGGAATTCTGGTGTACGGCTGTGGCTACCAGCCCCCAAGACACCAAAGAGTCAGTCATCACCTTCACGGTGATGAATGGGAGCCGAACCCTCTCCTTTGACTACAAAACCTTCATCAAGGTCACAGGCCTTGATTATGCTGAGGCCTTTGAGCCCAACCCCTCAGATCAGGAAGTAAAGAAAGAACTGATCTTCCTTGGACCACATGATCCCAGACGACCTACATCGTCTGCTGGTGAAATATTGGAGAAGGCTCCAATAGTGAAAACATGGTTCCATCCTATCTGGAGGATCCTGATGACATTTGTCATTCAGGTCCTCGTGGGAATAAATCCTCTACGGAACAATTGAACTCATCACAACAATTGATGCTGTTCAGTCTCCTTGAGGGTACAAAAATTGACATCGGAGGAATAATTTTCCGAGACCTTGTTGCCAAGCTCTCAGGAAAACATAGGCAAAGACATATGTCTTACCCTAGATTTGTTTCCTGTGTGCTTCAGGACCTTCTTGGTTCTGACTACATGAGGCCTGATGCAGAGGGTACGAAGCCTGATGTTCTGCACAAGTCAAACTTCGTGAGTGGCATCACTAAGGTTACATTTACTGCCCTGATCACCTACATGATGTCGGTGATTCAGGGGGAGAACTCTGTTTCTCCACCACCGTCACCAACCAAAAAGGTGACGAAGAAAGTGACCCAGAAAGGGGATAAGTCCAGGGAGGTACCTAAACCCAAGACACTCGCCACTGAGACTGACTCCCAAAACCAACTGAACCTTAAAAGGTTTTCTGTGACCCAAACCTCTGAGACACCCACTACAGAGACCACCTTGGCCACAAAACAAACGCCAACGGATGATACTGATAAATCATCCTCAGTATCCTCGGGCAAACCCTCTCCGCATGTCCCCCTAGGCAAACACAAGTCTAAGGGGTCAGGAACATCTACCCACTCACATCCCGATGAAGGAACTGACAAATAACAATCAGTTCCCAAGGGAGAAAAGGGTTCTAAATCCTCGGTAAGGCAGTACTACCTTACTGAGAAGGGGACCCACAAACACTCACATCCTGCTAACGTCCCTGAGAAATCACACTCAGGGTCTCAGGGAGGCAAGGGCCCTAAATCCTCTAAGGGACAGTACAATCCTGAAGAAAAGGGGGCCCATCAACAATCACAAAGAGTACCTCGTGATTCTACTGAAAAACACCCGTCAGTAGATGAAGGCACTCAGGGGGACAAAGACTCGAAGGGATCTAAACCACCCATCGATACGAAACCCACAACCACCTCAGGCGGTTTCATTCACTCGGAACTAATCCCAAAAGTTAGGCTGGGCAAACCCCCCAAGTTATTATGACTAGTCAAGCTGGTCAAACCCCACCAGTTATTATGACAACGGGATCAGGACCTGGCCAAAACGAAGGCAAGTCTTCTTTTGAAGAGGAGTCGGATAGCCAATTTTTTGGGGATTCCATGGCAGACATTCAAGCTGTCTTGGATTCTGATGAAGAGCTCAAGGAAGAGAGCGAGGAGGAAATCTTTAAGGCGGGGATGGCATGGAGACTGATGAACAACCCACTGAACCACCAATTGAACAACATACTGAACAACCTCATCAGTCTCCCTCACAGCAAATTGATGAGTTACAATCTCAGGCTTTTTCGGACTCTGATAAATCCATTCATGAATATCTCCAGAAATATGATGATTCCCTCCCTATTACTGAAAGAAAGTTGGTCAAATACATCATCAAGACCAACAATGCTCTCTTCCAAGGTGTCACTGATGAAATGCTTGAACATCATCAGGAAGCTGCTGTTAACTATGCCGACCTGAGGGCATCAGTTGATACTTATACCGAATGTGTGAATGAACAGCAGTCAGACACCAATGCTTCCTTGACAGCCATTGATACCCATCTCAACAAGTTCAACGCAACTCTACATGGCATTTCTCAGAGCGTTGCAACGATTCAAACAGCTGTCAAGGATGACCCAGAACTTACCAAGAAGATCCTTCAGGCTGCTGAGACATACCAACAACAGTCAGCCCAATTCAGTGAACTTCTCAGCTTAATGAAGGAATCTAATACTTAGGGTCTTCGCTCTTCTGTGGACTCTATCAAAACCTCTTTGGATCATCAGGAAAGGCACTTGGCTAACTGGGCTAAATCTTCAACATCCATGGCCTGGGCTCTTGGGTCAAGGATGTCAGGCATTGAGTCATCTCAGGCTTCTCTTGAAGCTAAGGTCTCCACAATCCAGCAGGACGTCTCAGACATCAAATCCATGATGACTGAGATTTATCAGGCATTCAAAGGTCATGCTGCTTCAGTGACTCCAACTCTTGCTCTTACACTGGGAGCAACAGTTGAGGGGGAGGAAACAGAACAAACCTCAACCTCAACCTGAACCAGAACAACCTCAACCTCAACCTGAAACAGAACAACCTAAATCTTCTTCACGCCACGACAAAGGCATCCTCATTGAGCCTGAGTCTGAACCTGAATCTCACAATGAAAGACATGATCCTGAGGAGCCAGTCAGGATCCCTTACGAGATTAATGGAGTTCTTTACAATTTCACTGCTAATGAACTATCCTCCTTTCTTGAGAAGGAAGATCGAGAAAAGAAAAGAACTGAGGAAGAAAGAATCAGCAAGTCTGCTCTTATCGAGGTTGTTCATGAGGAGGCAAAAAAGATTGGCCTCCCTCCAAAGGTTGTTTCAGGAGGTCAAGGTGGGGCAACTTTTGTGAAAGCCCAGTCAGCTGAATTGGAGGCTATCAGGCAGAAAAGGGAAGAAAGAACTAAGAGGGCTGAAGAGATTAGGCAGAATAGAATTAAGAAGTATCAGTGGTACATGACTAACAGATTGAAGCCACAACCAATCACTGATGTTCAAATTCATCGAAACACCAATCCTGCTGTTGTCACTGTCTTCAGGGGTCCTGATCAAAGAGTCATTGATGTGCACAAGCCATTCAGATTTGCTGACTTTGGGATCACGGAACTGGACGAACTGCGTCCTATAATAGGAAAGAAATCAAATATTGTGGTCCCTAGTCTGTTAAAGGCATTAAGACTGAGGTATGAAAAACTGGCGGCAGCTCCTCAGGAACTTGGTATACCATCTCTTCTTTCAGCCTCAACTAAACTTCCTGCTCCAGCTCAGTCTTCCTCAAGGAAGAGAAAGAAGATTGGAGCTGAGGATGAAATAAAAGTTCCTGGCCTTGATTATAACCGAGCCCTCCCTGAAGGAGTTATATTCCAGAAGAACAAGGTCATCGAACAGCCTGAGAGAGGACTCTTCTTCATTGATGAGTTCGGAGATCCAGCCTTCCAAAGGTGGAGTGACATTGATTTGTCAAGGGTCAGAGCCATGCTTGGATTCCTTATGTTAGCCTCCCCTATCAAGACGCCTGAAAATGCAAGGTTTTGCCTAGACCTGAAGAAAAAGATTCAAGAGCATCCTGACCAACATGAGCTTCAGTCCAAGAAACCAAAGCTTGCCAATCTAGGAATCAAGTTGGACTGAATGAGAAACTGCCTTTATCTTTTTGTACTTAGTTTGTTAGGGCTTGTAATGATATTAATAAATTGATGAATATTTTGTTATATCAGTGTCCTAATTTACTTTCTAGTACATTCAGTATGAGTAGAAGTCATTAGCTCACTCATTACTGATCAAAACACTTAGGAATAATTTATATCCAAATAGGGGAGATTGTTGGGTCCATCAGTACCCAAGAGTCATTAAACAGGATTTGGAAACAAATTTACTAAGTGTTTATTAAACCGAGAACAATTTAAGTCACTGAGAGAACAGCCTCTCAGTGAGTCATCTTCAGGATGCCTAAGGCGAGTTCAGGAAGAAGGACTCACTATCAGGAAGGCGGTACTTCTTGAGTAGGACTTAGGCCGAAGAAGAAGATGATGGTTCAATGAGTATTGGACAAGAACTCGCTGAACCCCAGTCTCCTCAACAACATCAAAGTGATTGAAGACTGAGGAACCAACGCCTGAAGAATAGGCGGGAACAAAAGGGAAGGATCTGAGAAGATAAGAGTGTCAGACCCAACACACTTATCTTGTCAGACACCAACCTTCCCTATTGCGGCTAAAAGTCACGGAGTGTCAGCCAACAACTACCAAAGTCTTATTAGCGCGTTCCTATTGGTTCTTGGAAATGACAATTACTATTTGTGATTGTCAGACACGCAACATAGTCAACTTGTAATATTTTAATCACTTATACTTAGTTTAGATGTGTATAAATAGATCAGACGGGAGAAAATTTATGTGTGCTTTGTATATTGAAAGCTCAGAACTTTTGAAAAGTAACTTCTCTCCTACAAAGAGTATACAACTCACTGAGATAGCTCAGTGGGTATATTGTTACCACTCAAGCAAAGCTTGAGTTTCGATAGGAGACACCAAACCCTTGTCTATTCAATCCCAAGTGTTTGTTCCGCAAAACACTTGGGTAATAGATTCTTGGAATTATTTCTAATAAGAATTTAAACGTTGAAAATATTGTGTTTTTATATTCACGTATTACTATAACTGTCAGAAATATTCTTTGCTTTGATCTCAGTCATAAGCACACTTAGTTTAACTTAATTGTTATTACTTGGTGTGCTAAGGGAACAACAGTACCATTAGTGGTCTGTCCTGCAGCTTCTGCGGTTTCTGCCCGAGAAGCGGCTTCAGCAGCGGCTGCAGCTACGGCAGCTCTTTCAGTCGCTAGTGTTGCCTCTATACTGTCGGCAACAAGCTTTCTAATCTCAGCTGGTGTCATCGCAGTAGTAGCTCTTTTGGGTGGCATGATTCTTCACAATCACAAAAGATAACAACAATGAGAAATCATAATAGAAATGATCATCATACACAATATATACAACCCCAACATGTATATACATCCATAACACGTATACATACAACCACAACATGTATAAATACAATGAATCACAATGAGGAACAACCATGAAATATCATAAATATAATCACAACACATGAGTATAATACATGAAAATTTTGGTCTACGTGGACCTATATCATAAAGTAGCACAACAAATCCTGCATAGTAGAGTCACACTTGATACATTTGTTTGTACTACAAGCAAAATAAATACAAGTTCTTAACTATGTCCTACACCCCGGGACTAGGATAATACTAGTACAAGCTACATGATGACAGTCTAACACTAGGCACCTCCTGGTGCTCCACCTAGTCGACGACTAATCCTCTGGATATCTCTAGACATAGCAACCATAATCTCCTCTAAGTGCTAAACTCGGAGCTGAAGATCAGCCTCCCTGCTCTCTGATGCGGAAATCCTAGCCTGAACTGTAGCTAACTCTCCGGCCTAATGGTGATGCTCCTCCTGAGACATCTGTGCCATGTCAAATAACTCCGGCATCTCCTGCCTCAACTGGGTGATACGCACAGAACTCTCCAACTGTCGGGCCTCCAATCCTTGATATGACACATCAATGGCAACTCTGCCTACAACTAGCCCCTCAACCTCCTCCTCTAAAGCCTCAATCCGGCTCACTGGTATCTCCTCTATATAGCCTAATGCCCTGTCAACCTCTCTCTATAGATGATTTAGTCGCGAGTCAATGGTAGCAGCAGTAAGTAGTCTAGCAGCAGCAGCCATAGAACTCTTACCAACCTCGAATCTGCTGGGTGGTTCAATCTCTGCAGTATCTATAGTAGCTAGAGATGGTAAATCGAACTGTGCCCGCTTTTTGAGCGGCAAATCAGAGGTAGGTACAGGATCCCTGGGATGAACTGGTGCTGATGGTACCTCAGATACTGACAAGGGTGGTAAGGGTGGAGATAATGATGATAGGAGAGGTAATGATGGTGATGGTGAGGATGATGGTAGAGAGAATGGTGATGATGGTGATGGGGTACGGAAAGCTACCCTCTTACGTGCTGTCAAGCGACGTCTACGAGGATGAGATGGGGTATGTACAATGGGATGAGTAACAGTAGTCATGGTGAGTGATGATGGTGGTTGGAATGGTACAAAAGCAGCTGGTGACCTGACAGTAAGACGATGAACCCGCTTAGCAGCAGTGCGCTTCATGCGCGGTCCACCTGGATATAGTCGGTAAATCTGACCAACAGGTATCTGCTGCCCCGGATGGATGGCCGGAACAACTTTAGGACCATGTCAGATCACAAGTGACAATGGTGGGGTGGGTGCGACTTCCCCCTCCTCGAAGGGTTCGGTCTCAGCCTCTGACATCACGGGTGATGACTGTGGAGTGGGCTCCACTGATGATAGAATGATAGTGGCTAGTGAGGGTGATGTAACCGACTCTAGTATAATGGAGGGTTGTGAGGAAATCTCATCTGACTCAGAGTCCGAGGATATGACAATAGGGTGCGTATTTGAAGATATCTCTATGACAATGGATGTGAAATAAAAGTAAATAAACATCTACATAATGCGGGTTATGATGAAATGACATATGTATGAAATCGCATGTATAATGAATATGCACTTATGCTATAATGATGAGATACTATGATGGTGTAGTTATCGTCTAGGCTATTAAGGACAACCTAGTTCGCTATAACCTTTGCTCTGGTACCAATCTGTCACACCCCCAAATTCATGACTTGCAGCGGAATGGAACACTTGAGGGGATCATAGCACCACAGTTACAGTTATATTGAATGACCTAAAGTGTCATTTTGAAAATACATCGTTTGATTATTTAAAACATTCAGAGTTACAAAAGTTAGGTCCCAAAAGATGTTTCATGTTGTGGAAATAAGTTCATACAAATCAAACGATAATTAAGTGCATAAAAACAAAGTGAGACGCATCGTCACCGTGACTCCATGGTATGTCCAAATACAAGCCAACATGCGATACCTTATTTACCTGAAAATACATTGCTAAAAATGGTCAACAATAATGTTGGTGAGTTCATAGGTTTATGTAAATGAAATGGTTCTACGGTAACCACAAGTATAAGTGTATGACAAAATGTCACATAAAAATGATACATTAGCTCTTAAGCTCATGACCCCGAAGCTAGACTGAAATGAAATGCCCCATCTGAGTGTTTGCCAATCACTCTAATATGACAGAAATGAAATGCGTTCGTATGACTAGTTGGCGCTACCAACCCGAATGGAGGAGTCACCCTCAATAGATCTATTCACTCACTCTCGCTTGCTCACAATTAACGGTTCATGATAATAAAGGGGACTTTATTCTGGGCAAATGATGTAACTTAAGCAATGTAATGAGTTTTGTGGAAAACTAGAAGGGGGGTTGAATAGTTTACCGGTTTTAAAGTCTTTTAAAAATTCTTGTTTTAAAAGTTTGCTATTGGAAACTATGATTCGAACTCTATGTGTAATCAATCAACACCAATATGAACTACACACTAAACTAACTAATGCTAAATAATAAAAGTAAAGAGTAGAGTTGGAAAGATCAAACCGAGACAAAGGATTTATAGTGGTTCGGCTACGAAGCTCTTCTTCGCCCTACTCTACTCCCCGAGTACCACACTCGAGAGTTTCAAGCATTATGTCAACAACCTCTCTTCAGGCGGAGAAAACCGTACACGTCGCTTATCCTATTACCGACAAAGAAGCTAAATATTGAGTGCTAATCTTAGCTAGCACCAATCTACCAAGGTCCACGTGACATATCACTCAAGCCCAATGGCTTCAACAGATAACCAAGATCTCAACAAGATCACAAAGATCAACTCTCACTTCACTCTACACAATCTAACTACTCTAGATCCTTTGATCACTCACACACAAGCCCAATGGCTTTAAGAGATCTTCACTATCTCTTAAGATCACAATGATCTTCACTCACACTCTCACAAAAGAAAAATAAACTTGATGTATGCTAAGATACAACAAGGATGTAACAAGTGTTACAAAAACCTAACAACTACAACTCTTGTATCTTCTTGAATACCTTGAGTTCTTCTCTTGCCAATGAAGAGGAATGATAACACCTTGTATCAACTTGGATACTTGTGTTCTTCTCTTGCTAGTGAAGAAGAATGATAACACCTTGTATCAACTTGGATACTTGTGTTCTTCTCTTGCTAGTGAAGAGGAATGAAGAGGATCACTTGGATAATGATTGGATCACTCTTGAAAAAAAGAAAAACTAATCTAAATGATCTAAGAAAGAAAGTGTGAAGAGAGTATTCAACTCAGAAAGTTTTGTGTGTGAAAGGATGCCTAAAAACTGTGAATGGGGTTGGTTTTTATAGGCAAAGAAAATCTGAACATTACAGAAAAATTTGTACGGACGGCTCCACTAAATGCACCATGGCTCCACTAAATTTAGTGGAACCATGGAGCCGTCCCAGACAAGGACGCTCCAAATTTTGTCTTTTCTGGTGAAAACTTATTTGGGGAAGTTTGGAGCTGATTTTGGGGGGAAAAATAGCTGTTGTGATTTTCAAACTTATTTTTCCATTAAAACATTTCTTAATATTTCAAAAATAATTTGTCATATGTATTTTTGAAAAAATGTTTTGTCACATTAAAATGTGAAGTCTCAAAACACAAATTCACTTCTTTGATCATTTGTCAAGTTGTAAATTTGTTCTAGAGTGATTTGCGTAGAAGCGGGATCTTCCGATTAAAAACTTGTTTACGTTAATTTTAACGTATCGTGATTTCACATTTTTTCATCCTCAAAACGTGAAGTAATCGAAAGATATAAATAACGTTTTTAAAACATTATTTGCATCAACAATCTCCCCCTTTTTGATGATGACAAAATATAAACTCATTTTAGGTTAAAATTAGTTTTAACAAGTTTTTAATGAGTTTACTCCCATTTCTCCCCCTTTGTCAAATCAAAAAGGTTGGAAAGGTTCCCCCTTGATGTATACTCCCCCAAATTTGGAGAACACCAAGGAATCGAGCAATGGTGTATACTACAAAACAAGGTTAGATACCACATATACAATATCTAATATGTAGCACTCAAGACAAATATCCCACAAAATGAGTGACTAAGTAGCCAATCATAAAAATAAAAAGAAGCAAACATCATGAAAATTCATTCATTCATAAGGAGAAGATAAATGTCATACATAGGTATGACTTCATGATAAGCATAAAAAGAAAAACAATAACAACCATAAATCCCTTATGACTAGAGGCAGGCTTCATTTCCAAGAGGGGTCCTAAAGGGTTATTGTTGAACCACTAAACAATGTCATGTTTAGGTGTTTAGATTAGGAGGTGGTGGAGATTGTGGCATCATTTGAGGTGGTGGTGGTGTTAGTAGATGTTCTATAAAGGAGAACATGAAATGAATCTCGTCTCTTAAGAAGAAGATGAGATTATGGTTATGGAGACAACATAGGCAATTAGAACTATGCAAGTCAAAGGGATGAGGTTGAATGGGTTGTGCCATGATAGGAGAGGGTGATTGTGGTAAGTTTGTTTGAGATGGAGTTGGTATGGCATAGTCCAATGGAGTTATGGGGGATAGTGTGTACTCCATTGATGATGTAGTGTGGAAGGATGATGAAGATGTTGTATAGGAAGAGGATGTTTTAGAGGGTGCATTAGGTGGTGATGGTGAGTATGGAGTGGCTTGGGAAGGTGGTGTCATTGCTTCATCATCTTTTGTAAGATCTACAAAGAGTGGTTTTGAAGGTGGTTTCACGGTGATTCTAGGTTTCTTGGAAATGTGAGAGGTGGATCCTTGGGTGGAAGCCATGGATGTGTGTGATGGGAGGTTGAAGATGAAGTGCAAGATAAGCTTGCAAGGTGAGGCTTTATATAGGCAAGATGGGTGAGATTTGAATTAAAGTTGATGGGAGTGTCCTATGGTGTAGCATGGGAATCTTAGGGTGTGTATGAGGTTGCAAAATTTGCAGGTTTGAGGTTAGGGTTGCATGTTTTTAGGAGGAACAGTAAAAATCCGTCAAACAGGGACCCAGTTCCTCTAAATGACCCACGGTACCGTTAAATTTAACTGTACCGTCCCTATTTAGTGGTACCGTGACACTGTTGTCATGAAAATTTCTGTGCAGGCTAGTTTTGGGCAGCTAGGGGGATGTTTTCTAGGGGAACTAGTTCCTGGAAATGATCGTTCCTCAACTCACTAGGTATTTATTAACCTAAAATATCCTATGTTAAGCTACAACTAGCATATAAAGATTATCAAGTAGTTTCCTAAGATAATCATAAGCATGCAATTATAAGAGACAAAATAAGCTATCATCCAAATATCCCATAGAGTAATTATGCAAAGAGATAGTTAAGCATGCAAGAAAACAATTAGCAATAATTCATAGATAAATTCTATTAAGATATGTAAATCTCTTCAAGACTACTTATGACTTGAGCATTCCCCCATTCTTGACACACTCTTGTCTTGAGCATGTGTCTCATTTTCATGATTTGGATCATCAAAGGATGCATAATGGGTGGAGGATTCGGAGATGAGGATTGATGAGACATGTGACTCGTTTATGGGTTTCATTATGGGTTTGACAAGTGAGTATTGAGGGCCGTTAAGGTAAGGGTGTAGGTTCATGAAATGGTGATAGAGACGGGTTAGGAACATCCCATAGGGTATCAATTTATTCTTGTTACCCTTTAGGTGAACAATTCGCTTAGCGAAGAAGTAAGCGAGATTGTATGGTATTTGGGTTAGGAGACAGTAAATCATATGAGCACAACACGCCGTGAGTTGCTCACGATTTCCTGTGAGACTTAGAACATTTTCTCGCAGGATGACTGCCCAAGAAAGTAGTTCATGACGAACCTCTTCCAAACGAATTTTCGTTGGATTAGGGTAAGAGGGGTACTTATAAGTACGGATGAGTTTGGTTAGTTCGGTTGGAGAGGGTATGTATGAACAGGAAGGACTATTCTCCTCACGATAGTGAAAGAGAGACTCAAGACACCAATCTTCAGTATAGGCACATTGCCCATGATTGGGTATTCGTAGGATTTGAGCAAATTGCTCAAGAGTTAGGATGAATTTGAAATTTTGGACCCAAAACCAAAGTGACAAGGATTGATCCTCGTTACGTACGAGTTCAACTTGTCGAAAGAATTCCAACACAAAACGAGGACAAATGTACTCGTTGATGTGGAGTAAACAATCGAATCCTATAGCTCTAAAGGAAGTGTTGATGTCCCGATGGTAAACTAGGGACGGATCAACGACACGACCTTCATGAAACCGACGGGTTTCAAGATTGACATAGGCACGAATGTGGTTACCCGGGTGTTGTGGGTTCATGTGAGATTTGGGGTGTGTAGGTATCGGTTAGGAGATGATCAAAATTATAATTCATGAGACATTTTTGTTTCCTATATAAAAAGAAATTTTTAGGAAAAAAAAAATTAGAGCAAAGAATAGTTGCATTAAACACATGCCTAGTGTATGCCTATATGCAAACCATGTGGAGGTGCGGTAATCTCGACTCAAAATAAAATAATGAGATTACCCAAACACTCCTAATTTTACTTTTGCTGAAACAAATATGTCGAAAAATACATATTGATTATGTAATTCGATCAGTATTCGTGAGATCATGTATGCATGAGAATGTGTTTTTAGTTTGCATCAACAAGTTTGATACTTTGGTCCGCATAAAAAATGGTGCAGTGTATTCTCCCCCGAGAATTTAGAAATCAAATAAGAAATTTAAAGCGGGGCTATGAAAACTCACCTGGTGCGATAGCAACAATGACAATAATGGGTATGATGGAATGAGGCTCGGTCTCTAACCGCGACCTATTATGAATGATATGATCTAAGTTAAGCAAATGAATTGATGTTACTCATGCAAATACGTATGTTATCGATACCACTCGTTAATTTTGAAAATAACGTTTATCGTCGAAAAATACATTTTTGACGTCTTGTTAAGTTATAAACTACTTTTCGTGTAAATATGTTGAAACAATACTCCACGATCCTCGTTTGGTGTTTTATCGGTAAATATAATGTTTTCGTCGCAATTTAATATTTTTCTTAACTTGTGATAATATACTCAAATGGCCTCGCAAAACTAGTCGCGAAATGGTGTACGTTAAGTGTTAGTGAATAAGCTTGACGTTTTTAGAATCCTTATAACTTTATCTTGAGTTCGTATATTTGTCGTTTTGATCACACGCATCTCGATCAATGAGAAAATCGGCTCTCAATGTAGTGTAGGGCAAAAACAGTTTTTCTATACTTAGAAAATATTTTGTTAAAAGCTGATGGAATTTTAGTGTGTTTGTCGGGTTTCAAACGCGTGTATCTTCTTCGTTATAAGCTCGTTTTCTACGTTCTTTATATCCATGGTTTCATGTTAGTATGAACTAACATGTTTTCAGCAGGTCGGATCTCTTAGATCATGTCTAAGGCCTCGTTTTGTCCTCTGAATCACGGCAAACAGCACACATTATTTTCAGAAATTAGTTTTTCGTCGTTAAACTTAGAAAAATCATATCTTTCTCGTCGTTAGTCGGTTTTTACTCATTAAAGAACCCACGGTTTCGTTTTTGAAAGTATTTTCTGAATATGAAGGCCAAAATATCCCCTGAGTTACTGAGTTTTCCAGATCACACGTTTTTGGACAGAACCTTTTCTAGGGTTTATGAAAACTAATTTTTCTAGTTCAAAACTTAATCAAACCACTTTCAATCAACTCCACAAGTAATCTAATCCTACCATACACCTTCTTAGGGTGTCATGGGTTCCTAAACATCACCAGCAATGGTGGACTTCATGAGATTACTAGTAAAACTTATGGATCTATTGTTAGAGATTTTTTAAGTGTAATGTGGTATATATAAAATAAGTATGTTGCATGTTTAACTACTAATACTTGAAAATACATTTTATTATGAATCAAATGAAAGTATGAAAAGATCAAAAAGTGTTCTTGAAGCTTACTTGAAGATTTGAGGTGATTTGATGAGAATGTATAAGAAACATATGGATTTTATCACAAAACCCTAACAAGAAGAGTAAATGAGACTTGATTGTAACTTGATCTTCAAAAAAATTTATGGATTCCTCCTTGATCTTCCTTATGGCCGTGGGTTATGAGTAGAGAGGAAGAGAGAATATTGAACTTTTTAGCTAGTTGATTATGTAAGTGTATGTGTTATTGGAAATAAATCAAGAAACATATAGAATATTAGCATTAATGGTAGTCTTCATAATCAAGTATGTATAAGAACTAGGGGAGCTAGGGGGGGGGGGGGGCGGCACACATGGAGAAAAAGGATGAGATAATTTCTTTAATTAAAGCTCTTGTCTAGTGTTGGAAGTATTAGTGTGTTTTGTGTATACAATAGGTGTTATCGGGTACCGGATTAACTATAAATAAATCATGACGAGGTAAAATAAAATACGACGAAGTTGTAAAAATTGTAAAATAATATTCCTTGCAAGAATTGGGTGTTAGTATGATTATCGGGTTGAAAATTCGCAAACCGACGAAGTTATAAGCTCCTAACGGAAAATATAGCAATTGATTTAAAAATACCGGGTAAAGTAATAATATAATCTTTATATCATTATAATTAGCATGAAAATATATTAGGATCATAGTCGGGAGTGTCGGGTATAGTGTTAGTAGTAATGACTGAGTGATAACGTTAATTAAATAAATGAACATACGTTAATAAAAATCACAAGAACCCGTGCATGACCTAATATACTGATGATGGTATGGATGACATGTAGGCTACTCTAGCCTATATGATATGTCTTGACTGATGATGCATGAATACGCAGCTAAACTATACTGGTTACACGCATTTGAATACCCGTAAACCTAGTTTACGTACTGATGAATGATGACCATGAATAGTGATTTCCCTCCGGGAATGAATAGTGTTACATGAATAGTAAAATTTTTGAAAACTTCTCAAAGTCTTAAACTGACTTCAAAAATGATGAATAGTGAAATGATGAATAGTGATCAGTGAATAGTAAATGATGAATAGTAATCTTGTGAATAGTAAATTGTCGAGGTTTGGAAAATGACTTGAAATTGTGATTTGTGACATCAAACTTCAACATTTTTTATAAAATCGTACGTACGATAAAAGCATGTTAATATCAGGCTTGTTTTGTTCGTAATTTAGAGCTCTTCGCAATGATATTTTTTTTATTAAAGAATTAGATATATATTTACTAAATATTTGACAAATAAAGTTTGTTATATAAAAAAGTTGTAATTATTAAAAAGTTAAAGGGTGATTTGTGTAAGTTTTTTTTAATTTTAAAAAGTTTTGTCACGTGTACCGGGTATATATACATGAAATAATTTATTTATTTATTTTATTATTATTTTTTTTTTTGGAATATCAGGTAGCCCGGGAACATTTTTACGCGAGATGTTTTTAATTTTTTTTTACTTCGACCAATAAAATTGTGCCACGTAATCTTGGGTACGCCCGGGAAAAAATATACGCGAGATGCTTGGGTAGAAATGTAAAACGGGAAAATCTTGGGCACTACAAGACAGATACACTCGTAAATGGCTATAACAGTAATTTTCGGTTTATATATTGTATTGTATTTCATTTTTATTTTTGAAGGTTTAAAAAGATATAAAGTGTAGCTTTAAATTCTGTAAAAAAAACTGTTCAAAAAAAATTCTGTATGAAAAAAAAGAAAAGAAAAAAGAAAAAGAAAATGGAGGAGTTATACAAGGGGCATTTTATAAGGACCCCCATTAGAGGAAGGTTTTCAATGATTGCAAGCTCCGGGCGGTTGTATCATGTGCTTCTCGGTTTGTACAAATAGCCCATAGGGAGGGTATTTTTTATTTATTTTTGTGTGTGTGTGTGTGTTATTAGTTTATTTATTTATTTATTTATTTATTTATTTTTTTGTAATTGTTTTTTAGTGTTTATTTGTTATGTTTTTTATGTTATGTTATTTGTATTCGTCTAATGTGTTTTTATTTAAATTAAACAACAACAATAATAACACGTTAAATATTAACACATTAAACAACTACAACAACAATTGTTATTATTTAATTAAACGACAACATTAACACATTATTTAAGAACAACAACACCTACCACACATGAAGATTATTTATTTTAATAAAAGAGTAAACTACAAAATACATCCCTGTGGTTTGGTCAATTTCACACGATACATCCCTCTCAAAAAAGTTGCGCCATACACATCCCTCCGTTAGTAAAAGTCAAACACAATACATCCAAGAGGACGAACGGTGCAAAGATTGTCTCGTTAAGTTGGACACGTGGCAGTTATCTTTTTTAGGCAAGGGTAATTTAGTCCTTTCACCCCTCTTCTTCTACAAATCCACATCCAGTAACACAAATCCACAAACACAAATCCAGCAACAGAAACACAAATCCAGAAACACAAATCCAAACCACAAACACAAATCCAAAAACATAAATCCAAACCACAAATCCAAATCAAGAAACACAAATCCAAATACACAAACACAAATACAAAAACCCCACGTCACAAATCCAAATCGAAAACTAACCTTCAATTTTCAAAACCCACGTCACAAATACACCCAATTACAAAACCCAGAAACAGAATCACTTAATTCAACCTATACAAAAAACCCCTAATTTACAAACCCTAATTCATAAAATGAACCAAAACCCAAAATTAAAGGTTTCAAGAATGATGGTGCATTGGTTGAAAACCCAGAAACAAGATCTGTTACAAGACGAATCAAGAAAGCAATTTAAGGTTTGAAGACCCTTTGGAGGGTCACGGTAGGTTCGACTTGTTTAGATTTTCGTTTTGTACTTGGTTAATGAACAAATCAAGAACAGAAAATAACATACTTGTTATCTTTCTTATCATTTGATTCGGATAATGAAATGAAGTTTTAGTCTTCAAAAGATCTATGATGAACGGTTCTTAAAGATCTGCATTCAAAGAGAAAACTTAATGAAATTATTGAACAAAAGGATGGATCTGATGGGTTTGAATTTGAAAGTGGTCCTGAGTTTACTTTGCCAACAGTTAAGAGGTATGCAGAGCACTTCAAACAAAATTATTTTAAAAAGCCAGACATGTTTACGGGTGTTGGGACCCTTACTTGGGAGAGTGTTGAGGGAGAATATTGGCGTATTATTCAAAATCTAATTGAGGAAATCCACGTATATTGTCACCCTCTTTGCAAGAATATAATTTTTTTATTTAAAAAGGAATTCATTGATATCTTACTCTGTTATGCCAACCAATTATAGGTGTTGTCTGGTCATAATTTGGAGACTAAAGTTCTTGGCAATGGATTTCCTTTACTATCATTTGATGATCACAATGATGATCAATCTAAATATTCATTTGTTTTGTTATGTTCATTAATTAGTGATTCAAGTTCGAAGCTTGGTTTGTGTTTGTGTTTTTGGTTTGTGTTTGAGTTTTTGATTTGGGTTAACCTGATTTGTGTTTGTGTTTTGGAAAAAGAGGGGTGTTTGTGTTTTTTATTTTGATTTGGGTTTTTGATATGGATTTGTGTTTGTTATTAAATTGGAGTTGTGTTTGTGTGTTTGATTTGTGTTTGAGTTATGGATTTGTGTTTGTGTTTTGTATTTGTGTTTATGATAAAAGGACTAAATTACCCTTAGCCTAAAAAAGATAACTGCCACGTGTCTAACTTAACGAGACAATCTTTGCACCGTTCGTTCTCTTGGATGTATTGTGTTTGACTTTTACTAATGGAGGGATGTGTATGGCGCAAATTTTTTGGGAGGGATGTATCGTGTGAAATTGACCAAACCACAGGGATGTATTTTGTAGTTTACTCTTTATTTTAATCTAAAAGCTTATGGAGCATTGCACCCGACTGACGTGCGTGATTCTCAGGATACCTTGTCAATTTCAGTGATGCCTCCAGCGTATTTATTCTTGTCATCAACATCTTATTTTGAGACAATAACATCTTATTTCTTGTTTCAAGCTTGTCAATCTTATTATTTTTAGCTACGCAGTTTGACACTGCGTTGAAGAAGAGGCTTGACTAAAGTGCTTGTTTTGAAAAGCATCCTTCCACATAAAGTATCCACACACCATAGTCTTTTGTTCCTGTCTGTTATATGTTAAGAAAATTATAACAAATGTATTCTTAACAAACAAATTATTTACATAACTAAGCAAACGTATGATTATTTACCACTGAAAAAGGACATGCATAACACGGTTGACCATAAGTAGCGTCTGTACGGGATGTCCTTTCTATAATCAATCCTCTCTGACAGCGAAACATGAAAGGATTTTTTTCGTTCCACCTGGCCAAAGAATTTGTATAATAATTTACAAAATAAATCAGTAATGTTATTGTTAATTTAAATAAATTTTTAATCATTTACTATGTTTTGAACGTGTCAGAATACAAACAGTTATTTACAACATAAATCAGTAATCATTTACAATGATTTGTCGGTATAATTATTTACAACATAAATCAATAATCATTTACTATATTTGTGCTCAACTATTTTCAATAATTTCAGTATACATGCATTGTCGATCGGAATATAAAGTTTCCTATGCGGATGCGTTGGGAACTTTGTACGACCTCCATTGTGGGTGAGTAGTGAGGAGTGGTGAATTTTCATCCAGCGTCACATAAATGAAGTGAGCACACAATTATTTGTCCGAAAACTGGTTGGTGAAAAATAGTTTTGTTGAAACAGTTGGTGAAAAACAGTTATTTGATTGATCTTTTTGATATTGTTTGATCTTTTTGAAACTGTTGGTGAAAAGCAGTTGGTTTAAGCAGTTTTTATGATAAGTTTGTTATGAAATAAGCAGTTTTTTGAAACTGATTATTATGAAATAAGCAGTATTTATGATAAGCAGTTTGTTGGTTTAAGCAGATCTGAAACTTGGTCTTTGTTAAAAAAAACCGAGATACGGGGATGATGATTTATTTTTATTTTTTTTAAATTAATTTTGGTGTGGCATAACTGAATGGAAGGTAAAGTGAGTTTTTTTTTTTCCACTTTGCAACCTTCGAATTTGCAGCCAAAATGATAAAAACACAATAATCTGAGTCTATTAAATATCTCGATATGTCTTTTTGTTGTTTTTTATAAATTTTGCATGTAATATTCAAAAAGTGTAAAATTTATTACCTCTTGTGTGTAAAATGGTTCTCGACATTTTCCGAAGCCAAAGGATTTTTGCCTATTTGTGGTGTGTTATTGAGAATGTTGCTTCTTTGTGGTTTGTGATTGAGAATGTTTCTTCTTTGTGGATTGTGACTGAGAATGTGATATGGTTTATAACGATGCAAAGCCTGCAAATGTTGAGAATCTTACTATTGCCTCATGTGAGTAACCTGTACAAATTGAAATGGTGAAAATCTTCACTATTGTGAATGTGAGTAAATTATTTTGAGATAAGGCGATGATGATTTTTTTACCAAAAAAACTTTGCAACCGAATGGATGGTAAAGTGATATTTTATCACTTTGCAACCTTTAAAACTGAGCCAATTAAAATCTCAATATTTTTCGATTACGTTTTCGTTTCAACACTTAAGTAAGACATTACTACAAACATTATATAACATTTTTTTTTTTTTACTTTTGGTTATTACACAAACAAGAACAGCAAAAAAAAAAAAAAAAAAATAAAATAAAAATAAAAAAAAAAAAATAATAAAAAAATAATTGTACAAAAATACACCCTCACACTAGGGAGGGTTTTTGTACTAGGGTACGTAGGAAGGGTATGTATAACATACTCCTTAATAAATGTGGTTTTAGCATTAGAGATTTGTGTTTATCGACTTAATAAATGTGGTTTTAGCATTAGAGATTTGTGTTTATCGACTTTATAAAGGGCCATTCATATTCTCTCTAGTCTTTACACGTGTTGCATTTGCAATACTTATGTACCTCTTGACTTGAAATATTCAATTTAAATGTAAAAATAATTTATCTTATACTCCGTATTAGGTTTATTACTTGCTTTAACTTATAGGGTCAAAGTGGTGTAGGAACCTTAGCACATTGTTTCCTTCCATCACACACCAACGGTCTATTTTACTACTTCAAAAAAGTGCTAATAGTCCTATGTAAAAACACTCTAGCCTTTTTTTTTTCTTTTTTTTAAAGGGATTTTTCACCCTGATAAAATTCATTACACCAAAAAACATTGAAGTGCAAAGGATGATGGTGACTTCCCTCATTTCAGTCCCTTAAGACACTTACATAACCACTATATAAGAATGACATGCCATTCTTATAACTCACATATTAAACTTACATCCTACAATGACTATAATAAATAAATAAAATATATGCATAACTCAAGCAAGCATTTGATTCTTTTTAGTCATCATAGCGATCCAGAACATGCACCACGAAGAAACCTTCAAAGCTAGGCTTCCACTCCTTCCAAGAAGTACTCCAAT
This sequence comes from Artemisia tridentata subsp. tridentata, assembly GCA_021014915.2. Classification (NCBI taxonomy): domain Eukaryota; kingdom Viridiplantae; phylum Streptophyta; class Magnoliopsida; order Asterales; family Asteraceae; genus Artemisia; species Artemisia tridentata. The sequence goes on from CP139508.1 coordinate 219,286,952, forward strand.
CCATGAATCCGAATGCATACGAGAAAATTGCATAACACTTCATGCAATACCACACATACTAAGTAAATAAGCAAGCTAACACAAGAGATGACTAAAGAAATCAAAACCAATTGTAGTCCACATCATATTAACTCCAAAGGCGATCATATATGCTGGACCTAGTTTCGAAAGCAGAAAACTCAGGAACAAAGAGCCATGTTCCCTCCCATCAGCTTGTACATGAATCACCACTACAAATGAACACCCAATATCCAGCGATACCAGGCACGCCAACATTAGGATATCAACCAACCAATCCTAACAATCGCTAGGAACTTCCAAACCATACAAAACCAGTTCGTAAACAAACTGATAAGTTAAAATCAGTCCCAATCAAAGATACAAAACTGAAATTAAAATGAAAACAGGGTTTTACAGAAAACCCTAACGTCCATAATCATCAAAAGCACATGACCCACATCATGATGAAAAAAATATAACACCAGGTCGTAGAATTGTGGCATAGGGTTCAACCAAGAAACCCTAACATACATTGAAGCTGTAAACACAGCCCCCCATATCAGTTCCTATACAGCAGCCCATACCAATACATGATCAAAATGTAACTCAAGCGCTAAACCGAACAAAGATCAAACCAACCTAGGGTGTTCGAGCAACCCTAACCTCCATAACCAACCTGTTAACACCCCTGATTCGACACCATGGAATCTGAATGTACCAACATGCATACAAATCCATAGCTCCCCTGAACACATGAAAGGTGATAAAGAATACATCAACAGCTCCACCAAACCCTAACAACCATGCGATCAACGAAAGCCACACTTAAAACCACTATAGCACTATTCGGTGCTTCATTAGCTACCCCTAACAAAAGAGGGTCAGAGTGAAATCCAACTGAAAAGAAACTGCCATAGACGAGAACTAGGGTTTTAACAAACCCTAACATACACATTACACATCAGTCACGATCCACAACAGCATAATTAAAACAGTTGCAGCAAGGATCCAGTATAAGCAAACAATAGGGTTTTCGAAACCCTAACTTACACAATACCACATCAATCGCAATACGCAACAGAATAGCTGCAGTGAGAATCCAGTATAACCAAAAACTAGGGTTTTCGAAACCCTAACATCCAAAACGTACACCACCCAAAAGCATCCCTTTCTCAAACCCACGTACAAATCACATAGAATCCATAATGGAACTTAATAGCAACAAAAACCCTAAAAAGGAATTACTTGCAAATCGATAATATCAAAAACCAAGAGGGTTTCGTTTATGCGTTCAGGGATAACCAACCAGCACCAATGAAAGAGATACATATAGCAGTTAATAACCAACAGATCTTGCGCATCAAGTAGCGAAACCCTAATAGGGATCGAATAACGAAACCCTAATAAAGATCGACAATGAAAGATCACGTTTAACCCTAACCACCGATTATAAACCAATGAATTAGGTTAAAACGAATACACAAGATGGACAGAAGAGACGATTTAGGGATAAAATAGGAGATAAAAACAGCACGCCACCTCACAATATACACAACCTAATAAACCGATTGCATACCAAAGGTAGAGATACGATTTAAAAGGTTGATATTAGCCGAAGAAGAGAGGGGATGTGGCGGCCAGAAAATCGCCCCTAGAGAGAGAGTGTTTAGGGTTTGCTTCTAAAGTATATTAGTACTTCCCCTATGTTTCAAACAAGGTTTTTAGCCCGCGCTTCGCGGCGGGGTGTTTGTGAAGAGAGTTTATATGTGACGAAAGCTTTGTATGGTGTAGTATTCAAGGGCCTAGAATCTCAAGTTAAAAGACCTTTTATCCAAATCTTTCTTTTCATCAAATTACAATTCAATTCTTACACATATGAGAACTAAAAACAAACTTAAAAAGTTGATGATTATTCTGAGATTGCGATAAACTTTAAGTTTATGAGAGCCATACATCATCTACCTAAAATATAAACTTAAATTTGACAACTATTCCTGAAGTTCTTTTTGCTGCAAACAAAGCTAAAGCTGACTTTACATGATCAATACTTGCCTTTCTTGTAGCAACACTAAAAACTTCTGTGAATTATATTAAGATCATTAGAGTTGATCCTTTGACTCTCGTAAGAGATGTAATGTCATTACCTGCTCCAATTTGTCACTAATTTTGACTGCATTACAGGTTATGGTGTAACCACTGTAAAAAATCCCACATTTGAATAAACTATCTTACAGAATACTTTTTCTTTTTCTATGTATAATTTTTTTATCTGATCATGACCACTATCTAATGTGACGTAACTTACATCCTCGATAAACGTGCTCACACGCGGACCAACATCAACTTACTTAATGTTTATTTCTTATAAACATTTCCATATGTCAAGTATAAAACTTTACGATATCTCATTTGCCATTTTATGTTAATTCATTAACGTACGATCACATTCAAAGTAAGGTACAAGCTTCTAAAGCACAGAAACCCTAAATTCGCTTTAACTCCCGATACAAACCCTAAACACACAAAACTATGATTTTATGTAATAAAATCATAAAACCTAATATATATATATATATATATATATATATATATATATATATATATATATATATATATATATATATATATATATATATATATATATATATATATATATATATATATATACATACTAGACGTGTACCTGCGCCTAGCGGCAGCAGTTTCTAGCCGAGTACCGGTGCCTAGCGGCAGCGGTATTTATTTTTTGACAATAGTTTAGCGGCAAATAATTATCTTTACAAACTGTATTTGTAGCGTTAGGGAATTGTTTACGAAGAAAATGTTTTTTCCAGACGCAATGGTCGCATAGCGTTAACTATACATATTTTTTAACAAATTTTGATATTGTTGTATTTATAGTGTTAGGGAATTCTTTATGAAAAAATGTTTTTTTTTAGACAGCATGGTCACATAGCGGCGACTATTTTTGTGGTGGCTTAAATTATTTTTTGTGTGCTTTATTTTTTTGAATCATGCATGTATTTTTAAGTTAACAATAGTCATGTAAATTATCGATGATTCGATGATTCCGTTTTATTTATCGGTGGTTCATCAACGGTAGCCCAAATCAATTAAAAATACATATTACAAATTTGTGTCACATCACTTTTGTTTATGAGTGTTCATCTTGATTCGACCAAATTTCGAGGCCAAATCAATTTTCAACACATTGTGTTGTATCATAAGAGAATCATTTTCCAGTAATATCATTTTAAGTTGCAATATTTCTCGAATTGTATGGTTGCATTATTTTTCTGATAGCATCCTTTTAAGTTGCAATAGTCAATTAAAACTATAATAATAATATATTCGAGTGTTGTATTTAATAAACATTCATCCACCAAAACTATAATAATAATATATTCGAGTGTAATAAACATTCTTGTTTACATTGCCCCAAGCCCCCCAACCCAAATTTTGGATCCATTTTAATACTTTACCTAGTCAAAAGCATGTGACTGGATCCATTTTAATATTTTACCTAGTCAAAAGCATGTGACAGTTCCACAACTATAGGCCTCGAGCCCATCAAATACTTGAGATTTTAGATCTTTACTGATCTTTTGTTTCAAAAGTATCAAGTATTTTGAAACCTGTTTTCTGCTAACCCATTTGCATAAAACTACCAAACTCATATTAGGCCTCAAAAAGTTATATGGAAAAAGTACTAAACAATAAATAAAAAAACTTAGGGCGATAAATCATAATCGGATAAAAAATTCGTAATCATAAAAACGTTCACTAATTTTATCAGAAATTTTAACACTTTCAACTTTTTTATGATTTGAAGCTTTTTTCCGAAATATTCAAAAAGTTAAAAATTTTAAAGTTTCTAAAATTTTTGAATTTTTAAAAAAATTCAAAATACTTAATTTTTAAAATTATTTCAAAATTTAAAAAAAAAAATCAAAAATCAAATTGAAATTTTTCAAAATATTTCAAATTTCAAACAATATTGAAATATTTCAAACTTTAAAAATTTCAAACGATTTCAAACTTCATAAAATTTCAAAATATTTTGAAATTTTTAAAATTTTGAAAATATATCAAATTTTCAAGTTTAAAATTTCAAAATATTCCAAAAAAAAATCAAATTTCAACTATTTTCAAAATATTTCGAATAGAAGTATAGATAAATAAAATATACTATTACATATCTTATCAAAAGAAAATACTCAACCTGCAAATGACCAATTCAAATAATATATATCTACTTCACATATTAAAATTTTCAAACGATTTCAAACTTCATAAAATTTCAAAATATTTTGAAATTTTTAAAATTTTGAAAATATATCAAATTTTCAAGTTTAAAATTTCAAAATATTCCAAAAAAAAATCAAATTTCAACTATTTTCAAAATATTTCAAATAGAAGTATAGATAAATAAAATATACTATTACATATCTTATCAAAAGAAAATACTCAACCTGCAAATGACCAATTCAAATAATATATATCTACTTCACATATTAAAATATCATGCCATACATAATATATAAAATCCACAAATGCAAATCCATTCTGGACAATATTCGAATCTCTATGTAAACAACTAATATTTCCCTCCTTTACAACTAAGACTTCACCTTTATCACATGGAAAGAAGGAGCAGTAGGTTTAGTCATCCCCACTCAATCATTTTAAACACAAATTTACAAAATAAACTTTATTACAAACTCCGGCGATAGCAACAAATTCAGGCACGGCGGTAGTTTTTCCGGCGAGGCAGCAAATTTTCCGGCGAGTCAGTAAATTTCCCTGCCGGCTAATCTAAAAAAAACACATAGATCTATAAATAACGAAAAAATATTAATGAAAAATATTAACGAAAAAATATTAATGAAAAATATTAACGAAAAATATTAACAAAAAAATATTTACATTTGAAATTTAAATACATATAACTCCAAAAGTGACAATCAAAATTCAAAGTGATGTGGTATCAGTAAAATTTAAGAATCAGAATGTTACTTTTAGGGGGGGTTTGGAATTGCCCATTAAAACTGTTTATGTGCATGATAAGCACATAAACAATTTTAACGTTGGTTATCCACTTATTTGTGATTGAAATATCATGTTGCGAATAAACAACTTATTTCAAACACAATAAGCCGTTTTACTAATCAATCTTTTTTTTTTTTTGAAAGATACAATAAGCCGTTTTACTAATCAATCCCAAACAACCCTGAAAATCTTTTTATACTATATAAAATCGACTAAAATCTTGCGAAATTCAAATCTTCACCCACCAATTTTCAATTAATTTAAAACCCATTATAAGTAACATGAATTAACCACTAAGCATGTGCACAATCATAATCAAAGACCCTACACATCTACCATACCAAATATTACCAATCCCTTAGCTGTCTACCAAAACCAACACAAACGTAGACAAGAGACATCACTTTCAAACCAACATCATCAAAAACATTAAGAAAAACAATAATCTACTCACCGGAACCGCAAGCTCTGATAAAGCAAGTCAGTTGGTAGCTATTTCGTTGGGGCAGCAAAAGATTTACACGAACTTAAATCTACATGAACTTAAAAAAAAAAAAAAAAAAACAATAAATTTTATAACAAATTTACACGAACTTACAAAATAAAATAATGACAACTATTACCGGCGGTAGCAACATAGTCCGGTGGAAGTAGCGGCGGCACCCGGCGGCAGCAAGCAGCGGCGTTGCAGTAACTATCTCCGACGAAACAGCGGGGGGTGGCAAGCGGCTGTAACAAAAAAAAATGCCAAAATTTTGTAAGAACTCAGATCTATAAAAAAAAAAAACCTTCAAAAGATAATTAATATACATAGATCTATTAAAAAAACTCTAAAAATATCTCAAAACTTGAAAAATACTTTTGGTGGTCACTTGTTTTGATGGTCTCTGTCGACCTGGTTCTATGGTGGTGGGATTCGATGGAGGGTGGTTTCAGTGGTGGTTTTGCTGCTGGGGTTCGTGGTGGTGACGTTCGGCGGTGGTGAAGTCGGGTGGTGGTAGTTGTGGTGGTTGGGAAGGTGAGAGATGAGAGTGTTGTCTGTGTGTCTCTGTTCATTTTTATTTTTTGGGTTGTGTGAATACTGAGATGAGAGTGCTTCTATGTGTGTGTTTTTTTTTCAAAAGAAATAAAGAGGTAGTAAACGATATGGGATGGATATGTATGAAAACCTTTCTTCTTAGGTAGCTCAAAACCATCAACCGAAAACATCAATCAAACCATTTTTAGGTTATAGAGAGAAGTGAGTATTAGAGAGAGAAATGGAATAAATGTATGTGTGTGTGTGTGTTTTTTTTTTTTGAAGAAACAAAGCGGAAGTAAATGGGATGGAGGATGGGTGTTTGTGGGGTATTGGTTTGTAGGGTAGGTTTATTTGGTTTTGTTGGTTTGGTAATTTTTTAAGATTGGAGGTTGGTTTGGTGTGTGTAAATTTAGGCTTTGATGCAGGTTCGGGTGTCTGAATCTTAAAGTTGGAGGGTTGGTTTTTGGTTGAGGATATGCATGCATTATAAGGGAGTATATAAGTATATGATTTAAGATCATTTGAGGACTAAACTTTTTTTACATACCAAGGGACTAATCTCCACCATTCATCTTCCCTCCATCTTTATTTGATCTAATTGATGAGATTAATCCCAACAATTTAAAAAAACCACTTTCATCTTTTTTTTTCAAATATTAATATCTTTCAAACCGTTAATCGTTAAGCGAAAAAAAATATACCGTTACGACGAGCATTTAATTATCTTTCAATAGATAGGCACTTTGATATATTTTCGACAAAATTTTTTTTTTCGTTTTTTTCACGTTTTTTTTCGTGGCCGAAAAAATCATATATGATATATCATATATGATATTACATATCATATATGATATCTAATATCATATCATATATGATATTACATATCATATATGATATATATTATATATCATATATGATATTACATATAATATCATATATGATATGTAATATCATATATGATATATCATATATGATATGTAATATCATATATGATTTTTTCGGCTACGAAAAAAAAACGTGAAAAAAACGAAAATTTTTTTTTTTGTTGAAAGTATATCAAAATGCCCGTCTATAGAAAGATAATTAAATACTTGTCGCGATGGTGTAATTATTTTCGCTTAACGATTAACGGTTTAAGAGATAATTAAATTATAAAAAATGGGTGAAATATTAAAATGCTTTTAATCTCAACCATTGATTTATTTTTAGATGGATGGTGGGGATGAGTCCCTTGGTATGTGAGGAATCTTTGGTTTGTAGAATAACTCGACTCTAAGTATATATATATATATATATATATAATATATATATATATATATATATGTTTATGATTTTTACAAATTATAAGTGTACAAGTCTTTCAAGCTAAGGTACAGGTCACTTATGCATAACAACATAATATATATGAATCACATTATAAACCTCAATGTACCTATTTAAAGCACACAATACAAGTCTTTTATGCACCAACCGTAAAAATAGATTTCTTTAACTCACTAGATATAAGTACAAGTCCCTAAACCTAATGTACAAGTGTCCAATGCATAAAAACTTAAAACTATATTTTTATACTTTTAAACCTAACAACATATAATTACATTACTTAAGCAAACCCTAAAAATATATTTTCTATATTTCTTAAACCTTAGTACAACTCTAATAATCCCATGGTACAACCCTTCAAAGCACAATGTAACTCATTTCCTTTTTATGTACAAATCGACCTATATAGTAAATAAACAAACCCTAACTTAATTTCCACCCAACAAATACTTAAACCAAGCCCTAAACTAAACTAGTTACTTCCCTAAACCCTAATGTACAACACCCTAGAGCCCAATGTGCCATCCCTTAAAACCTATTCGATCCCTATTACATTTCCTAATTCGATCCAAGCTAGAAATAAACTACACTTTTTCCTTACTCATTACTAAGCAACATCTACACCACAAGACTTCTTATTGGTCTAGAAATTTACCAACATACCATGTCTCCTTTAGACAAACATGGTAGTTAGTTTCCATGGCTCAAGAATGAAACACATCATCACCAACACAACAACACCATGCCACCTTCCTCTTCACCATGCAACCTTCAACTTACCACATCCCCATGTCTCCTCTTCTCCCACATGATGACTAGAAACCTTGAAAACCCTAACCCCTCTCCTTCTATAAATATCGACACATACACTCCTAATTTTTCCATCCATATTTTTGAACCTCACCAAAAACAGCCACACTTACTTGAACACTGATCCTATAGTCCATTTAGAAGCTAAAGAAAGATATTAGAAAGGCTTGGAAGGAGGAGAAGCATTGGTGTTCCATTTCCAAACTAATTCGCCAAAACTCCCCATAATCGAATAAATAAGCAAGTAAGTGATCTAACCCTTTTTCTTACCTTTTTTAAACTTAAATACTCTTAAAACATGCCACTAAATAATCCCTAATAGTTAACTAGTCCAAAAATCCGTGTTTTCCTTTTTTTTTCTTTTTGTCGAGCAAAACCGAACACACCCTATTTATATTTTTTCACATATCTAATCAATAGGCCATAAAATCCATAAGAGATAGATTAAATATGTTTAAAATCATGTTAACAAGTATTAAAATGTATGGCGTGAACATGAAAATCAAAAACCAATTTTTTTTTTTTTCTCTTTTCAGTTTTTGTCGAACAATTGTCCCAAACACCCAACTTTGGACAATTGTTTCGACTATCAAACGAACCACATAAAATCTGAATTTTTGCCATATTAAAGACCACCCAGCTGGCTAATAGTAGGAAAAAGAACGTCGTAAAAACCTTGCTTTGCCTCGCCTTAATTCGTGTCCCATTTATGCCCGTCGCACACTGAACCGAACGCACCATTTTTAATTAATTCAAACTAGTAAGCTCAAATCATAAGCACATAAGCTGTAAATAGAGTGTTTACAAACTTATTAAAACATGTATAAAAGAGTCGTAGCAAGTTGTATCGTTTTCTTAAACATAAAACACGTAAAAATGAAATAAGGATGTCGAATGAAACCATAAAAATGCTTTGAGGGCCAAATCTGTCAAAACTCTAACTAATTTTATAACTAGGACCTAAAATGAAGTCGACCTGAAGTTTAGGGGTAAAACCTGCCAAATTCGAAAGATGGAGTTTTATTGGGCCAAAAGTGTAAATAATCCAAAGATATTAAAACAAGGACTATTTTGCCAACGACTTATAGTTGTGAGTATAAATTGTCATTTTTGAAACTACAAGGGTAAAAATTGTCATTTTATGAAAGTTGAGGGGTAAAAATTGTCAATTTATGAAAGTTGAAGGGTAAAAATTGTCATTTTATGAAAGTTCAGTGGTATAAACTGTCAATATATGAAACTATAAGGGTAAAAAGCGTAACATTTTATAATTATTATTAGAAATATATTTCGAATCGAATTATAATAGAAACTAATAAACGAAATACATTTATCTCGATAACAAACAAACGAAACATAAATATAAACACATGAAATAAGATAAAATCTTACCATCCACCAACTTTTGAAGAGACTTCATGTTGTCTCATTTTAACATTTAACTGTCAACCAAAACGTTACGAAACGAATACTAAAACTCACATATATTCGAATACGAATACTGAAACTTGACATATCAACCCAGGTCACGTGCCGGAGACGTTTATCAAATCTATTTAATTTTGTTTTCCATCCAGACTAGCAAGGTGAGTTCATAGTCCCACTTTTTATACGTTTTTCAAACTTGTGGGGAGATACATGCTACAAATCGAACACAAGTATTTTTCTGTATGCTATCCTGATTGATATTGCCTAAGTTTAACTGTTGCCTCTTAAAAGCCCCTCAATCATGAACCATTAATCACTTTCGGGTGAGCGTGAATATAGTGAATAGATCTATTTTGTATGACAACCCCTTTGTGTTGCAGTAACGTGACCAAATGCATTTTATTTAAAAAGGAATAATTGCTACATTTAATTATGTAGTAATTTACGTCAATAGTTCATTACTATGATGTCCATCGTGTTAACGTTTTGCGTATCATGAGACTTAGAGCAATATACTGAACTGCAATATTACTGATTTACTTTCTACTTAGCTTGTGTTCAACTGATTATAACTTTAAACGCTATGGATTCACTCAACCTTTGTGTTGACTTTTTAGCATGTTTTATCTCAGGTAACTAAAAGTATGACTTGGCACGGAGTGGCAATGGACTTTCTTCATATAAAAAGAGTGTCCAATTTGTTATCACTCAACAAATAATGTATCTTTTATAACGTATTTCGAAACTTCCCGCTGGGACCTCTATTATGTATACTCTGATTTAAATAAAAGAATGATAACAATTTTATCTAAAACGTTTCCTTTTTAGTCATTTTCTATTTTCATTACTGTGATACTTGAAGTAATACCCCAACTTATATTCCGCTGCGTATATCGAAAATGGGGGTGTTACATATGGTCTCCCTATGAGATTGCCCCAGTTACTACCCCACTTGTTAACACCTTCTCCGTTAGCTTTGTCTTCGAATGGTGATTCTCCCATTTTAATCTTCGTCATAATAGGCATTTGTGTGCGTTGGTCAGCATTTGCCGCCGTCAGTTAAAATCCGTGTTTGCATTGGTATCGGTTTCTTTTTCTTGTTTTGCAAGTTGGTCAAACAATAATCAGTATATCATTCAGTTGGAAAACAAAGTAATAGTTTTCGTCTCACCTTATCATTATATCCTTTTTCGACAATTCTAGTGCAATATACGCATGAGTCGCAACTGCGATTTTGGCCTAGAATGTAACACCGAAGACTGATTCATATACGTGTTCCATAGCGAATATTGATGGACCTGTTAATACAACAATGTATCCCAGTGTTAGTAGCCATTAAAATTGTTTTAATTTATGAGAAATCTAGACCTGCTCACCAAACATAAGGTTTCCGCCAACACTTCCACCACCCATAAACAACTCATATATAATACGATTAATATTCCATAAAACAGTATAATATTTGCAAAAATAAAATAGGCGACCTTATAGATTTGAAGATACCTGTCATCAAGAACTTTCAAGATTTGTTCAGGCTCCCATTTCACTTTTCTTCTTCTGAAACATTAGCATCAGTAGCAAGATGTATCAGTAAGCAGCAGTAAGCTTGTTGCATCACCAACAACCATTAGCAGCATCAATAGCAAAAATTCATTAGCTACGACAACAAAAAAACGTTTATAAAGCTAAAAATATAAAATATATTTACGTTCAGGACTGCAATTTTATGGTGTGTTTGGGAGATCATACTCGAAAAAGGGTATAAGTAGCTCATACCTTGCAGCAGCGAAATACTGGACATCGCCCTTCTACTGCATTCATTGAGTTGTCACAACATATAACAAAACGTCTATTTTTTAGTATACGTAAGAGGATATATGAATAGAAAGATACAACGCACATGTAGTTTAATTTTTTTTTAACCCTTTGATTGTGCGAACAAATAGTTAAAAGATGTAGAGCATTATATAAACAGATGCATACATGTGCATTTTCTAAGGCATTTGAAACTGTGTATGAGTTACTGCTTACTTTTATGAACTCTATTGTAAAACATAAGACAAAGGATAACAAATATGACTATTTTTTGTGATGCAATACTTAATATCTGTTACATAAAAAAAATAACATATTAGAATTTAGAAACAACATTACGCGCCCATGTCATTAATAGCTTAGTGGAAGTATGTGATGATTTTGCTATTCAGTTGTATCTAACCTTGCTTGCGCTAATTATCATTACAAACTATCCACACACTAATAATTACATAACAATAGTTTTCCAAACAATAATTTACAGTCACATAATATAACAGCCCGAAAATATGAATCGACGTTTGAACTATTGAATTTCGAATTTAACCTAAAAGCTGAATTACGTTATGATTTAAAATTTCAAAATACGAAAAGCTATAACCTAAAGTGTATACGATAACTGATGAGTTACACCTCAAAGAAATAAAAGTCCTAAACCTAAGATATAGTGAAAGTCAACACACTTAATATATAAAAGCAAACATCACACGTTACATAAGTCTTATATAGGGCCGAATATATTTAGTTTTGTACACAACATTAGACTTGAAGATATGTTTAAGTTAATTGAAATATATAAAAATGAATGAGTCTTCCCTTATCTCCCAAATATTCTGCCAAACTTCCAGCATATATCCCCACTTCTTTCTCATTTGAAACAACTGTATATCACATTTGTATCTCACATATTAAACCCTAGAAACGCAATAGAAATCGGTATCTTAATTCCTCACAAGAAGAAGGTACGGAGATGGTGATCAATCCGTGGTATACAAGTTTCTGATCGTAGGTGATGAAGCTTGTTCTGATCGTGGGTACTGTTGGGTTCGAAAGGGTTTTGATTCGTGGGTTCTTTGTGGTTCTTTGGTCTCGACATTCTGCTTACAAGGTATAATCATCTCCTTTTGTTTTCCTATTCATTCGAGACACATGTGAGGCTAAATCTGAATTTAACATGTAATACTAAACGTAAGAATCATGTGTTTGCTACTTACGTGTCTCGTTAAAATACTTATATACATATGATGTAACTATTATCACGTTGGCCAAGCGTCATAATACTCGCATCATATACACGTGCCTTTATTGAAATCACATTCTACCTCGAGTCGTTACTAAACAAATTCTCATAACTAGATCAAAACAAATTCACACTCAGATGGAAATCTTGATAGTTAAACAAAGAACACATTGCGAAATTTCAAACAACTGAATAACTCTCAAGGCGAGTTTCATCAAACGAAATATCTTCACAATCGTGAGGGATTAACGTACGAGTTTTCAAAGCAAAGGTGATCATAATTGTTTACCAGGTTGGGAACCATGGTATATAATTTTGAGTTTCTCAATCGCCAAAGATGACAATTCTAATATGACTGTTATTAGCATCTTGATGCTCAGTCAACAAATCCATATCCAGAATAATATTGAATCAAACATTCACAAAGGAAACAGATTAGCAGAACAAAACATATCTTCAAATATCTTAAAAATGTATTGAAGTATTCTGGTACTCGTGACGGATAATCACACGATTTCTCATAGAGATGGAACAGGGAATAGCAAATTCTAATAGTGCAGAGGGGACCTTAACATGCTTAGCAACAACAACAGAACCTACAGAATGTGTATAACACATCGGATTCATGCATATACGAATTCTCTGAATGAACGGAAAGGTATCTAAACGAATAAAAATGAATCAAAGATCGAAGTTCGAAAGAATGTGATAACCTCAGAAAGTGAAACCTGTAAGGCATAACTACAAAAGTCTCAACGCATTCTAAACTTATGTGATCACTAAAATTATATTGCGTATCCTACTACATTTTCTAAATCTTCAGAATGAATGATCTTATAAGGGCTTAGCTTAAAGCAGAGGCACAAATCAAAGTGATGCGGAAGAAGATAGCTAACTAATGCCTTATCATATAATCTACCCAGTCCTCACCGGTCATAACTGAAGTTCCTACGGGGGGAAACCTAAAGCAAATCCTTCAAAGGTCATTTCATAAGCTCCTATAGTGCAAACCTAAGGGTCCAAATCTTCACAGGCCATAACTTATGTACTACAAGTCGCAGCCTGAGCTCTGATACCATAATTGTAACACCCCAACCCGACAAGGGTCAAAATGCCACATTATGGTGTCAATCAGAACATACAAACGCAAGCGGAAGACTTATAAACATAATGGTTACAAAGGTGTTCTAATTATAATAACGAAATACTAACTCTATACATAATGAGTTCCAAAACTGAAATACAAATCCAAACTATTAAGTATAGGGAAAGGGAACATAAGCTCCTGCTGAAACGAATATCATATGCCAAACGAATAAGAGATCAAGGATCAACTGAACAAAATGTCATATATCATAAGAAGCAAAACAGAAGTGAGTCATAAGTATCATAAGGAAATCCAGAACCAAACGGAATCAAATCATAATATCATAAGGAAATGCCCAACGAGCTCAGAAAGCATGCCACATGCTTAGTCACATAATCATGATCATATCCTGTCATATCATAAGTAACCATAAAGGAGCGACCTCTCAAAAGTGAAATGGGGTATATGGCACACACCAACCAATCACTACAAAGCCATATCATAACATATCACAAATCTAGGATGCATCCATACGCTCCCTACAAAAAAAATACATATGCAAGTACTAGACTGTACATATATATACATAATGGCCATGAGCTCAAATCATACATAACAAAAGGGAACGCCATGGATCAATCACACCTCCATAGAAAGTGTCATGCCATTGGTGCCTCAATGACATGGTCATGGTACCTCCATGACTAGTTAGCTCGGGCAACAGAACAAAGCAAAGCTATCCATAATCATAACGAAGCAATCATAGCATAATTAACAAAGCATATCAAACTGAACAGAATCTCATATCAAATGAGATAGCATACTGAATATCATAACAAAATGGATAGCAAACAGAGTCATATCAAAGGATCATATCAAATGGATCATAGCAAATGGATCATATCATAATAACTGAATCAAAGTCAAGGATTGAGAAGTCATGAGAAACCTTTACTGAGAAAAGGTAGATTATCTGTACCTCAAACCACAATGAAACCATATCAGAAAACACAAGGATCGGAAGTTACTCCTTCTTCAGCGAATCTACACGAATTAATGATCGTCTTATTATTTAAGAACCATTTCATAAGTTATTACTGATTCAGTACTTATTGTTGTTCAGATTGACATATTGGGGTTTTCTGCTATATATAGTAACTTCTCAAATTTAGTAACTTTCCATATTTAATAACTTTCCCGAATTAGTAACTTTCCAAAATTTGTAACTTTCCATAATCAGTAGGTTAGGGTTACATTCATAATTAATCAAACTTGGGTTTATAAGTACTTCTAAATCATATGTCACTTAATTAGGATATATTAGTGAATCTGGATCACATCCTTATGATTTTTCATGCCTGCCAATTAAGCTCCAAAAATTCTGAAATAATTCTCAATGATTCCCATATCAGTTAAGTACCTTCACAAATTTTTATAGATTTTATTACCAAGCACAAGTACTATTTTGAAAATAATTTTTCCAGGCCTGTTCAGAAAGTTAACTGCACATACATACAGAAAGTTTGCCTTTAATTAACCCATTTCAAAACTTCAGAAAAATCCACAAAGATTCTAGGAATTCACAATTAACTTAAATATCATCACCCCTGTAAAAGGAGAGCTCTCAGTTCCTTGTGGTTTGAAAATTAAAATTCATAAACACCGACTAATTTTAAGTTCCCAAAACTCAAATTTGACACATGATCCCATAAAATTCAAAAACATGACCAATACTACTCCAATGCACTCCAAACCAATTGGAAGGTTTAATTAAGATATTAAACTAAGTAAACAAGCATAAGTACAGTATTATACCCTTATAAAACTCAAGCTATAGCGCACACAAATTCAGATTTCAAAATTGTCCCCTTCAAAAACCCATTTTAAGTCATTATATCACATGCTACTCACACCAAACTCACCCGAGACCTTTATATTTCCCACAACATGTATTTTAACATTACCTTAACATATATACACATTCATTTTAACATCACACCATCATAAAAGCACATGAAATCATAACAAACCCTAAACCTTTGTTAACCACATATTAGGCCTAGGGTTTCTATTATTGTGCGCCTCATTAATGTTCATTATTAACAGATTTTAGGGCTTGTTTAGAGTTACACTAAGGTCGAAAAAAGGCTAGAAAAAGGGACATCCAAACTGTCCATACCCTTAAAGATTAATGAGCCACAAACATAACAAAAACCCTCACATAAAATCATACATATCTCGTTAACATAGGACCTATGGTTTCTGTTTTTAAAACTCCATATAATGATCATTGAAGATTGGTTTTTAGGGCTTGATTAGTTTATATTATTTGTCGACATATAGTCACATTCGACAAACAAAACCCATACACAACCACGACACAAAAATCACATATAGGGCATATATTTTTAACATCTTCTAACCGATACCTATACACCCAAAATCTCTCATGAACCCACAACACCCGGCAACCACATTCGTGCCTATATCAATCTTAAAACCCGTCGATTTCATGAAGGCCGTGTCGTTGATCCATCCCTAGTTTGTCATCGGGACATCAACACTTCCTTTAGAGCTATAGGATTCGATTGCTTACTCCACATCAACGAGCACATTTGACCTCGTTTTGTGTTGGAATTCTTTCGACAAGTTGAACTCGTACGTAACGAGGATCAATCTTTTTCACTTTGGTTTTGGGTCCGAAATTTCAAATTCGTCCTAACTCTTGAGCAATTTGCTCGAATCCTTCAAATCCCCAATCATGGGCAATGTGCCTATGCTGAAGATTGGTGTCTTGAGTCTCTCTTCAACTTTCGTGAAGAGAATAGTCCATACTGCTCCTACATACCCTCTCCAACTGAACTCACCAAACTTATTCGTACTCATAAGTACTCTTCCTACCCAAATCCAATGAAAATTCATTTGCATAAGGTTCGTCATGAACTACTTTCTTGGGCAGTCATCCTACGAGAAAATGTTCCAAGTCTAACAGAAAATTGTGAGCAACTTCCGGCATGTTGTGCTCATATGATTTATTGTCTCCTAAACCAACAACCATACAATCTCGCCTACTTCTTCGCTAAGCGAATTGTACATCTCAAGGGTAACAAAAATAAATTGATACCCTATAGGATGTTCCTAACCCGTCTCAATCACCACTTCATGACCTTTCACCCTTACCTTCATGATCCTCAATACTCACTTTTCACACCCGTCATGAAACCCATAACCGAGTCATATGTCTCATCCATTCTCACTTCCGAATTCTTCACCCACTATGCACCCTTTGATGATCCTAATCATGAAATGAGATGCATGCTCAAGACGAGAATGTGACATGAACGGCAGAATGCTCAAGCCGTAAGTAGTTATGGAGGGATTTATATCTCTTATTAGGGTTTATTTTTAATAGATTATATTAGGAATAATACTCTTAATTATCTTGCTTGCTCAACATTTAATCTATCACATTGCATGAATACTCTATGTGATATTTGGATGTTAGTTTATTTTGTCCTTTATGCTTGCATGCTTATGATTATCTTGGCAAATTACATGATAATCTTTATGTGCTAGATGTAGCTTAATATGGGACATATTAGGTAAATAAATCCTTAGTGATTTGAGGCACTATCATTTCCAGGAAAAAGCATCCCTAGAAAACATCCCACTAGCTGCCCAGAACTAGCCTGCACTGGAAAATTCATGACTACAGTGTCACGGTACCGTTAAATAGGCCACTGTACTGTTAAATTTAAAGGTACCGTGCAGTATTTAGTGGTGTCGTTGTAAAACCCAAAATTTAACTCAATCCAAAATGACTAAAATGCCCTCAAATTTCAATTTTAAGAACTTATGAAAATTTAATAAGTAACATTTATTGAACTTAACCTAGGTTACCTAACAAGTTAATTTAATATAGACATTACATTATACATTTAAAAGTCACAAAATGAAAATCCTATACATTTAATTATGCTAAGTCGACACTTATGTGACAAAAAAAAAAAAAAAAAAAAAAAAGAAAAAGAAAAAAGAACACATTAATAATAAATTGATATCCTTTCCTAAAATTTTGGCCATTCCCTCATTTAACTTAAATCAAATTTTTGGCTTATATATCAAATCCCTAGAACCGATCTTTTCAAAACCCTAAAACTCTCACTCAAAAAAAAAAAAAAAAAAAAAGTCGGTTGCTTCTTTTCTCTTTACTGTGTTCGATCCAAGCTAGGCAGAAAACAAGGAAGTTTTTGGTGATTCGATCTTGTGGTGTTCTTGTTCTTCGTTTGGTCTTCAAGGGTATTTGTATCATCTCTTCTTGTTTAATCTTGATATGTTCGATCCACTCTTGATGTTCTTGTAGAGTAATGATCACATAAAATAATAGATACAAGCTACATAAAATTATAAGTTGATGCATAAAATAATGAAAACCCTAAATTTTATAAATTGACTTATGTATATGAATCTGAATTTAATTAATATGAGCAGGTTAAAACCTTGTAAGAATCAACCTATATGTGTTTTTGTATCATATATGAAGGCTTTGTATCAATGGACGAGTTTTTGAATTAGTTACACATGAAATAATAAACCCAGTTTCTGATCAGAAAATTTAAGCCAATTTAATCAATTGGATCTTGATGATAACAAAGGGTATTTAGGTGTTTCTGGAGTCTAAAATTAAGTGCAAGGAAAGAGCTTTCTGGGAAAATTAACCTTGTAATTTTCAGAGGTCGGGAAGGCAACTTTTCGATTTTTAGAAATTCAAGTTTAAACTGAATTCGTATGTCTGGAAAAATAGTCCGTGTTTTTGATTTTTCATTTGCAAACCATGTCGAATTAGAAGGTTCTCTTTTAAAACAGAAATATTTCATATGTCTAGTAATTACTGGAATTTTTGTAGATTTTTATAAATTTTCTAGATGGGGTAAAAAAATACAAATTTTTCGGGTGTTTCATCAGATCCGATTCGGCAACATGTGGTGGAAATTGATTTTTCATTCGTACTTATACTATTTAATAAAATCTGGAAAAATTACATAAAATACTTAAGACATCGAAGTATCTCCGGGAATTTTTGGGGATTTTATTTCTGAGTTCTTATATTTTTCATAAATTAGACAAAACATAACAAATTCGTATACATAAAAACTGTTAAGGGTTAAAAAGGATTAAAAGGTGCAATGTGTTTATTTTCCAAACTTAAGGGTTTAAATTGTCATTCTTTTAAATTAAAGGACCTAACTTGTGAAAACATGTAACTTTATAATATTTGCATTATATACCCTAATCTTATCATAATGACACTATAATCCTTAACTTATATTATATTTGCATAATAAACCCTAAAACTTGTGAAAACTATAATATGAACCCTAGACTTATATAAATGACATTATGAACCTTAAGCTACTAAAATAATCACCTTAATACCTTAAGTTGATAAACTTGAATGTTAATAACTAGTGTTACTAAATATGGAAACTTACTATTTTTGGAAAGTTACTAATTATGGAAACTTACTATTTTTGGAAAGTTGCTAAATACGGAAAGTTACCTAAAATGGAAAGAAAACTAAAATGAAACCTTATGATTATGAGACTATGAAACTTATAAGAAAACTTATGATTATTGTAGATCGGGTGAAGGAGGAGTGATCTTCTGCTTCTTTTCATTTCATTGCTTTGCTTGTGTGTTTGTTAAGGTACATATATTATTTCCCTTCTCAGTAGGGATTTTTCCATTGATCCTATGCTTGACATGATTCCCTTTATTTGACTCATGACTTTCATTGTATGATTGTCATTCTATTTGATCCATTTTGACATTTATTTTAAATATCTCTGCCATGCTATGTTTGTGTTTGCCATGCTTACTTGAGTTACTATCTTGTTTCTCTTGCCATGCTAGATTATATTTGTTGTATGCTGTGATAGATCTGTGCCTGAGCCTACCTAGTTCTAGAGGTACTAGGACCATGTTTAGGATGGCACCCTAGGCATGACACTCCCGTAGAGGTGTGATAGATCTACGGCGTTCCCCCTTATGTTATGATTTTGCATGCACTATTGGCCAACCTTATATGTGTGCTTAGTCTAGTACTGACATACATACTTATGTTAGGGAGTGTATGGATGCATCCTAGGTTCTATGTTTTATGTGTTTATGGTGACCAGGTGGTGTGTGCCTTGCACTCCTTCTCACACATTTACTTTTATTATTACTTAGAGGTCGCTCCTCTTCGTATACTTGTATTTGCTTTAGTAAGATTTGACGGATTATGATGTGGAGTTCTTATGATACATCCTTACATGACTTTCCTTATTTCATTTTCTCTTGTTTCATTACTTATTCAGTTCTCATGCACTCTTGACTCTTAGTTCTCTTTTAATTTCGTATGACTTTCATGATTATGCTTTTCGTTTGTAATCTTATTCCTTCGTTGCTTATGCTTATTTACCTTTATGTTATGTTATTTGTATATATCTGTTCACTGGGCTTTTTAAGCTCAGCCGCGTTTTCTTTTCCATGCGGCAGGTAATAAGCGGGGCGACGGGCTTGGGAATGAGAGAGAGAGTAGGACTTAAGGACCTATTTAATTATCATTTTGTTGTCCATTGTTTCGGACTTTCATTTATTTCAGTACTTTGAATATTATTTCTTTACTTTGGTTTGTTTGGTTAACCCACTATGCATTTGGGATTATCTTTTGGATACTAGTCTTGATGTTCGAGACTTAGTTATTTATTTAAAAGACTTCCGCTTGCGTTATGTATGCTTTGTATGACACCATAATGTGACATTTTGACCTTTGTCGGGTTGGGGTGTTACAGTTATGGTATTAGAGCAACTGGGTTTGACCTGTAGAACCTTAGAAATGACCTGTGAGGATATTGGGTAGACACTAGGCTTTTCGTTTGACGCAATCTCTTCCTTTTTACTTTGACCCATATGCTTGTTTTGCCTTTTTGACTCGTTTATGACCTTTCAGATGGTGGCTACTCGTCGGAATGAATATGAGGAAGCTCCTGATGCTGCTCTTGATGCAGCAGTTCAGCGAGCTATTGATGCGTTAATTCCCGGTTTGACTGCACGCATCACGGATGAGATTAGGAGGAACACCACTAGTAGTAGTGGTGGTAGTAGTGGTAATGGTGGCGGCAATGGTGGTGGAAGTGGTAATTGTGCTGGTGGTGGTGATGCTCCACCAGTGTCGATTTATGTGTGGTTGGAGCGTTTCATTAAGCAGAAACCACGTTCGTTCAGTGCTGCTACTTCTCCTGTGGAGGCGGAGAATTGGATATCTCACATTGAGAAGATATTCGAGGTCCTTGGGTGTGATGATGTGTTTAAGGCACGTTTGGCTAGTTACAAGTTTGAGGGAGATGCCCTCAGTTGGTGGAAGGCATATCGGTTGGCTAAGGGAGGTGATGCGTATGTGGCTGGGTTATCATGGGCTGAGTTTCGGGAGATATTCTTTCTTCAGTACTTCCCTCGATCAGAGCAACTGAAGTTTGAGCGTGACTATCATCATATTTTCCAGTTGGATAGGGAGTCGAGTGGGGAGTATATGAAGAGGTTTGTGAGACTTGCGGGTTTCTTGGGTAAGAAGGCTGGGACTCCGGAGGAGCAGGCTTTGCATTTTAAGTGGGGGTTACGTGATGAGTTGTTGGATGGCATTCTAAATACTGAGTTTACTGATGTGGCACAAGTTGCCAATGCGGTCCGTAATAAGGAATTGTTGTAAGAGAGGTCTAGACGTGGGGTGAAGAGGACTCTGGAGAGTGATCATCAGTAGGTTCAGGGTAGTAATCAGAGGAATGTTGTTTCGAGGGGTAATGAGTTTCGGGGTAATGACAGGCGTGGTAACAACAACAGTGGGCAGAATCAGCGGTCAGGTCGTGACCAATAGTTCAGGGGCCAGCAGAGTCGTAGTGTTCAGCAGGGTAATCGTGGTGCTACTTCTTCAGCAGGGCAGAAAAATGTGGGGGGACAGCTTCCACCTCCTCCTATTTGTGTTGAATGCGGGAAAGCTCATCCTGGTCGTACTTGCTATAAGGCTACTGGTGCCTGTTTTAGTTGTGGTGAAATTGGACATCGGGTTAGGGATTGTCCGAAGGCGAGTGGCAACAACCGTGGGACTGGAAATGGTGGGCAGCAGGCTTCTAAGGGCCGAGTTTTTGCACTAACCAGGGATCAGGCTGCGGGTACTTCTGGAACCGTCTCGGGTATGCTTTATTTATTTGATCATCCCATTTTTGTTTTATTTGATACTGGTGCTACACATTCTGTTATATCTTCTACATCTGCTAAACACATTAATACGACCGCAATACCATTAAACTATGCTTTATCTATATCAACACCAATGAAAAATTCCGTGACCATTACTCATGAATACGTGAATTGTCCTCTTCGTTTCGACGATAGAATTCGCCCTGCAAATCTTCTTCCTCTCGATATGTACGACTTTGATGTAATTTTGGGTATGGATTGGTTGTCGGAGCATCGAGCTATGATTGACTGCCATACCCGGCGTGTGATTTTTGGTGATCCTTGTAATCCTGAATTTGTCTACCAAGGTTCTCGGCTTGGTAAACCTATTAAGATCATATCCGCTATGAAAGCTCGTTCTCTTTTGACACATGGTTGTGAAGGGTTTCTAGCTTCGATTAAGGATTCATCTTCGGAGAGTTCTAGTATGGAGAGCCTTTCGGTTGTTCGTGAATTCCCAGATGTATTTCCTGATGAACTCCCAGGCATGCCACCTGAGCGTGAGGTTGAATTCTCGATTGATTTAATTCTGGGTGCTGAACCCATCTCTAAAGCTCCTTATCATATGGCTCCTGTTGAGTTGAAGGAATTGAAGGAGCAGTTGCAGGAATTGCTTGAATATGGTTTTATCCGTCCCAGTGTTTCTCCGTGGGGTGCTCCGGTGTTATTTGTTAAGAAGAAGGATGGTAGCATGAGATTATGTATCGACTACCGCGAGCTTAACCGGATCACTATTCGTAATCGCTACCCACTTCCCCGCAATGATGATTTCTTTGATCAACTTCAGGGAGCGAAATTCTTTTCTAAGATCGATTTGAGGTCAGGATATCACCAGCTGCGTGTGAAAGAGCAGGATATTCCTAAGACCGCATTTCGTACGAGATATGGCCACTATGAGTTCTTAGTCATGCCATTTGGGTTGACGAATGCTCCAGCGGTTTTCATGGATTTGATGAATCGGATTTTCCATGAATACTTAGATAAGTTCGTGATCGTGTTTATTGACGACATCTTGGTGTACTCTAAGACTAAGGAGGAGCACGAGGGCCATCTTCGTGTTGTTTTGGAAACTTTGAGGCAGAAGAAGTTGTACGCCAAGTTTTCCAAGTGCGAGTTCGGGTTAGAACAAGTTGCATTCTTAGGTCATGTCGTTTCCGCAGATGGTATCACCATGGATCCGGCTAAGGTTGAGGCTATCACCAAGTGGCCAAGACCGACCAATGTGACTGAGGTCAGGAGTTTTCTTGGACTGGCTGGTTATTACAGGAGGTTTGTTGAAGGTTTTTCTCGTTTGTCGTTACCGTTGACTCAGCTTATGCGCAAGGGAGAGAAGTTTGTATGGACCGACGAGAGAGAAGCTAGTTTTGAGGAGTTGAAGAAGAGGCTTGTTTCTGCGCCGATTCTTACTCTACCATCAGGTTCGGGAGGTTATCAGATCTACAGTGATGCTTCGAAGAAGGGTTTTGGTTGTGTTTTGATGCAACATGGGAAAGTGATTGCATATGCTTCTAGACAGTTAAAACCGTATGAGATGAACTATCCTACTCATGATCTTGAATTAGCTGCCGTTGTCTTTGCTTTAAAAATCTAGAGGCATTATCTTTATGGTGAGAGCTGTGATATATTCACTGACCATAAGAGCCTGAAGTATATCTTTACCCAGAAGGAATTGAACATGAGACAGAGACGTTGGTTGGAGTTGTTGAAGGACTATGAAACTAATATTCAATATCACCCGGGAAAAGCCAATGTTGTGGCTGACGCCTTGAGTCGTAAGTCGGGAATGATTGCTAGTCTTGACTTCGAACCGAGGATTCTTAATGACTTAGAGCTTATGGAAGTTGAGCTGTGTGTTCAGGGTCATGATGGTTTCTGGGCTAGCTTGAAGGTGGAGTCTGATTTGATATTAAGAATTAAGGAAGCCCAGAAGGACGATGGTGAGTTATGGGCTATTGTACGGAATGTGGAGGATGGTAAACAGTCAGAATTTCGTGTTGATGCGGATGGTGTCGTTTGGTATGGTGATCGTTTATGTGTTCCCGATAATCCTACTCTTCGTGAGGCTGTACTTTCTGAGGCACATAGTTCTCTGTTCTCTATTCATCCGGGTTCGACAAAAATGTATCATGATCTGAAGCAACATTTTTGGTGGAATGGGATGAAGCAGGATGTACCATTGCACGAGGCTAGATGTATGACATGTCAGCAGGTTAAGATTGAACATCAACGTGCAAGTGGTCTTTTGCAACCTCTTGACATTCCTACATGGAAATGGGATGAGATATCTATGGACTTCGTTACCGGTTTACCTTGTACTTTTCGAAAGCATGACGCGATTTGGGTCGTTGTTGATCGTCTGACCAAATCTGCGCATTTTCTCCCCATTCGTGTTGACTATTCCGTGAGTCGTTTGGCTCAGATCTTTCAGCAGGAAATTGTTCGGTTACATGGTACGCCGTCTTCTATTTTGTCCGATCGTGATCCTCGTTATACGTCTCGTTTCTGGAAAGGGTTACATAAAGCTTGGGGTACACGGCTTAAATTCAGTACGGCATTTCATCCTCAGACCGATGGACAGTCGTAGCGGACGATTCAGACCTGGGAGGACATGTTCAGGTCTTGTGCTTTAGAGTGGACAGGTCACTTGTAATACCCAAAATTTCAAAACATGCAAAATTACCAAAATACCCTTGTAACTTAAAATTTCGCTTAATGATTAAATAAAACACCAAATAAATCCCAAATTCTTGGAAACTAACAACATATGAAGCATGATAATTTTTACTTGAACATTTTACATTTCCTAAAATTTCTTGTCACTACATAAAATATATATAAGCCGAAATATATAAGTACATATATATGTTTATTAATTTGTAAAATAAATAAAATCAAGTAACTAAAGGATAAACATCACAAAATGGGAAGAGATCTTTGCAAATCAGTAATTGACCTTATCATACAATACTTGGGCCAAAATTCATGCCCCCTCCTCACCTATTCACACGGTTTTAATATATTTCCCTTTTATAAATCATTTATACGCCTTAAATCAAACCAAAATCTCTCATTCGACAACCACAATTTTCCACGACTTCTTAGCATTTTTCCTGGATACATTGGAGTTGGAAGGAGGCGAGAAAAATATGAGTTCGAATTATGGAGGCTTGATTCGTTTGGTTTTGATTTTTGTTCGAGTTTAATCCTAGCCGAGAGGTACAAATTCTCCACACCTCATTTGATCATTCTAAAAGCTATCTGGTATTTTTGTGACTCTCTTTATATCATATATGATCTATATAAAATGGTTATAATGATCCATGCATGCTACTAAGGTTGTTTGGAATTAAACGAATCAAAAACCCTAAAAGATCACATGAATTAATGAACCAGTTTTCTGATCAGGAAATTAGTCCGACTTTAATTGATTGAATCTTGATGATAACTAAGTGTTTTTGGGAGTTTATTGAGTCTATAATTAAATTAAATGAAAGAGATTTCTGTAGAAATTACCCTTGTAATTTTTAGAGGCCTGGAAGACCACTTTTTGATTTTTAGAAAATTAAGTGTCAAATCGAATTTGTATGTCTGGAAAAACAGTCCGTGTTTTTCATTTATCATTTGCAAACCATAACGAGTTGGAAGGTTTCCCTTGAACTGAGTAATATTTGTTATGTCTAGTAGTTACTGGAATTTTTTTAGATTTTTATAAATTTTCTAGATGGGGTTGAGAATTAATTACTTTTCGGGTGTTTCATCAGATCCGATTCTGGAACATGTTAGGGAAATTGATTTTTCATTCGTACCTATACTAGTTAATAAAATCTGGAAAAATTAGGTAAAATACTTAGGACACTGACGTATCTCTGGGAATTTTTGGGAATTTTATTTCAGAATTTTAATATGATTCATAAATTATTTAAAACAGGTCTAGTGCATACGTAAAATCTGTTAAAGTGTAAAGATATTAAAAAGGTGTTATTTGTTTATTTTCCAAAACTAAAGGGTTTAAATTGTTATTTTCCTAATACTAAAGGACTTAATTTGTAAAAACCTGTCACTTTATAATAATTACATCTTATACCCTAATTTTATGATAATTGCATAATAGTCCTTAAACTTATCATAATTACATAATAAACCCTAAAATTTGTAAACCAACCATAATAACCTTAACTTTATATAAATACTATTATGAAACCTAAGCTATTAATATTGTCTGTTAGGAATATAAATATTCATATGAAGGCTCGGTCACCCCGAGCATCTAATTAGCATTTATATAGCTCGTAGGCTTACATATATTAGCTTAGTATTATTAGTATTAGTATTAATAGTATTAGTCGTATTTATATTTGTGGAGTGGGTCGGGGCTTTCCCCACTGTCAGCTCACTCCACAGCCCACTAGGGGCACCAATATTAGTTAGTATAAATACCCCTTCCCACACTTGGGAAGGGTTGGAACTCTTGGAACTCTTCACACATTGAATCTAACATTATCAGATTTTCTCTCAACAAGAGTCTCCCTCTCTCTCTCTAACTTCTCTCTAAAACTTCACCATGGATCTAATCTTCCATGAACCAAGACCACCCGAATCAACCACACAATCAAGATGGTTATTTCCTACAATTGGTATCAAGAGCCAAGGTTTCATCTTGGTCAGATCTGTGGTCAATGGCTTTATATTCGGTTGGTGTTATCTCAGATCTGTGGTCAATGGTTAGGTCCGGATTGATTATTTGATTGTGAGTCATTCACTGCTTCACGTGAGTTTTTTTTTATTGGTCAAACACATTCACTGCTTCACGTGAGTTTTTTTTTTATTGGTCAAACACTTGTGTCTATTACATTATGTTCGAATCATTTGTGACTGTCTTGCGTCACTTATTTTTTGTTTTGGGCTTAAATAGGTAGGCTTTAATTGTCCACAACTTGAGAGAAATGTTGAGTGTGTCAAATGATTGAAATAAGTGTCTCACGTTTAATTTGTTCAAATTGATATGAGATAGTAGGGTGTCTTGGGCCTCAACTGTATATGTTCAAGTCATTTTTCCCTATATTCATTCGTGGGCCTTATTTGAAAAGGATATGACATAACAGTTTAAGTATTTTGATACATATATCTTGGCTGTGTTTTGGTAAAATTGTCACGAGTCAAGAAGTGAAATTCTTGTGTTGTCCGTACTGGTTTGTATTATGAATGTCTTGTGCAGTTTGTGACCCTTATGTGGGGTTAAGCTGTTTGTTGATGATGGTATGTTCTTTGTACCGATTTGTGGTGCAAAAATGTTGTGTTTTGGTTGCGGATCTTTCGATATTCATGAACACTTTTGTGTTTACGGCCTATTTGTGGATTAACGATTCGGTTTATGAGCTATGTGTTGGATTCGGTTTGTGTCATGGAAGGATGTTTTCTTGAATGCTGCTTGTGTCTAAGAAAATTGTTCTTGAAGGCGGTTTGTCTGTTTGACTGGTCAAAGAGAAAAACACAGATCCGGATTTTAAGGAAAGTACGAAAGTGACTGGTTTGACTGGTCAAAGACGCGGCCTACAGACTCGGTTTGTCTGTTTAACCCTGGACTCGGTTTGTCCATACAGTCACAGACTCGGTTTGTCTGTTTTACCATGAACTCGGTTTGTGTATATATTGTATACTCGGTTTGTCTGCAATATCACAGACTCGGTTTGTCTGTTCAACCCTGGACTCGGTTTGTCCATACAGTCACGTACTCGGTTTGTCTGTTTGTCATGGACTCGGTTTGTGTATATGAGGTGAACGCGGTTTGTCTAAGACTCGGTTTGTGTACATAAAGTGTACTCGGTTTGTCTATCTGTTGTGGATGCGGTTTGTCTACCAAACCAGTAGAAGTCAAACCGAATCATAGATAAAGAAGAAGATGAAGCAAATTAACAAACTATGATCACTAAACCATACTGAACCACAGACTCTTTGAACCTCAGCCACAACCAATCGAACACAAAACCAAATCTAAACTAACCTCACGACAGCAACATCACTTTCCTAAATCAAGACTCGTACTCAAATGTATTATACATTCACAAATCTCAGACTTAGCTCATGCTTATTGAGGATACATCAAGACCATCGAATGTCCAACACACGAAAATCATTCATCACAGATTTGTTTGTAACATTACTTCATGTATATTCGACACTAACAAGATAAAAGAAGATAACAATAATGTTATTTACTTTTCTTTCGGTCGATCAATGATACAACAACATAAACAACAACCACCCTATCTAATCTATTCCCATCTCCACACTATAACATAACTCGAAAATTTAAAATGACAAACAAGATCTCAGTTTATTTCGTGCGTGAGGTGCAATAATCTTCAAAACCTTTAAAAGATAATTCACACGAAAAGGATAACATCATAGATCTTATCGAAGCATTACTTCTATTTTATCCGAAAACCACAAAGAAAAAGACAATAACAACAATGTTATCATCTTTCCTTGTATTCGGTTAAAACAAGAATCGAAACAAATATAATCAAACCTACCTGAGACCCTCAAGGATCTTGAAGCTTAATCGAATGAAACATCTCCAAAAAGGGTACATTCGATTTGTCTTTGTGTTTCTGATTGAAGTAACTTATCAAGTAAGAATGGGTGGATGTTATTCGATTTAATGAAGAAGGTGGAGAGGATGGGGGCGCATGATTTATGATGGTGATTAGGGTTTGAGGGGTTGTGGATTATTGGGGTTTGGGTGAGAGAGATTAGGAAGGTGAAGGAGGCGGATTTATTTGAAGATTAGGGTTTGTTTTTGTGGCTGATTGAGAGATGAAATTAGGGATTTGGATTGGGTCTTAAATACGTGTGTAATTAGGGTTGACTTGGATTTGGGTCTTAATTGGACTCTAGTTGTTATTTCTAGAGTGTTGCGTCCAGATTTGTGATTAACAGTTGGGCCTATGATTCATATTGGACTTGGACCAGTCTTCTTTAGATAGACTTAGTTGGATCGTTGATGGTTGATATCACAAAACGATCCTACTTGTGTTGTTTGGGCTGGATTTGAGTTGCTCAATTTATCACTTATTTGGTGTTGATAAAGTTGATATGTGGTTGAATATCATTTGGTACAACTTTTGATCAACAATCTTGATCGAGCTTCAAGATTCCGAGATCGTCAATTATTTTGGGTTGTAATATTTTTTTTGGGTTATGAATGTCATCGGGATTACAGAGGTGTGGAAGTTTGTCAGCATTGTGGATGCCTATGAGTTGAGTGAGCCTGCAATTTAATTTTTGCGAGTTGAGTTACAGTTGACAGATTGCAATGTGATTAATTGTGATTTGTCAAGTTGCGTGTTTGACTTATTGCGACTTGATGGATTGCTATTTGACCAGTTACGATATGACGTTGCGAGTTAACACTTGCGATTCGACTTATTGTGATTTGGTTGATTGCAATCTGACTTGGTGCAATTTGACAATCTGTGACTTGGCCTGTTGCAATTTGATCATGTTGTGATTTGACTTCTGTGACTTGAATTTCGACGATTGGTATTGCACCTCGCTCTTGGGTATTCTGGTTGATTTCACGGTTTCTCTTGTAGATTTTAGAAAATCCCGCGAAAGATTCGATTTCTCGGTTTAAATCTCAAGAGCTGTAAAATCCCGTGAGATTAATTTTGGACATATAGGCGGGACTTGGATTTTGACATAATATAACTTACGGGGTTTGGCTATTTTTTTCGGGATAAGTTTGTGCTTCAAGATCAGCAGGAATTGGGGAATTATGGTAACTTGGTTGGTTTGTTAATTCACGGGTTGGTGTACTTAGTGTCACAAACATCTCGGGGTGGATGGATGCACGATGTTTGTTGACCCTTGCTCAAGCGTATTTAAGGTGATTAGACCTGGATGTTCAAGAAGTGGATATATACAATAAAGGATGGAAGGTTGGGTATATATCACTACCTATATTTAAAGGAGTTACATTGTTGTTCTCAATATAGGTTCTAAATCACAATTTGCAATTTAAGGTGATTAGACTTGGATGTTCATGAAGTGGATATATACAATTAAGGATGGAAGGTTGGGTATATATCACTACCTATATTTAAAGGAGTTACGTTGTTGTGCTCAATATAGGTTCTAATTCATAATTTAGTGCAAGTTTAAGTCGCGGACTTGTTCTTTATCAAGCTTCATCAAGTAATTGTTGTTTCACAAGCTTCTAATGGGATTGTTGTACAAGATCTTCTCAAGAGGTGGTCAGACTTAAAGACGGAAGGTGGTATGTTCAGAGACGTGTTTTAACCTTGTACTCATTCTATAGCTAATCATATTTCATCAAGCGGTTTTGGCATATTATGAGCTTCAAAGAATTTTTATTTGCTAAACCATTGATGAGGAGACAAGAAAGAGGTTACTACAAGAGAGTCTTAATCACCATCTTCGTTGCAGTAGTTTCATTTGTCTCTTTCCATGTTTTGTGCCTGACAAATTCACAAACATCACGGACTCTCAGCTTTGGCAAAAAGGTCATTTCATGTCCTTTTTGAGGGGGAGAATTATCGCAAGTTTCCTAGAAGTTCCGTCTCCAGCGATGTGAATTTTAGCGGTTCCGGTTACAGCGGGTCAGATCGTAGCGATTCAGGATTCAGTGGTTCAGTCTACAGCAGTACGACATCTATTCCACATCCAAGTAGCTGGATCAGACAGCTTTGTTTGATTGGACTGACTATGAGTCATGGGCTCTTCTAAGAATTTGCGCATGTTTCTTTTCCTTTCTGGCTAGTCAACAGCACAAGATGACCACGAAGTTAATCTGGTATTCTTTATTTGTGATTGAAGTTGAATTTCACGAAGGCGTCTACTTATTTTATCTTGAAGTCGGGGTTGGTTGGATGCATGACCTTCAATGATAACTTGCTCGTGCTAAAAATTTAAGTTGAAGACTTGGGTTATCTAGTTACCAGCAGTCGGGGTAACTATCACTTAAGAGTTATTGGAGTACTCAGTGTCACACGTCATTGACGTTGTCGATAATCGCAAGAGGTGTTAATGTTTCATACTTTGGTTGGGTATTGAGCACTTAGAGATCTGCTTGGAGCATTAAGTCCATACACCGTTCTCCCAACATTAGTGCAAGCTTAAGCAACAAATTTGGGATCTTCTACTTCAGTTTTCAGTATTGGTATATCGGGTTTTCTTCATCGAGTGGTCACTAATCTATGTTCAAGGTTGGTTAGTTGGCCAAAGGTTTTAAAAGTTGTGATGTGATCTGTAATTCTCACGAAATAGTCTTAACCCAAACTGATGTTCACCAAAACCAAATCTGTCACGCCACATTCAATCGGTTACTGTCTCACGGTTTCTTCTTGGTTTTGTAAAATCCCGCGAAAGAACTTATTTCTCGGTTTAAACCATAGATTTGTAAAATTCCGTGATGATGGGCTATGCGCTTTTGACCAGGATAGGGTTAAAACCATTATCGAAGTTCAGTTATAACATCACAAATGGCTGGATCGAGGCTTTTAATTGACAAGATGTGACTACGGGGTTAGTTCAGTATTATTTACTTGAGGCTGAAGTGAAATTTCATGGGTGCGTGTACTTAGCATCTGAAGATATCGGGGAGGTTGGATGAAGATTCTTCGAGATCCTTGTTCGAGCTTTCAATACAATGACAAGGACTTGGATATCTAGTTATTTTTTCTTTCTCCCTATTACAAAATAACTATCACTTTAAGGAGTCACGTTGTAGTGCTCAGTGTCACACGAAGTTGTGGATATCCAAGAGGTGATGTACGTCTTATACTTGATGGTTGGTTGGTTGAAGAGTATAGAGTACTTAGGGATTCGATGTTGCACGAAGTCTCTACACCGCTCTTTGTCACGCATTAGTACAAGTTTAAGTCACAAGTTCGGGTTATATTACTTCAGTATCAAGTTCATCATATTGGGTTTTCTCCATCAGTGGTCACGACATCAAGCCGACAGAATGATAATGGGGTTGGTAACGAGTTAGATGAGAGAAGAAGTAAAGAGAGAGATAATGACGTTTGAACACAGCAGTTCAAGCCTCGCTCTTCAACATTATGACGTCTGTACAAGTCAGTGCAGGCCTCGTTCTTCATCATTATGACGTCTGAATACATCAGTTCAGGCCTCGTTCTTTAAAGAAAAGAAAAGTGTACGCTTGAGTGCACTTTATCTTCAAAAGAAGAGGAGTCTTCTTATTAATGGCCATTCTCATCAACAAGATTCATGCTCTTTCCGTGCTTACTCAGTCTTCAAGTGGATCGGCGCATATTGGAGTATATTGTTATTCACGTATTCAACCAAAAATTGCAGTTGACAGGCATATGCAATTTTTGAGGGGGGGAAAGGGTGAATAAACAACATGTTAGTCTTCAAGAACCGTCAAGTGGAGCTACTTGCCGTTGATGGTTTTCATATTCACTAGTTCAATCATCAAAAATTGCAGTTGGAAGGCATATGCAATTTTTGAGGGGGGGAAAGGGTGAATATTAATCTACATGTTGGTTGATGATTGAGAAATGGTCATACGACTCCTGAATACGTCAGTTCAGGAGTCGTGCAAACCATGTTTCTCCAACACTACTTCTTCCTCCGTCTATCAAGGTGTTGAAGAACATGGTCATGGAATGCTAATCTACATATTCTCACGGGCTGGTACAATCAGTAACAATGGGTTTCTAGTCGATGCTTCATGTACACGTCATTAGGCTGCATGTACACATCATGATGATGATTCCGATTAATCGTAACCATCATGGGGGAGAGAAATGTGTACACCAAGGACGCACAACAGGTTCACGTGATCAGGGCTTAATATCCAAGGATGGATACATACTATAGATGATCAGTGGTTCAACTTGTTACTTTGGTGTTATACTTAAGACTGAAGAAGGTCGAGTCGTCAGTCTACTCTACATTCTCTGTTGGGTGTTATCATCTCATGTGTATGCTGCGGGCTGATGGGTTAGATGTAAGGTTACTGGAAGGCATTTGGTGAGATAAAAATGATTGGTATTCTGTTCCTCCACATTGGGCAATCTTGAAGAAGGTCGAGTCTACAGTCTTCTCTACATTCAAAAATGTTGAGCTCTTTTCTTACAACTTGATATTTAACTTAATCCCATGACAGTTCTTGTTTGATGAGTTGTGGAGTTAAGTTAGGTTCAAGTTGAGGCTCAACTTAAACTAACGAAAAGATGCCTAAGGTTTTTGACGGCGTTACTCAAGGACGGGAGTGTTAGAAGATTAAAGACGGCATGCATTTGGTTATCAAAAGACTTCTTCATATTTCGGGCGTTCATCCAAAGTCTTCTTCCTATTATGGGTGTTCGTCAGAGGTTGTCAGATTGGGGGAGAGCACTAATTAGGGGAGAGTGTTGAGCCAGAATCATTCCCTGATTGAAAGTGCTCACATTGCTCTTCAGCAAGTCAAGTGATGAATGCGGAGAAGATTCAGAATGCTGAGGAGTAATGGTTTCTGGTTCGTATCCTTGTATATATATACTTGTTCATATCTTATACCATTTTTGTAAATAGATACATAGAATTCATGCTAATTGTAAATAGAGAAACGTAAAACCAGAAAAACCATAAAAATTGAAAAATAGAAAATACCAAAAATAGTTTCACCTAGGCATGTCTTCTGTTTATCGATAACATTTACGGACTTAGAAATGTCATTCAATAATGGCACGGGTCTTTAAATGAAGCTCGAGCAGAAGTTAAAATGGATTCTTAAAACATGTCTAAATGGCTTGCTATTACTTTAGATAGCAACCCGCGCTTCAAACTGGGGAAAGCACGTCGCCAAAAAGACGGCTGTTCCTCCAACTGGGTGATGTTCACCTGGGCATGGATTACTTTATATCCATGTTTCTTCGATCTGATGTACGTTTCAGTGCATCAGTTCTTGAAAAAGAAGAGAAGTCTTCTTTGCATACAAATAGTTTTCATTCTATGATTCTTCTGAAAATTATTTGTGAGACACTTGGTGAATATGTGTTGTATGAAATTTGTTTAAACTTGGATTATGCATAAAAAAAAAAATTTGTCACTCAATCAACGACTACAAAACCTCACGACAGTTCTTGTTTGATGAGTTGTGGGGTTAAGCGTGATTTTAGTTGAGGTTCAACTAGAATACGGGTCATTGATTGAGGGGGAGAGTGAATTCAAATTTTATATCATCAAACGGATTTATTGGTTAAATCATACCTGTTAGAAATGGTTTTGTAGTTAATGGGGAATTAGTTGAAGAGGATCTTGCTTAAATATATCAAATGACCAAGTGTGTTAGTTGCTAGAAAGTTTAGGACATTATGTGCAATTTGCCTATAGTTTCCTAGCTTTATGTATCTAGAAGGTTCATTTGTGTTACTTTGGAATCCTCGTATAATCCCCAAAATGCTTTAAGACTCAAAACCTAAAAGAAGTTAGAAAACCAGTTGTGTTTGATGTTTTTGAATACTCCTATGACATTTGTATGAACTAAGTGAATGAGTTTCAAATGTTGTTTGTCTCTGCTGCTTAATTGTTGTTGATATTGTGCATATGTTCTCAGGATTCGCTTAGGTAGATTGCTATTATGTTAGAATCATGTTCCTAAGATCCTGAATGAAATATTGAAATCTGTGTGAATTGCCATGTTCATGATTGCTATTTGCTCTTCATGCTAGATAGTGGTTTGACGTAGTTCCTGATTATGGTTTGATTATAAGATGAACTTGGTATTATAATGTGGCAAGCTGCTGAAGGGTAGCTATTTAGGAAAAGTGTATCTGTATGCATGTATATCTGTGTTGATATTCTTATGCAGATTCCATAGCCAAAATGAATGTGCCAGTTCCCATTCTAACCATTTGATCAGACGTTCAAACTCTATTGATTGGCTCGGAATTCACCACAACAACAACATCGGCAACAACAACAACAACAACACCTTCACCTCCACCACCATCATTTCAACAAAGAAGTACTTACTCAGATCTCGCCAAGAGGGGATCGACAATACTTGAGAAGATTTGTTGGTGGATGGATGATTGATGTTGACCATTGACTCACTCAGAAAAGCGAGTGATTACTTCATCTGCGCAAAAAGGTCAATATCACTTGTGTCATAAAAGTTATCTTGTGCATAATGAGCAGTGAATCTCCCTCTTAGATTAAGGGGGAGCAAAGTATGTTTCATCATCAGAACATGTTAAACCTGGCCACATTTTCTCCCATGTTTTTTCTAAATTATTTAAATCAATTGGGATCACAAATCTCAAAAGGTTTGAAATTTTTGATCGGGGGAGAGAATGTGATTTAAATATGAAACCTGATGAAAATGTGATGTTTTGGAAAGTATAATGTACGCTCTCCCATATGTGCTAAACCATTTTATATATCAATGCACATATTGAGGGGGAGCAAAATGTTTTGGATGTGAATGTAAGCTCTCCAGTAAGTGCTAAACTCTTTTGTATACCAATGCACTTATTGAGGGGGAGCAAAGGATTTGGCATGCATCTTATGTGAGCACGGCTCAGAATTCACAAAAGAATTGACGAAACAAAACTGTCATATATCGAAAGGGCATATCCTGGCCGGGTAATAATTTCAAGCTGGTCTAACCAGTGATGTAAGCGTGTCTCGAAAAGGATGTGTCTGAGTAGAGTGTACCGTTTCGAGAAACTTTCTATGGACTTGACCAGGACGGGTAATAATTTCAAGCTGGTCTAACCAGTGATGTAAGCGTGTCTCGAATCGGTCATGTTCACTGAAAGTGGATCAATTCAAAAAGTGCGAGCTCTACCTAACATGTGCAAATTTATAAAATAATCAACCGAGCACATGTTGAGGGGGAGCATTTGAAAAATATAAAACTCTCAAGTGTTTGCAAAAATGTGTTTCAGAATCATGAACACTTGGAGAGATTTTTCAAAGATTTGGTTTATGGTAATCGTGGAAGTACACCAAAGACCGACCATTTTAATTAATGTATGGAGTTATAAGGATGGTTAGGTTAGGCTCAAGTTCCCACGATCCCGCCAGAGCCGGAGGGATCTACCCAGGGACAATCCACTAGTTAGTGTAGAAGTCCTTAGGTATGATTTAAAAGGAGAAAAGTGTGATTAAGGGAAGAGTGCCGACTGAGATGGAGCTAGTACTGGAACAAACCCAACAAGGTACTAGTTATGAAGTCTCGGTAAGCACTGAAGGGGTTGAAGAATGAAAAAGAATTGTAAAGAGAAAGGGTGAAAAGAATTAGCCCTCCTTACAACTTAGGCAGAAAACCGGGTCAATACATATGCTGTCAGAATCACTTAGTTGATTGCTGGCATTGAAGACGAAGTATCATGGACCCAGTGATACGCTGCACAACCCTCCCTAGCCACTCAAGGTCCCTCAAAGGATTCTTGTTTCAATTGTCACGGAGTTCAATACATTCCTATCGTCTCTCTCACTCCGAGTTAGATGATATTGAATAGGTGGCAGTCCTCTCCAGCCTCCGCTCACTAAAATCAAAACGCACTATCGAGTCTAGAGCCACGAGATGCATAATAAGATCTCATAGGAACACGAATTATTTCTACACTGGTTGTTCAACATTAAGGACACCAGTTGTAAATTTATGAGTCCTACGCAGATCTTAGCAATCTGCCAGAACATTTATGAGGGAATTTACTAATGTAATTCTCAATGATTGAATGGAAAGTCCTGCCAGGGTCAACATCAAGCAGCCCTGAAAGCAGGTCACTTCGGTAATTCCTCTTGGATTACGCTTAGTGGTCACGGCGGTTTCTAACGGTCTACAGTCGTGGAGTGATCTCCAGCGACTCACCTAATCGTTGATGTGCTACGGTTCGATCTTAAAAATCCCTCTGTGGGTTTTCGATTAGGAACGGTCTTGGTAAGGATTAGAGAGAGTTTTCACACTATGCTGTTAACAATCTCGAAGTTCGAACCTGTAAGTACCGGTCGATTTGTTGCTAACTGTCGTATGCAGGAACTTCTGGCGATTGTAGCTGAGGAATGCTGTAGCTGGTTGCTGTTGTAGCTGGTTGCAGAAAAGATGCCAATCCTCTACCACATGTTCACACTACATCATCATTGTAACTCAACAAAGTCATGATCAACCTAAAAGACCTTTAACACGGCTTCTGCAAACTCTGATGCTAAAGATCATGACACCAAATAGTGTGAGCATGTCGGCTCAAAGATTTACACATCACATGGAAACATACTCCTGAAAGATGACATGGAAACAAATGTTGGATGATTAAGTCGAAGAATACTCAAAGATCATCCAAGACAAAGAAAGGTCATCACAAGATCACTGCTGAAAGCACAAAGATTCAAGACTTTGAAGAATCAAAGACTACGAGCTATAAAGACAAGTTCAGAAGACAAAATGCTAGAATTCAAGTTATTATTTCCGGGGTGACCTCCCTTAGGGGGAGATTGTTAGGAATATAAATATTCATATGAAGGCTCGGTCACCCCGAGCATCTAATTAGCATTTATATAGCTCGTAGGCTTATATATATTAGCTTAGTATTATTAGTATTAGTATTAATAGTATTAGTCGTATTTATATTTGTGGAGTGGGTCGGGGCTTTCCCCACTGTCAGCTCACTCCACAGCCCACTAGGGGCACCAATATTAGTTAGTATAAATACCCCTTCCCACACTTGGGAAGGGTTGGAACTCTTGGAACTCTTCACACATTGAATCTAACATTATCAGATTTTCTCTCAACAAGAGTCTCCCTCTCTCTCTCTAACTTCTCTCTAAAACTTCACCATGGATCTAATCTTCCATGAACCAAGACCACCCGAATCAACCACACAATCAAGATGGTTATTTCCTACATTGTCACTTTAAACTTATTAAATGATAACTTTGAATGCTTCTTAAAATGGAAAGATAACTAAAATCAGTAAAAAAGAACCATTAGTAATTCTGTCTTCTACTCCTTTAGGTGTGAAGAAGGAGTGACTTGATCCTTGTCAGTTTTGTTATCCTTGTGTTTTGCTTGCTTGATAATAAGGTACAGATATTCTACCCTTTTTCAGTAAGGGTGCTTTCATTCTCATGACTTTCTTGATCTTGATTCATTAGGATTCCCTAAGCCATTGCAATGTTCCCTGATACTTTGATTCGTTCTTCATGTTTCTCTTACATCTGTTTATATTGGTTTGATTTTGATCTGAGCCTTTTATTTGGGGCTTTCTTATTGAATCTATGCCTTTGCTATGCTTTCCTTGATTTGTGAACTTTGATTTGCTTTCCTTGAATCGTAAACCTTGCTATGATTCCTTTGATACTAGATATAACCTGTTCATCACCTGGTAACCTGAATAATTAAGACCCTTGGATACTTGAAGGTTCATAGGATTTTATAACCGGATGTGAAAACTTTTCTTAATTACATATAAAAATGTTTTGAGGAAAAACTACTTTTAAAGACTTTCTTTATGAAAACTGTTTTAAAGATCACTTTTATGAAAGCCATTATTAAAGGATTACTTTTAACACTATGATATGAATATTTAATATAAATCTTTAAATTGAACCTTTGTTATGAACCTTTGAACAAATTGATATGAACCTTCTGATATGGACCTTCTGATTTGAACCTTTGCTTTAACCCTGGCATTGATCTCCTGTCTTGAACCACTTGAAATGGAAACTTGAATTGAACGGCTTGATATGAAACTTGATACCTGATACTTGACACTTGATACCTGATACTTGATACTTGATACTTGATACTTGATACTTGACCTTGACCCACAGTTTGAGACTACGAGCCACCCACTAGGCATGAGGGTTTCATGTCCCTGTCATTGATGCACCGATGACTTGACTCTAGGGCAGGAGAGTGATGACCTGTCCCGTCCCTGATTTGATACTTGACTTGTTACGTAGAGGAAGACCCTGTGGCCTACTGGGGCGTATGGATGCATCCTAGATTTGACCTGACTTGATTTGTTATATTACTTGTTATACTTGGTGACTGATGGTGTGTGCGATACACGTCTTTCACATCCTGGGAGCTCATGACTCCAACCCCTGGAGGTTATCCCCTCACCCTGTACTTGGTATGCTGAGGTCTCCCCTCCATACACCCTGATATTTGATTTGATTTGATTTGGGCTCGTAGTGGATTTCTGTTGTTCCTGCACCTTATAACCTTTACCTTTCATTACTGTTACCATTTACTTAAGCCTTAACTCTGACTGATTCATATTTCATTTACTGTTCATTATTCTGTATTACTGCTTTGTTACCGTTATATCTGTTCACTGAGCTTTCGTAGCTCAGCCGCATTTCTTTTCCTACGGCAGGTTTTAGTTTGGAAGCTGGGTATGAGTGGAGAGTACCTTGGACTTAGAAGACCTTACTAGCTATTTGGATTAGAGATGACTAGAAGAGCATATATTCAGACTTAGTTATTATTGTATTTCTCATTTATAACCTTGTAGTTTCATATTTTCCATTGTAACCCTTGAAACTCAATTATATTATTTATGTCATATGCTTGTGTTTGTTCTGATATGAAACCATCATTGTGACATCTTTACCCTTGTCGGGTCGGGGTGTTACAATTTATGGTATCAGAGAACAGGCTGCGACTTGTAATACATTTACCCTTGACCTGTGCGTTTTGGACCATTAGGCTTCTACTGTAAGAACATAGGAGAACACCTTGAGAACTTGCTTTAGGATTTCTTGATATGAACTTGAGTTTTGACCAGTGAGGAATGGGTAAACTATAAGGCAATTGTTTAAGTATTATTGCTTCCGCATCACTCTGATTCGTGCCTTGCTTTTGGTTAGAGCCTGTTGAGTAGTTTTGTTTTCCCTCTTGACTATGACATTGATTTTGTTGACCTTTAAGACTGTAGAAGTACTAGGTGGATTAAGATAGGTTGTTCTGCTTACGACTCGAGATAAAGTATGATCATCATGAAGGCATACTTACGTGGTGCTAGTATTATGACGCCTGGCCAACGTGATAATACTTACACCATATAACGTGCCCTCATTGTGGCCATAGGATATCTTGGGAAGTACCTAAGAAGTTTATAATTTGATCTCCGTTGGATTATCCGTGATTAGTGAGACTTTAGGTTCATTCTACCTATGCGTATACTCTGCCTTCGTTCATTAGATATCCGGATGAGTTTGGACTCTCGTTTTGCATTCTGTTGACCTCGGTTATAAATCTTGAACTCTTGTAGAGCTCTCTACTGTTGATACAGTTAATTTGATCTGAAATCTTGTTCGTATTTTGATGCGCGTGATGTGTCGTAAAGGTTTAGCAGTATTAATGCCTACTCAAGTTTTAAATTTATATTTAGCCGACTTATCAATAATACACACACTTAACGAGCAGTGTACCCGGTCAGTATGAATATAATGGTAAGTAGAGTGTCGATCACTAAGAGTGGAACGTATTATCTAGTTATTCTAATCAGTATTTTAATATCTTAAGTCAATTATACAACCTAATCTAATGCAAGGGGGGTTCAGCCTGAGAGACTGGCACGTTTTCGTTTCAATTAAATAATAAACTAACTAACGAGCACGAATCAGCGATAAGCAAGCACGTACACAGATAAGTACTTGAGACAATAAGAAGACCTGTCCTGATAGTTAAGTAGCTTGTCACTTGTTTTATTGCTAGTTTTATATGAAGTGTATAGTTCGATGCAACGCACCGAGATTAATCCCTTTCTCGTTGGCTCTAATCTTATCGGCGAGTAAACCCTTAATGATTACTTATGTCTAAAAGTTATTCCTAAGTGATCAAGTTAGTAATAACCGTGGGAGCAATATGATCTTCCGTAGTCACATACGACAAGCCACTAATAGACACAGAGGTTATCAATGCACTAATAAAAGTCACCAAAGACATCAACATATAAACTTTAATTAATGGGAAAGCAGTTTTAAGGGAGTGCAACCTTTCCGTTGTCACATTACACAAGCCACCAATCCTGATGAATTAAAGTGTACTAATACAATAAAACAAAACTACTTAATGAATTAAACACATGCAGGACCTTCTTACAGCTCTTGTATCTTCATTCGGGTGTGTCTTGTGCTGCCTATTCGTCTGAATTCGTCTCTTGTCTAGGGATATATGGCACGTACGTAAATCTCTGAAATTCGTCTGGTCTTGGGGTATTTATAGTTTCTGTCTGAGGGTAAGATGCGGCGCATTGAATAAGTAGATGCGGCGCATTGACTTAACTTCACGTGGGGTCCAAGGTTATTATATTCCAGAATATTCGTACACCGCCTTGAGATGCGGCGTATCTTCATAACTGTATGCGGCGCATGTCTTCTTGTATCTTGGATCGAAACTGGTGAAATCTTGATAGTGATGCGTCGTATGTAAGAAGTATAATGCGGCGTATCTGGAGTAGAACAAGTTGGTTCTTCTTCGTTGACCAAAGTTTCATATGCAACGCATGACAGAATTGCATGCGTGCATTCTTCAAAGTCAGGCAATGGTCTTCAATCTCTTCATTTCAGCAGCCTTTTCCAATCTTGATCATTTTTCTCCATTTTTAGTCCATAATCGCTAAGTTTCACCAAATGCTTGTTTTTAACTGAGAATTACAAAAGTAAACGATTAAGTATCAATTCTCATACATAATATAATAAAACAAGTCAAATAAATAGGATAAATGATGATAATAAAATGTACTTATTTGAGTTCATCAAATATCCCCCCACTTGAACTTTACTTGTCCCCAAGTAAACCTTAGAATTAATCTTATGAAAATATATCCTAAAAGATATTAGGATTTATTTTTATATTTAAGAATGTATTCGTTTTATCATAATCACACAACCAAACACTTAACGAATTAGAAATAAAATAAAATATTTTGATAAAAGCAAATCTAATCGTTTAACTGTCCAGTCGTGACAAATATTCTATCATAAGCTTGGCAAGTATACACATCTCCCCCACTAAAGCCAAGGAATAACAAGTCTAAAGCGGTAAAAAGGGTTTTGAGGCTTAAGGGTTAATCATCCTTTTTAATCTCTATCGATCTCAAATTCCAGAAAAGGTGACAAAATCACAAATACATGATCGAATCCACGAACACGATACTTGCAATTGCTCAAATCCTTAACTCGAATAGGCTAAAGATAGGACCAAGTAATCTTTACCAATAATATTATATCAAAAAGGGCGACAAAATCATAAATACATAGCCGAATCCATGACTACGATACTTAAGATTGCTCAAATCCCTAATCTCAATAAATCAAAGGTTTGGATAAAGAATAATATAGGGTATGGATAATATTTGGGATACAAATTGGTGTAAAATGAAAAAATAAACAAAACAGATAAATTAAAATCCTAAGTGTGGTTAATCACTATCCCAACCATCCCATGAATAAGACTCATATCATTGAATAACTCACGCTTTAACACTTGAAACACACGCTTTAGGTAGACACGAATTATACTCAACAAGATCTCAATCAAAGAATAAACCTTAGTTGGCGTTCCCATAACGTTCAACTCCCATTCAATCCATAAATATAATATACAACAAATAGTGGTGATATCGACCACTTAATACAAAACTTTACATAAGTTGGTTGAAACAAACTTCTAACTTCTCCTTTTTTTCTTTTTCTTTTTTCTTTTCTCATTTTTTTGATTTTTTTTTTTTTTTTTTTTTTGACATCAACATATACATAGATGTGTAAAATTTCACCACATCACTAAAATGATAATTCTGGATAATTTTTCCATACTTTTCATGACTTCAGAAATAACGATAATAGTGAAAGTAGTAAACACACGAAAAACAAGACTCAAAATATACAATATCTACTTTCATACCAATTGCATTGTGCAATTTCCTGACTAACCAAAAATAATGAATTACGCACGCGAACACAGGTAATGTAAGGAAACACACTTTGCCTAAAGCAATTGACCAACCACGGATTTTAATCTACAGGGTAGGCTTAAGGTGTAAGAGTGTAACGATACATTATAACAAAGGTGTAAGAAACGAAAGGAATGACTCTGAGTGTTTTTTCTAGGGGTATCTTACTCTAAAAATGAGAGTAACAAAGGGTTTATACGGGGATTAACTAACCAGTGTAGTTAGTTAATATCACATAACATATAATAGGCAATTTGGGTGTAATCCTAGAAATTTACCAATTTAGACAAGTCACTCCAATTATATAAATAATACTCATTATGGTGGTCTCGAATAGTATACAAGCCAAGTTCTAAAGTCTACAAGTCACCGGCACACTCATAGATTTGTGAATTTTGAAAAATCACAATTTTTGAAAATAACGTCATGTGTGCAGCTATGCAACTTAGATCTTAAACAAAAACATGCTAAATTTTTTTAATTTTGATATATTAAGCGCATTTTAAGCATAATTTTTGAAAAAGTTTAGGACAAGTAAGTGTTCTAATTCTCCAATCCCCCCACTTAAGTTAAACAACGTCCTCGTTGTTTGTATCAAAGGTTAAAAACTGGAAAATAAAAGAATTAGAACAGAAAAACTCCCCTGAGATTTGCTCGGTATGATCCTCCATTAGTATAAGAGCAAAAATCAACTTCTTGTGGATGAGAACGTTTAAGCTCCATAAGTGATGTATCCACAAAAATTGCAGGAATCTATAATACCTTCAAGACTTAAACACACCTGAGTTAAGAAGGTTCAAACTTGCATAATACATTAGTAGTTAGAAGAAAAAAATGTAAAAATTAAACCTGAAAATCATCAGGTCAGTCGATGCGCCGCATCTTATGGCAGAAGATACGCCGTATCAAGCCTGGAATAAGTACGAATCAGAATAAAAGATGCGTCTCATCCTTAACCAGGGATGCGCAGCATTAAAATAAACTGACAAAAAGTTTTAAAGTTGAAAATAAAAATGCAGAAAATAAAATAAGATATGACCAGTGCAGGAGATGCGTCGCATCTTAGGATGGAGATGCGCCGTATCTTCTGCGGGCCTGACTGACTCGACAGAAAACAAAAAAGTAAAAATTCTCCGGGTTGTCTCCCGGTCAGCACTTGTCTTTATTCCAGAGTCTTCAAGTTAGACTCACGTTCAGCTCTTTACTTTAATACTTCGGGCTCAAACTCCACTACCTCTCTCTCAGTATCCTCAATTTCATTATCAAAGTATTTTTTAACTCCTTGCCCATTTACCTTGAATATATAACCATTTTTATCGCATATTTCAATAGTCCCATATGGATACACTTTCTTGACAACGAACGGACCCGTCCATCTTGATTTAAGTTTACCTGGATACATCTTTAATCGAGAATTAAATAACAGCACTTTTTCTCCAATAGTAAACATTTTGTCTCCACGTAACCTTGAGTCATGCCATTTTTTAGTTCTTTCTTTGTAGATCTTAGTGTTACTATAGGCCTCATCTCTTAGTTCGTAGAGTTCATTGAGTTCCATGAAACGGTTCTTCGTTGCAGCTTCCATATCCATGTTACATTGCTTCAAAGCCCAATATGCACTTTGTTCAATTTTGACCGGTAGGTGGCATGCTTTTCCATATACAAGACGAAAGGGAGTGCATCCCGTCAATGTTTTATAGGCAGTACGAAACGCCCACAAAGCATCATATAACTTGTCAGACCACCCTCTTGGATTATATCCCGTCGTTTTTTCTAGAATCCGTTTTATAGCTCTATTGGTTACTTCAGTTTGCCCATTGGATTGAGGATGGTATGCAGTGGAAACCCTATGGTATACTCCATAATGTTGCAAGGCTCTTCCTAAATGGTGATTACAA
The DNA here is from genome assembly GCA_021014915.2 of Artemisia tridentata subsp. tridentata. Taxonomy (NCBI): domain Eukaryota; kingdom Viridiplantae; phylum Streptophyta; class Magnoliopsida; order Asterales; family Asteraceae; genus Artemisia; species Artemisia tridentata. Next base: position 219,331,845 of record CP139508.1, read on the forward strand.
AAGTGTTACCCTATCACTAATCAATGCTTTCGGAACTCCAAATCTAGCGAACAAACTTTGTAAAAATTTAAGTACTACCCTGCTGTCGTTTGTTGGTGACGCTTGCGCTTCGACCCATTTTGATACGTAATCAACAACAACCAAAATATACTTATTTCCTTTAGATTCAGGAAACGGTCCCATGAAGTCCAATCCCCATATGTCGAAAACATCACATACATGGATATAGTTTTGTGGCATTTCGTTTCTTGATGTAATATTTCCTGATCGTTGACACGCATCACATCCTTTTATATAATCTTTTGCATCATCCAACATAGTGGGCCAATAAAATCCTGCATCGAGGATTTTTCTTTTTGTAATAATTGCACCATGATGTCCCCCCGTCGGCCCTGAATGGCAATGTGCCAATATTGCTGGGACATCATCTCCATCTACGCATCTTCGTATAATATTGTCAGGACATAGTTTGAAGGCATAAGGTTCATCCCAAATATATTCACTAGCTCGAGTTAGAAACCTTCTCTTCTCGTCGGATGTTAACCCTTTTGGAATTTCATTTGCAACAATAAAGTTTATATAGTCGGCATACCATGGTCCATTATCATTGCTCCTAATTCTTACCATCATAAGGTGCTCATCAGGAAAGCCATCAACGATCTCCCTTTCATCAAGCACCTCCATATTAGGGTTTTCAAGTCTAGATAAGTGGTCAGCAGCTAGATTCTCGGCACCCTTTTTATCTTTAATTTCAATATCGAATCCTTGGAGCAATAAAACCCATCTAATAAGCCTTGGCTTGGCATCCTGTTTATTGAACAAATACTTCAAAGCAGAATGGTCAGTGTAAACCATAGTTTTTGACAATATAAGATAGGACCTAAATTTATCGAATGCAAAAACTACTGCTAGAAGTTCCTTTTCTGTGGTGGTGTAGTGTTCTTGGGCATTAGTTAATGTTTTGCTAGCATAATAAATTGGCTTAAATTTCTTTTCTATCTTTTGGCCAAGTACAGCTCCAACAGCATAATCACTAGCATCACACATTAGTTCAAAAGGTAAATTCTAATCCGGCGAAATTATAATAGGTGCAGTAGTTAGTTTTTCTTTAAGTATATTAAATGCCTTTTTGCAATCTTCAGAAAAATCAAACTTCGCATCTTTTAGCAATAATTGGGTCATAGGCCTAGATATTTTTGAAAAATCCTTTATGAACCTACGATAAAATCCAGCATGCCCTAAAAAACTTCTAACGCCTTTTACGTTAGTGGGGTAAGGTAGTTTGGCAATTACATCAATTTTAGCTTTATCGACTTCTATACCTTTCCCAGAAATCTTATGTCCTAACACAATTCCCTCTCTAACCATAAAATGACATTTTTCCCAATTAAGAACAAGGTTAGTTTCTTCACACCTAGCAAGCATTTTATCAAGTTTAAAGAGACAATCACTAAATGAGTTACCGAACACCGAGAAGTCGTCCATGAAGACTTCCATAAAGTCTTCTACCATATCATGGAAGATAGCTGTCATACAACGTTGGAAAGTGGCAGGGGCGTTGCACAGTCCAAACGGCATTCTCCTATAGGCGAAGGTTCCGTAAGGGCAGGTGAAAGTCGTCTTCTCTTGATCCTCGGGGGCAATGGGTATTTGGAAGAAACCTGAAAAACCATCTAAAAAACAATAATAATCATATCCTGATAGTCTTTGTAACATTTGATCAATAAATGGAAGAGGGAAGTGATCTTTTCGCGTAGCATCATTGAGTTTGCGATAGTCGATGCAAACTCTCCATCCAGTAACAGTTCTTGAAGGGATTAGCTCATTGTCGTCATTGAGTACTACCGTCATTCCTCCCTTTTTTGGTACGACGTGGATAGGACTGACCCACGAGCTGTCGGAAATTGGGTAGATAAGTCCGGAGTCAAGTAATTTCACAATTTCGTTTTTCACCACATCTTGGACTTTTGGATTCAAACGCCTTTGAGGTTGGATAGTTGGTTTGAATTCATCCTCCATAAGGATTTTATGTGTACAAAATGACGGGCTAATTCCCTTAATATCAGACATACTCCACGCTAATGCTCCACTTCGTTTATATAGTACCTGCAAAAGAGATTCTTTTTCTTTTGGCGTTAAGTCAGATGCAATAATAACGGGTGAATTAGTATTTCCATTTAAATAAGCATATTCCAAAGTAGATGGGAGATCCTTAAGCACAGGTTTAACATTATCAATTTCAGTAGCACTAGCGGAATAAACTTGTTCATTAATTATGTTGCTGCTGTCATCAGATAGATGCGCCGCATCGATATTTTCGATGCGCCGTATGGAGTTACAGACAGCAGAATCAGTAGCAAAATTATTATCAATAGTATTCTCATCAACTTGATCTTTTATAGCAATTGTGTTTTCTAAATTTTTAAGCAGAAAAGAATCAAGCAAATTACTTTTTAACAATTTCTGAGTAAATTGATTAATCGTGTCATCAGAAACATCGATATTATAGCATTCATCGTCATCGGAATTATCTTTACTCATAGATTGTTCCATGTTAAACTCAACCTCATCTTTTCCTATGGTAAGAGTTATCTTTTTATTAAAAACATCAATTATGGCCCTAGCAGTGGCTAAAAATGGTCGTCCTAATATTATAGGAGTTCTAGAATTTTCAGGCATATCGAGGATAACGAAATCAATAGGTAATTCAAATTTATCAACTTTTATTAATATATTTTCAGCTATTCCTAATGGGTATTGTATGGACCTATCAGCTAGCTCTAAGCACATCCTAGTAGGTTTTGGCTCACCCAAGCCTAATTTTTCATACATAGAAGAAGGCATAAGACTTATACTAGCTCCTAGGTCGGCTAAGGCATTACTAATATGTAAACTTTTAATTTGACAAGGAATAGTGAAACTCCCTAGATCTTTTTCCTTAGATGGAAGTTTTTTTAGCAATGCTGCTGAGCTTCTTTCCCCCATTGTAACAGTGCAAGCCTCTTCAAGTTTGGATTTGTTTGTAAGTAAGCTCTTCAGATATTTAGCGTATTTTGGCATTTGCACTAGGGCTTCCATAAATGGTATGCTTAGCTGCAGCTGCTTGAGATTCTCCAAGAACTTCTTTTGATAGGCATCTTCTTTCTCTTTTCTTACCCTATGTGGAAAAGGTAGTGTTGATCGTTTGAGTTCAACAGAAGGTTCTTCTCTGATTACAGATTCTTGACTAATCTCTTTTGGTTGCTCTTGTTCAGATGATACAGATTCAGGGGAAATCTTGTTTGTGCCGCTATCCTCGGGTGTCTCTCCGATTTGAACGGTTGACTTTCCGCCTCTAGTTGTAATTCCCTTCATATCGTGTTTTACCAAAAGAACTTTGTCGAGCACCGTTGACAATTGGTGCACTTCAATTGCCAATCCATTAATCATGTTGTTTTGTTCCTTTAGTAACAGCTCATGACTACCCTTGAATTCATTAATAAAGTTTCTCACTTCATGATGTTCTTTTTCATTCGTCTGAGCGATTAGTAGTGCAAACTCTTCCATAGTAAGGTTTCTTCGGGGTCTTCCGAACCAGTTTGGGAAAATATCGAACATTGTTCCTGAAAATTAAAGACAAGGAGATTTCAAAGTAAAAGCTTCCTAGTGTAAGGGTTAGTTAGAATATTTTCCGTTCGGGAATAAGAAAAATAAAAGTCGCTGATATTTGCAGACGATGCGCCGTATCCAGAAAGTTGGATACGCCGTATCTTATCACGTTAAAATTTAATCAGACTTTTATTCAGAAAATAGATACGCCGCTTATGAATTTAGAATGCGCCGTATCAGTTTTAATTATCAAAAATCAATTATATTTATTAAAATTAAATGCGTCGTATTAACAAAAGTTAATGCGTCGTATTTTCGTTATGTTTCAAAATACAAGATTTTTGATTCAGTAAGATGCGCCGTATCGATAAAGATCGATACGTCGTATCTGTTTAATAATTCGAAAACTGTTTTTAATTAAAATAATAAATACGCCGTATCTGTTAAAACAGATGCGTCGTATGGCGTTAACGTTTAAAAAAATTTCTTATTAAAAACAGAATACGCCGTATCTCGGGGAAAGATGCGCCGTATTCGAATTCATTAAACGCGTTGTATTTTATAAAAATTAAACGCAATACGCCGTATCTGAGAAATCAGATGCGCCGTATCGTTTGAATTAGCTCAGTACAACGATAGCAATATGCAGAAAACACAAAAAGAAAAACAAAAATAAACACAAACGAAAATAAACAAAAATAAAAGAAAACAAATAACACACAAAACAGAAAATATGAAAATAATACAATGAATGCAATTAATCTAATACACAACACGGTTAGCGGTTAAAATCTAAAAATTAAAAAGAAAAACCTAATTAAAATACTAATCAAATTAACAGATAATAACAATTCACTCCCCGGCAGCGGTGCCAAAAACTTGATGCGCGTGATGTGTCGTTGCGGTTTAGCAGTATTAATGCCTACTCAAGTTTTAAATTTATATTTAGCCGACTTATCAATAACACACACACTTAACGAGCAGTGTACCCGGTCAGTATGAATATAATGGTAAGTAGAGTGTCGATCACTAAGAGTGGAACGTATTATCTAGTTATTCTAATCAGTATTTTAATATCTTAAGTCAATTATACAACCTAATCTAACGCAAGGGGGGTTCAGCCTGAGAGACTGGCACGTTTTGGTTGCAATTAAATAATAAACTAACTAATGAGCACGAATCAGCGATAAGCAAGCACGTACACAGATAAATACTTGAGACAATAAGAAGACCTGTCCTGATAATTAAGTAGCTTGTCACTTGTTTTATTGCTAGTTTTATATGAAGTGTATGAGATTAACCCTTTCTCGTTGGCTCTAATCTTATCGGCGAGTAAACCCTTAATGATTACTTATGTCTAAAAGTTATTCCTAAGTGATCAAGTTAGTAATAACCGTGGGAGCAATATGATCTTCCGTAGTCACATACGACAAGCCACTAATAGACACGTATGTAAGAAGTATAATGCGGCGCATCTGGAGTAGAACAAGTTGGTTCTTCTTCGTTGACCAAAGTTTCATATGCAACGCATGACAGAATTGCATGCGTGCATTCTTCAAAGTCAGGCAATGGTCTTCAATCTCTTCATTTCAGCAACCTTTTCCAATCTTGATCATTTTTCTCCATTTTTAGTCCATAATAGCTAAGTTTCACCAAATGCTTGTTTTTAACTGAGAATTACAAAAGTAAACGATTAAGTATCAATTCTCATACATAATATAATAAATCAAGTCAAATAAATAGGATAAATGATGATAATAAAATGTACTTATTTGAGTTCATCATATTTCCTTATGAGCTTTCCTTTTTGGAAGAACCTCCCCGGGCGTGAGAATGTTTGTGACGATTTTTTGCGACTTGCTACGACTTCGTCTAACCTTGCGACTTCAAATTTCGAGGACGAAAATTTTCTTTTAGAGGGGAGGAAGTTGTAATACCCAAAATTTCAAAATATGCAAAATTACCAAAATACCCTTGTAACTTAAAATTTCGCTTAATGATTAAATAAAACACCAAATAAATCCAAAATTCTTGGAAACTAACAACATATGAAGCATGATAATTTTTACTTGAACATTTTAACATTTTACATGTCCTAAAATTTCTTGTCACTACATAAAATATATATAAAGCCGAAATATATAAGTACATATATATGTTTATTAATTTGTAAAATAATTAAAATCAAGTAACTAAAGGATAAACATCACAAAATGGGAAGAGATCTTTGCAAATCAGTAATTGACCTTATCATACAATACTTGGGCCGAAATTCATGACCCCTCCTCACCCATTTACACGGTTTTAATATATTTCGCTTTTATAAATCATTTATACGCCCTAAATCAAACCAAAATCTCTCATTCGACAACCACAATTTTCCACGACTTCTTAGCATTTTTCCTGGATACATTGGAGTTGGAAGGAGGCGAGAAAAATATGAGTTCGAATTATGGAGGCTTGATTCGTTTGGTTTTGATTTTTTTTCGAGTTTAATCCTAGCCGAGAGGTACAAATTCTCCACACCTCATTCGATCATTCTAAAAGCTATCTGGTATTTTTGTGACTCTCTTTACATCATATATGATCTATATAAAATGGTTATAATGATCCATGCATGCTACTACGGTCGTTTGGAATTAAACGAATCAAAAACCCTAAAAGATCACATGAATTAATGAACCAGTTTTCTGATCAGGAAATTAGTATGACTTTAATTGATTGAATCTTGATGATAAGTAAGTTTTTTTGGGAGTTTCTTGAGTCTATAATTAAATTAAATGAAAGAGATTTCTGTAGAAATTAACCTTGTAATTTTTAGAGGCCTGGAAGACCACTTTTTGATTTTTAGAAAATTAAGTGTCAAATCGAATTTGTATGTCTGGAAAAACAGTCCGTGTTTTTCATTTATCATTTGCAAACCATAACGAATTGGAAGGTTTCCTTGAACTGAGTAATATTTGATATGTCTATTAGTTACTGGAATTTTTTTTTATTTTTATAAATTTTCTAGATGGGTTGAGAATTAATTAATTTTCGGGTGTTTCATCAGATCCGATTTTGGAACATGTTAGGGAAATTGATTTTTCATTCATACCTATACTAGTTAATAAAATCTGGAAAAATTAGGTAAAATACTTAGGATGCTGAGGTATCTCTGGGAATTTTTGGGAATTTTATTTCGGAGTTTTAATATGATTCATAAATTATTTAAAACAGGTCCAGTGCATACGTAAAATCTGTTAAAGTGTAAAGATATTTAAAAGGTGTTATTTGTTTATTTTCCAAAACTAAAGGGTTTAAATTGTTATTTTTCTAATACTAAATGACTTAACTTGTAAAAACCTGTAACTTTATAATAATTACATCTTATACCCTAATTTTATGATAATTGCATAATAGTCCTTAAACTTATCATAATTACATAATAAACCCTAAAATTTGTAAACCTACCATAATAACCTTAACTTTATATAAATACTATTATGAAACCTAAGCTATTAATATTGTCACTTTAAACTTATTAAATGATAACTTTGAATGCTTCTTAAAATGGAAAGATAACTAAAATCAGTAAATAAGAACCATTTGTAATTCTGTCTTCTACTCCTTTAGGTGTGAAGAAGGAGTGACTTGATTCCTGTCAGTTTTGCTATCCTTGTGATTTTGCTTGCTTGATAATAAGGTACAGATATTCTACCCTTTTTCAGTAAGGGTGCTTTCATTCTCATGACTTTCTTGATCTTGATTCATTAGGATTCCCTAAGCCATTGCTATGTTCCCTGATACTTTGATTCGTTCTTCATGTTTCACTTACATCTGTCTATATTGGTTTGATTATGATCTGAGCCTTTTATTTGGGGCTTTCTTATTGAATCTATGCCTTTGCTATGCTTTCCTTGATTTGTGAACTTTGATTTGCTTTCCTTGAATCGTAAACCTTGCTATGATTCCTTTGATACTTGATATAACCTGTTCATCACCTGGTAACCTGAATAATTAAGACCCTTGGATACTTGAAGGCTCATAGGATATTATAACCGGATGTAAAAACTTTTCTTAATTACATATAAAAATGTTTTGAGGAAAAACTACTTTTAAAGACTTTCTTTATGAAAACTGTTTTAAAGATCACTTTTATGAAAGCCACTATTAAAGGATTACTTTTAACACTATGATATGAATATTTAATATAAACCTTTAAATAAAACCTTTGTTATGAACCTTTGAACAAATTGATATGAAACTTCTGATATTTGACCTTTCTGATATGGACCTTCTGATTTGAACCTTTGCTTTAACCCTGGCATTGATCTCCTGTCTTGAACCACTTGAAATGGAAACTTGACTTGAACCGCTTGATATGAAACTTGATACCTGATACTTGACACTTGATACCTGATACTTGATACCTGATACTTGATACTTGATACTTGACCTTGACCCACAGTTTGAGACTACGAGCCACCCACTAGGCATGAGGGTTTCATGTCCCTGTCATTGATGCACCGATGACTTGACTCTAGGGCAGGAGAGTGATGACCTGTCCCGTCCCTGACTTGATACTTGACTTGTTACGTAGAGGAAGACCCTGTGGCCTACTGGGGCGTATGGATGCATCCTAGATTTGACCTGACTTGATTTGTTATATTATTTGTTATACTTATTGACTGATGGTGTGTGCGATACACGTCTTTCACATCCTGGGAGCTCATGACTCCAACCCCTGGAGGTTATCCCCTCACCCTGTACTTGGTATGCTGAGGTCTCCCCTCCATACACCCTGATATTTGATTTGATTTGATTTGGGCTCGTAGTGGATTTATGTTGTTCCAGCACCTTATAACCTTTACCTTTCATTACTGTTACCATTTACTTATGCCTTAACTCTGACTGATTCATATTTCATTTACTGTTCATTATTCTGTATTACTGCTTTGTTACCGTTATATCTGTTCACTGAGCTTTCGTAGCTCAGCCGCATTTCTTTTCCTGCGGCAGGTTTTAGTTTGGAAGCTGGGTATGAGTGGAGAGTACCTTGGACTTAGAAGACCTTACTAGCTATTTGGATTAGAGATGACTAGAAGAGCATATATTCAGACTTAGTTATTATTGTATTTCTCATTTATAACCTTGTAGTTTCAGATTTTCCATTGTAACCCTTGAAACTCAATTATATTATTTATGTCATATGCTTGTGTTTGTTCTGATATGAAACCATCATTGTGACATCTTTACCTTTGTCGGGTCGGGGTGTTACACCACTGGGATGATTACTTGTTTTTAGTGGAGTTTGCTTACTATAATAGTTGGCACGCTAGTATCAGGATGGCTCCATTTGAGATGTTATATGGACGCAAGTGTAGAGCGCCGGTATGTTGGAATGAGGTCGGGGAACGACTCATTGAGGGACCAGAATTGATTAGGATTACTAATGAGAAGGTGGTTGTAGCCAGAGAGAAGTTGAAGGAGGCTCGTACTAGACAGAAGAGCTATGCTGACTGTCATCGTCGTGATGTTGAGTTTAACTCTGGTGATCGGGTTTTCTTGAAGGTTTCTCCTTTTTGAGGCGTTAAGCGTTTCAGTATGAAAGGGAAGCTTAGTCCGCGCTATATCGGTCCGTTTGAGATTCTTGATCGGGTTGGTGAGGTATCTTATCGATTGGCGCTACCTACCCAGTTATTGCATGTGCACGACGTTTTTCATGTGTCACTTCTCCGTGGGTATAATTATCATCCGCTTCACGTGGTGTCTTGCCCGTTCAATCAGATTCGGGAAGATCTTTCGTATAGTGAAGAACCTGAGGCCGTTTTGGAGCGTCAGGAAAGAGTCATGACAACTAAAACAATTCTATTCGTAAAGAATCTTTGGAAGAGCCATCCTAAGAGTGAGGCTACTTGGGAGACCGAAGAATCAATATGATCCGATTATCCACATTTCTCTTTTTGACTTGGTACGTATTCATTTCGATATTTCTTTCGCTTTCGTACTTCCATTTCGACTTCGTATTTCAATTTTCGAGGACGAAAATTTTTGTTAGAGGGGAAGAATTGTAAAACCCTAAATTTAACTCAATCTGAAATGACTAAAATGCCCTCAAATTTAAATTTTAAGAACTTATGAAAATTTAATAAGTAACATTTTTTGAACTTAACCTAAGTAAGTTAATTTAATATATACTTTACATTATACATTTAAAAATCACAAAATGAAAATCCTATACATTTAATTATGCTAAGTCGACACTTATGTGACAAAAAAAAAAGAAAAAAGAAAAAGCCTTTAAATTTTCGGCCTAAAAAAAAAAAAAAAAAAAAAAAAAAAAAAAAAAAAAAGATATAGGAACACATTAATAATAAATTGATATCCTTTCCTAAAATTTTGGCCATTCCCTCATTTAACTTAAATCAAATTTTCGGCTTATATATCAAATCCCTAGAACCGATCTTTTCAAAAACCTAAAACTCTCACTCAAAAAAAAAAAAAAAAAAAAAAAAAGTCGGCTGCTTCTTTTCTCTTTTCTGTGTTCGATCCAAGCTAGGCAGAAAACAAGGAAGTTTTTGGTGATTCGATCTTGTGGTGTTCTTGTTCTTCGTTTGGTCTTCAAGGGTATTTGTATCATCTCTTCTTGTTTAATCTTGATATGTTCGATCCACTTGATGTTCTTGTAGAGTAATGATCACATAAAATAATAGACACAAGCTACAAAAAATTATAAGTTGATGCATAAAATAATGAAAATCCTAAATTGTATAAATTGACTTATGTATATGAATCTGAATTTAATTAATATGAGCATGTTAAAACCTTGTAAGAATCAACCTATATGTGCTTTTGTATCATATATGAAGGCTTTGTATCAATGGATGAGTTTTTGAATTAGTTACACATGAAATAATGAACCCAATTTCTGATCAGAAAATTTAGGCCGATTTAATCGATTGGATCTTGATGATAACAAAGGGTATTTGGGTGTTTCTGGAGTCTAAAATTAATTTCAAGGAAAGAGCTTTCTGGGAAAATTAACCTTGTAATTTTTAGAGGTCGGGATGGCAACTTTTCGATTTTTAGAAATTCAAGTGTCAAACTGAATTCGTATATCTGAAAAAACAGTCCGGGTTTTTGATTTTTCATTTGCAAACTATGTCGAATTAGAAGGTACCCTTTTAACTGAGTAATATTTCATATGTCTATTAATTACTGGAATTTCTGTAGATTTTTATAAATTTTCTAGACGGGGTAAAGAAATACACACTTTTTCGGGTGTTTCATCAGATCCGATTCGGGAACATGTGGTGAAAATTGATTTTTCATTCGTACTTATACTATTTAATAAAATCTGGAAAAATTATATAAAATACTTAAGACATCGAAGTATCTCTAGGAATTTTTGGGGATTTTATTTCTGAGTTCTTATATTTTTCATAAGTTAGACAAAACATAACAAATTCGTATACATAAAAACTGTTAAGGGTTAAAAAGGATTAAAAGGTGCAATGTGTTTATTTTCCAAACTAAAGGGTTTAAATTGTCATTCTTTTAAATTAAAGGATCTAACTTGTGAAAACATGTAACTTTATAACATTTACATTATATACCCTAATCTTATCATGATGACACTATAATCCTTAACTTATATTATATTTGCATAATAAACCCTAAAACTTATGAATACTATACTATGAACCCTAGACTTATATAAATGGCATTATGAACCTTAAGCTACTAAAATAATCATCTTAATACCTTAAGTTGATAAACTTTAATGTTAATAACTAGTGTTACTAAATATGGAAACTTACTATTTTTGGAAAGTTAATAATTATGTAAACTTACTATTTTTGGAAAGTTACTAAATACGGAAAGTTGCCTAAAATGGAAAGAAAACTAAAATGAAACCTTATGATTATGAGACTATGAAACTTTTAAGAAAACTTATGATTATTGTAGATCGGGTGAAGGAGGACTGATCTCCTGCTTCTTTTCATTTCATTGCTTTGCTTGTGTGTTTGTTAAGGCACATATATTCTTTCCCTTCTCAGTAGGGATATTTTCATTGATCCTATGCCTGACATGATTCCCTTTATTTGACTCATGACTTTCATTGTATGATTGTCATTCTATTTGATCCATTCTGACATTTATTTTAAATGTCTCTGCCATGCTATGTTTGTGTTTGCCATGCTTACTTGAGTTATTATCTTGTTTCTCTTGCCATGCTAGATTATGTTTGTTGTATGCTATGATAGATCTGTGCCTGAGCTTACCTAGTTCTAGAGGTACTATGACCATATTTAGGATGGCACCCTAGGCATGACACTCCCGTAGAGGTGTGATAGATCTATGGCGTTCCCCCCCTTATGTTATGATTTTGCATGCACTATTGGCCAACCTTATATGTGTGCTTTGTCTAGTACTGACATACATACTTATGTTAGGGAGTGTATGGATGCATCCTAGGTTTTATGTTTTATGTGTTTATGGTGACCAGGTGGTGTGTGCCTTGCACTCCTTCTCACACTTTTACTTTTATTATTACTTAGAGGTCGCCCCTCTTCGTATACTTGTATTTGCTTTAGTAGGATTTGACGGATTATGATGTGGAGTTCTTATGGCACATCCTTGCATGACTTTCCTTATTTCATTTTCTCTTGTTTCATTACTTATTCAGTTCTCATGCACTCTTGACTCTTAGTTCTCTTTTAATTTCGTATGACTTTCATGATTATGCTTTTCGTTTGTAATCTTATTCCTTCGTTGCTTATGCTTATTTACCTTTTATGTTATTTGTATATATCTGTTCACTGGGCTTTTTAAGCTCAGCCGCGGTTTCTTTTCCATGCGGCAGGTAATAAGCGGGGCGACGGGCTTGGGAATGAGAGAGAGTGAGTAGGAATTAAAGACCTATTTAATTATCATTTCGTTGTCCATTGTTTCGGACTTTCATTTATTTCAGTACTTTGAATATTATTTCTTTACTTTGGCTTGTTTGGTTAACCCACTATGCATTTGGGATTTTCTTTTGGATACTAGTCTTGATGTTCGAGACTTAGTTATTTATTTAAAAGACTTCCGCTTGTGTTATGTATGCTTTGTATGACACCATAATGTGACATTTTGACCCTTGTTGGGTTGGGGTGTTACAGTCGTGTACCTGTTTGACGAATTTTTCAATGTTCCTATTGAAATCCCTGCAACCTTAACCTCAAACCTGCAAAGTTTGCAACCTCACATACACCCTAAGATTCCCTTGCTACACCATAGGACACTCCCATCCACTTTAATTCAAATTTCACCCATCTTGCCTATATAAGGCTTCACCCTTGCAAGATTATCTTGCACTTCATCTTCAACCTCATATCACTCACACACCATGTCTTCCACACAAGGATCCACCACTCACATCTCCAAGAAACCTAGAATAACAATAAGATCACCTTCAAGACCACTCTTTGTGGATCTTACAAAAGATGATGAAGCAATGACACCACCTTCCCAAGCCACTCCCAAATCACCATCTCCACCTAATGCACCCTCCAAAACATCCTCCTCCTACACAACATCTTCATCATCTCACTCCTTCAACACCACATCATCAATGGAGTACACACTTTCCCCTATAACTCCATTGGACCATGCCATGCCAACTCCATCACCAACAAACACACCACCACCTCCTTCTTCTATCATGGCACAACCCATCCAACCCCATCCCTTTGATCTACATAGTGCTAATTGCCTATGTTGCCTCCACAACCGTAATCTCATATTCTCTTTAAGAGATGAGATTCATTTCATGTTCTCCTTTGTGGAGCACCTCTTGACACCACCACCCCAAATGATGTCATCATCTCCACCACCTCCTAGCCAACAAAACTAGACATGTTCATGTTTAGTTTTTCAATAATAAACCATTAGGACCCCTCTTGGAAATGAAGCTTGCCTCTAGTTATTAGGGATTTATGCTTCTAATTGTCTCTTGTTATCTTCATCATGTAGTCATACCTATGTATGAAACTTGTTTTATGAATGAATGTTTTCTTTTCTATGGTTATTTTATCATTTTGTGGGCTTGGCTACTTGGTCATTTTCTTTGGTGATTAGATATTTGTCTTAAGTGCTACATGTTAGATTTTGTATATATGTCATCTAACCATCTTTTGTAGAACAAATCCTTGCTCGATTCCTTGGTGTTCTCCAAATGAGGGGGGTATACATCAAGGGGGAGCCTTGCAACCTTTTTGCTTCGACAAAAAGGGGGAGAAATGGGAGTAAACTCATTAAAAACTTGTTAAAACTAATTTTAACTAAAAATGAGTTTATGTTTTGTCATCATCAAAAAGGGGGAGATTGTTGATGCAAATAATGTTCTAAAAATATTATTTATATCTTTCGATTACTTCATGTTTTGAGGATGACAAAATGTGAAAACACGTTACGTTAAAATTAACGTAAACAAGTTTTTAATCGGAAGATCCCGTTTCTACGCAAATCACTCTAGAACAAATTTACAACTTGACTAATGATCAAAGAAGTAAATTTGGTTTTATGACTTCACATTTTAATGTGACAAAACATTTTTTAAAAAATATACCTTACAAATTATTTTTGAATAATTAAGAAATGTTTTAATGGAAAAATAAGTTTAAAATTCATAACAGCTATTTTTCCCCCCAAAATCAGCTCCAAACTTCCCTAAATAAGTTTTCACCATAAAAGAAAAAATTTGGAGCGTCTTTGTCTGGCACGGCTCCACGGTTCCACTAAATTTAGTGGAGCCGTGGGTGATTTAGTGGAGCCGTCCAACTGTAATTGTCAGATTTTTCTGCCGATAAATACCAGTCCATTTCACAGTTTTTGTGCACCCTTTCACACACAGAAAATTCTGAGTTCAATACTCTCACACCTTTCTTTTTTCTTGATCATTTAGTTTAGTTTTATTTTGTTCAAGAGTGATCCAATCATCCAACTTAGAGATCCTCTTCATTCTTCTTCAATAGCAAGAGAAGAACACAAAGTATCCAAGAAGATACAAGAGTTATAGTTGTTAGGTTGTTTGTAACATTTGTTACATCCTTGTTGTATCATAGCATACATCAAGATTATTTTTTCTTTTGTGAGAGTGTGAGTGAAGATCATTGTGATCTTATAGAGATAGTGAATATCTCTTGTAGCCATTGAGCTTGTGTGATTGATCAAGAAGATCAAGGGTCGATAGGATAGAGTTAGTCAAGTGAGTGTTGATCATTGTGATCGTGTCGAGATCTTGGTGATCTCTTGAAGCCATTGGGCTTGCGTGTTTGATCAAGTGGATCGTGGTAGATTGGTGCTAGCTAAGATTAGCACTCGACATCTAGCTTAGTGTCAGAAATAGGATAAGCGACGTGTACGATTTTCTCCGCCTTAAGGGAGGTTGTTGACATAGTGCTTGAAACTCTCGAGTGTTGTACTCGGGGAGTGGAGTAGGGCGAAGAGGTGCTTTGTAGCCGAACCACTATAAATCCTTTGTCCCGGTTTGATCTTTCCAACTTTTCTTTGTACTTACTTTACTTATTATTAGTTAGTTTAGTGTGAAGTTCATATTGGTGTTGATTGATCGCACATAAGATTCGAATCAAGGTTTTTCATAAGTAAACTTTTAAAAAGATTTTAAAAGAACTTAAAAACCGGTAAAACTATTCAACCCCCCCCCCTTCTAGTTTTCTACACGCTGGAACTTAATTTTTGAAAATTTCCAGAATTTTTAATTTTCCAGGAATCTGTAAACCTTTATTTTGAAAGCATTATATCTTATTTGCTTTCTAGGACTTAGTTTTTATATATATAGTGTTTACCGCCGATTTTATGCGAGGTTTCGTGTTTGTTTTCTTAGTGAATTACAGGTTATATTGGACAAGAAGATAAAAGAAGAAATATGATGAGCGTTTATTGAAGTTTATTTTCTTAGAGGAGGATTTAACCATGTTCACATCACCCATGCCAAGCAAATAAGAGGAGTATTAGTTTCTTTCATCTATTTTATTTTTCCTTTTTTCATAACTTTGATACTTTTCACGAACATTGGGGACAAATTTTAATTTAAGTGTAGGGAGGGTAAAATGGGATACCTTAGAAACTATAACTCGCTTGATATTTGTTTTGTTTTCTAGTAAATGTGTAATAAACTAAAAGAGATACTTGTTAGGGTGATTTTAAGCACCAAATTTAAATTTTTTTACAACATATAGGAGTGAAACTTTAGTTTTAATAAGCGCCTCATGGATAGGAATTATATAGCTAGCACAAAAACCCTTCCACTAAAAAATTTCCAACCCAAAAATGTGAGGTTCACCTTTAGATATTTAGGAAAAAACATTTACCTTTAATGATTATGAGTGTACCGGCAGTATGTAGATTCTAGAACTCGCGTTTGTGATGCATCCCGAGATTGCTAGTGAGACTACATTCTTGTAGTTAGGATTAACTAAATGATAAGAGGCATTAGGATAACCCTTATTTTAAACCTGTTTTATAATTATGTTGGCTTCATTGGTCAAGTAATTTTCCCGCACCTTTGCGACGTACTCATTTTTAGTACATGATACCCCTAGTACACCCCTCAGAGCCTATCCTTTTCGCGGTTCTCGTAATATTTCAGTGGATTCGAAATATTAATGAAGAACATTGTTTACAATCTACCCCCAAATGTATACCCAAATCGCCTTAGCCTACCATGTATGCGCTCATTTTTAGTGCATTATTGTTACAACTTATATGTTAAACCGTTTGTTAATTGTCTGGTTGGTTACGTGATTGCTAAGTCCAGTCATATCTTATAAATACATTTTTGGGACGATTGGGACTCATGGGTAAAGTACTGGTGTTATTGAGTAATGGGGAAGTGTCAATGTTATTACCCCCATATGTGCGTAAATGTTTAAAGTACTCCATGTGTTTTGGTATTCTTAATTCGGGTCGTTCGTTAGTTTTTATCATGTAAAAGTTCAAGTGTAGGGAGGTTGCAAGTAATCCCTTTGTAATGATGTATTATTTTGGATGGTAGGGCAAGAATGTATGAAAAAAAATATATAAAATAATTAAATAAATAAATAAAATGAAAAAAAGAAGAAAATATATATATATATACACACACATACATTATATATAACAGGAGGCGTTACACGTAGATAATGCCACATAAGTCCACGTCATTGCCATGTAATTGTCATTAAAAGCCATGTCATCACATTTAGTCCACCTAAGCACGATTTTAGGCAATTAAAATCCGGATTAATTAAAAATTTGACATTTGAAAGAATCGAACCTGAGTCATTTAATCCACATACAAATGCTTCAACCACTAGACCAAGCCAGTTTTTGTGATTTACAATACAAACTAATTAAGTCATGCTTTAATAATTACTATTCCCTAATAGATATTCATAAACCTGTAAATTATATAGCATATCTATTTCCTTAATAGATATTCATAAACCTTTAAACGTTCATTCATAAATACACTTTTTCTCCAAATCAAAATTTCATCTCTTCTTCAGCCATACCTCACTGCCTAATCCAGCAGATCAAATCAAATCGTATTTACATTCATTCAGGTATCATTCTCATTCATTATTTTTTTTATTACCTTAGTTTTTTTCGATACTTTCAAATATGGGGCATGACCAAGAAACGATTTTGTGCTACATGATACAGAAAACGATTTTGTGTTTGGGGTTCCGAACGTGCTCATCGTATTGGTATGTATCTGACAGAGATAGTATTTTTAAATTTTTTACTTCATGGATTTGTGGGTTTTGTTTAATAAAGGTTTGAACTTTATAATCGGTTTATGTGATTGATTTGCGTATGTTGTTGATTTCTTGATTTTAATTGTAAGTCGATTATTTTTATATTTGATTTAGGCCTTTTTTTTTTTTATTTTTATTTACATTGACTTAAAAAAATGGTTCTGGCTTATTTAAGAATATAAGCAGTTTTTAAAAATATAAGCAGTTTTTTTTTTTTTTTTTTTTTTTTTTTTTTTTAATCCCAATTAATATAAAAACTCAGTTTTTTATCATTGGGGATCATATATGGAGCTTTCCTGGTTTTACATATTTTTGGCAGGTGAATGTATTGAGATAAGATTTGTGTATCTGTTTCCTGTTACAGATGATAGTATTAAAATGTCCAAGAATGGAATTGGCGCTAATAAAGCTAAGCAGCAAAGAATTCCAGTAAGCAATTCCCTCTTTATGGACTCGAGATCCTCTGTTATACAAGTTTGTGCCGCATGATATGACATGACATATTTTTCGTAGACATTAATGGTATATATGCATTGACATTGTGAAATACAATCTGAAAAGTGTTTGATGATATTTATAGGGTGCTAGCTAAGATGAGTTCCAACTTTCTGGGCAACCAATTCCCTTTGACAAGTCAGGCTTCGAGAAGCTGCTATTAGGTGGAAATCAGTGATACAGGATCAGCGAGAACTTAAAAAGGAGAAGAGAAGGCAGTGCAATTGCAATCTCCTAGACAAGCAAATCAATATAGTATAGATGATGTTGATGATGATGACGACCCATATTTGAAAAAGAGGTTATTAAGTTCGATGTAAGTTTGTATTTGGTAATATTTGTGCACTAAAATGCTAATCTGTCAACTGTGATTAGGTGAACAGAATTTGGAACCTTTGATATTACTCCAAACAACCAGTGAGGTTGATATACTGGATGATAGATATTTAACATGTTTTGGCTTATTGGTTTTAATCATGTATTAGCTCAAGATCGACATTGTTGGGAATTCTGCTAAGGAAGAATTCTGCTGAAGGTTACTGCTGACGGAATCTGCTGAAGTGTTGGATTCTGCTGATGACTTGTTTCTGCGGAAGTAGTAAATCCGTGTAGTCTGTTTCTGCGGATATAGATATTCCGTATAGTTTGTTATGGTTTAGGATATGCATGAGCTTTATTAGGAAACTATTATGAATATCTTCTGTTAGTTTTTAGAATATACGTTTCTTGTGAAACGGTTTAGGGTTTCTTGTGAAACGATTTAGGGTTCCTTATCTATAAAAGGAACACATTATTATGTATTATGTACGAGTTTAGAAAAACAAGTTTTTAGTATTAATCAAAGATCCATAGAGGATCAAACGTTCTTAGTAATTAGTGTTCTTGCTTGTGTTTGATTTCCGCTTTATAATACAAGTAGTAGAGACTTTCTATTAGTGTGTTTGTGATTACATAGACATTACTAACGATCCACGAGTGCTCAAAGATCTATCAAGGTCTAAGGTTTAACAAGTGGTATCAGAGCCTCGGGAGAGTCTCTGTGTTACTAAGAACATCTTCACTTTTACACCCTCTCAATTCAAACAACCGAAACAATGACTGATTCAGACGATGGATCAGAAGTTAACAACAAACAAAACACCACATCCCTTCAACAACTCACATTCACCAACAGCAATGCAAAGTTTCCATACCTTAAGAAGGAAGAGTATGAATTATGGGCTATGAAGATGCAGAACTGGATCACAAATATTGATTGGAATCTTTGGGAAATTGTTCGTAAGGGAAATAGCTTGAAGAAGCACGTCAAAGATGCTGATGGTGTTGTTACCATTGTTCCTCCTAAAACTGCTGAAGAGATTCTAGCTGTACAGAGAGAGAACAAAGTTAGAACCATTCTCCTTCAGGCTATTCCAGATGATCACATGGGAGACTTTCACTACATGGAGGATGCAAAGGACATCTGGATGGCAATCAAGGCAAGGTTTGGTGGGAATGATGAGTCAAAAAGGATGAAGAAATCAATGCAGAAACAACCGTTTCAAGAATTCCAAATCTCTGAGGAAGAAGGTATTCACAAGGGTTATGACAGGTTTCATAAGATTCTGAGTCAATTGAATCAGCTGAAGGCCAGGCCAGACAACGAGGACTGCAATGCAAAGTTCCTGCGATCTTTACCTACATCATGGTTGCAAGTGAGCATTGCACTGAAAGCAAAAGGTGGACTGGATATGCTCTCTTTTGATGATCTCTACAACAAGCTTAAAACTCTTGACCCTGATGTCAGAAGCCCTATTCGTTCATCCACTCCCACTTACTCAGCTTTTGTTAGCACCACCTCCAATAAGATGACTCAAGCCTCAAGCCCAAGCTCCTCAGTATCATCTTCCTACACCAAATCAAATTCTCAACCACAGTCCAGTGGTGTATTGGAAGATGTACTTCACTCTTTTGTTGCTGATTATGAAAGTCAGCAGCAACTTGCCTTTGAGGATTTGAACAGGTGGATCCTCTTGATTTAGAAGAGATGAACTTGAAGTGGCAGGTGGCCATGATTTCTTTGAACATCAAGAGGTTTGAAAAGAAGACTGGGAGAAAGTTTGGTTTTCAGGGAAGAGATCCAGCTAGATTTGACAGGAGGAAGATCAAGTGTTATACATGTGGTCAGATGGGTCACTTCTCAAGAGAGTGCAAGGATAGGAAGACTGGTGATGAAGTTAGGTATTCTACCTATCAGCAGAATCAAGTGAATGCTGAACCTTCCAAAGCTTTGGTCACTCTGGATGAACATGTCAACTGGAAGGTGCATGATCCTGAGAATGATGAAACTTCTGGTTCTGAGTTGAGTGGATTGCTGGCTAGCTGTACTACAGAGGATCAGCATGATCAAGTTGCCTTTATGGGCATCTCTCAGGTACATAATTGTGTTTTTGGTTGTAGTGAAAGATATAATAAACTTAAGGAGGCTTATGATGAATTGAAACCTAAATAGAATGAATGTTATGTAGAAGTTGAGGCTTACAAACAGGCTTTAAAAACTCTAGAAAAACAAAAGGTTTGGTTTCAAAAGAATCAGCTTGCTTATGATGAAAAGATAAGGGTGTTAGAAAGTGATTTGGAATGTACTAGAATTGATTTAAAACGTACTGAGAAAGAAAAAGCTAATGTAGAATCTGAAAACCAAGTACTGAAAGAGAAATTAGAGAAGGAAATAGCTAATCATAACACTTGGTTAATGTCAGGTGATAAGTTATCTAACTGTCTCTATAATAGTCAACCTGTAAACTCTAGTATAGGTTTAGGCTTTAAAAAATATGTTGGTTTAGAGGCTAGGGATGATAAGGGTAAATCTACACCAGCAGGCTTAGCAAATTATGTTAAAGAAGGAGAATTACATGCTGTGCCTGGACCTGTTAGAGGTGAACACATGCCCACTACCAACACCACAGACTTTGATGGATCACACCATCTGTATGGCAAAAAGTCAAGTGACTTGCCAGACCCTGATTGTAATTCTACTGACTTTGTCTCTTGTTCTTCTAGTGACAAGTCCTCTGACCAAGGGTCTACTACCAGTTGTGATTCAAGTGAAAAGTCAGACCTTCCCAAGACCTCACCCACGACATCACCAAAGCCTACACCCAAGACTCCCTACAAGTCTGTTAGAGTTGCTGCTGAGGAATCAAAGTCCAAGACAGTTTCTACTGAAGACTTGTCTTTTAATTCTTTGCAAAACAATGTTTTTAATTCTGTCAAAAACAATCCTGTTAATGTTAGTGGTTTGAATAATCTTGCATGTAATGGAACATCTTTCACTTTTAATAAATCTTCTAAAAAGAAGAAATGCTTTGTGTGTGGAAGTAAATTTCATTTGATTAAGGATTGTAATTTTCATGAGCAAAGATTGGGTGTATGCGGTGGTCAAAATAAACCTAGACTAATGTGGACTAATGTTAAGGATATACCACCATATGTTCCACAAGCAACTCATAAGACCAACAATTCTGCTGATAGACATTCTCCATATGCTGGGAGAAGACCTGTTGCTACACCATATGTGAGACCAACTAGTTCATATTTTCAGAATGGTTATTGGCCTGGATTTATTGACCCAATGTATGTGGGTAGGGGATATTGGGATACTGCTGTTATGCCCTCAACAGGTTGTTTTTGGACTAAAAAGGGACCTAATTTTCATAGCAGGTCCAAGAACAATGGTGGATCTTATACATCTACATGGCCTAACTCTTATGATCCACAAGGCAGGCTCAAGTCAGTAATGACTTGAGTCTCCAAAATGTACTAATATTTTGTATAATTTTGTTGTATTTGTATGATCATCCTTTGAAAAGTAAAGAAGTAGGCATAGTAGATAGTGGTTGTTCCAGGAGTATGTCAGGAAACAGAGACATGATGCATGATTTTGTACCCATTGAAGGAGGAGGCAATGTGACTTTTGGTGGAGGAGATGGTAGAATCACTGGGAAAGGAACCATCAGAACACCTAATTTGGACTTTGAGCATGTGTATTATGTGAAGGAACTGCAACACTTCAACTTGTTCTCAGTCTCACAAATGTGTGACACCAAGAACAAAGTATTATTCTTTGAGGATGAATGTCTTGTACT
Source organism: Artemisia tridentata subsp. tridentata (assembly GCA_021014915.2). Classification (NCBI taxonomy): domain Eukaryota; kingdom Viridiplantae; phylum Streptophyta; class Magnoliopsida; order Asterales; family Asteraceae; genus Artemisia; species Artemisia tridentata. The sequence goes on from CP139508.1 coordinate 219,353,842, forward strand.
CTCTAAAGACTTTAAGCTTCCAGAAGATACCACAATACTGCTGAGAGTTCCCAGAAGCCACAATTTATACACATTCAATTTGAATGAAGTCAAACTTGAAGGTGGCCTAACATGTTTGGTGGCTAAAGCAACCCTGGATGAGTCTAATAAATGGCATAGAAGGATGGCTCATGTGAATTTCAAGACCATTAACAAGCTTTCCAAACTTGGTCTAGTTCATGGGCTTCCTTCCAAAGTCTTCACCAATGAGCACAATTATGTTGCCTGCAACAAAGGAAAGCAACACCGAACCTCATACAAAGCCATTACAGCTGTGAGCACTATCTCTGAACCTCTTCAGTTGCTGCACATGGATCTCTTTGGTCCAACTCAAATCAGAAGTATTGATCAGAAGTACTTCTGCCTGGTGATCACTGATGACTATAGCAGGTTTTGTTGGGTATTCTTTTTGAAAACTAAAGATGAAACATCTCCAATTTTAAAAGAATTCATTACCCTTGTTGAAAACCAGCTAAACAAAAAGGTTAAAGGTATTAGGTGTGATAATGGGACAGAGTTCAAAAATGCTGTTTTAATAGAACTTTGTCAGTATAAAGGGATAAAAAGGGACTATAGCAATCCAAGGACCCCACAACAAAATGGGGTTGCTGAAAGAAAGAATAGGACCTTAATAGAGGCAGCAAGATCCATGCTTGCAGACTCTAAATTACCCACTATGTTCTGGACTGAAGCAGTAAGCACTGCTTGTTATGTTCTAAACAGGGTATCCATCACCAGACCTCATTTCAAGACACCTTATGAACTTCTCACTGGAAAGTTCCTGATATTCATTACCTCAAACCTTTTGGCTGTCAAGTGACTATTTTGAACACTAGTGATCCCCTGGGAAAGTTTGATGAGAAAGCAGATGAGGGGTATATTGTGGGTTATTCAGCTCATAGTAAGGCTTATACGGTATATAATTTGACCACTAAAAAGATTGAGGAGACCCTTAACCTGAGATATCTAGAAGATAAGCCTAATGTTCAAGGACAAGGTCATCCTTGGTATTTTGACCTGAATTACCTAACTGATTACTTGGGCTATACTAGATATGTTGCTAACCAATCTGCAGGTACACAAGAGTCTCCTACTAACAATGCAGGTACCCTGGATGATGACTCAGATAGTGAGTCTGAGCATGATGAACAAACAATTGTTGTACCTTCTTTTCCTCCTAACCATTTTGCAGGAGATAGCTCTAAAGATACCTCTGATGAGATTGAAGATGAGTCACACTATGCAGAGGACCTTGCTAGACTCAAGAAGCAGGAGCATGCAGCCAATCAAGAAGCTGAAAGACTTGGTGTGGAGTCAGCACAACCAGTCAGTGGAAACCAGGATTCTGCTGACAGTTCTCCTATTTCCCCTGACATCACCAAATCTGCTGACAGTTCTCCTGAAGGTTCTCCCATTTCTCCTAGTGTGTCCACAGACTTTGAAGAGCCATATACACGTTTTCCAAGTCCTTCTGATCTTGGGAATCACCAACCCAAAGCTGGAATCTTCAACTCAGCCTCCTATGACAGTGATTTTGGACCCAATGTGAACAATCTTGACACCACAATTGATGTCAACCCCAATGCTACCAAAAGGATCAACATTGCTCATCCCCAATCCAATATTCTTGGTGATCCTCAAGCACCTGTTAGAACTAGAAGTGCTGTGAAAAGTTCTAAGTATGGTCAAGTGGCTTTTCTTTCCTATGTCTCAAATCAGCAAAGGGACAATCACACAGACTTTAAGCATTGTCTGTTTGCTTGTTTTCTTTCTTAAGTGGAACCAACCAATGTTACTCAAGCTCTTGAAGACTCAAGCTGGCTTGAATCAATGCAAGAAGAGATGCAACAGTTCAAGAATCAGCAGGTTTGGATATTGGTACCACTACCTGAAGGGAAGATTGCAATTGGTACAAAATGGATTTTGAAAAATAAGAGAGATGCAAGGGATATTGTGGTTAAAAACAAAGCAAGATTGGTGGCACAGGGATTCAGACAAGAGGAAGGAATTGATTATAATGAGGTTTTTGCTCCAGTAGCTAGAGTTGAGGCCATTAGAATCTTCTTGGCCTATGCATCTTATATGGGTTTCATGGTGTATCAGATGGATGTAAAAGGTGCTTTTCTATATGGTGAAATTGATGAGGAGGTATATGTCTCTCAACCCAGAGGTTTTGAAGACCTAGATAATCCTATGCATGTTTACAAGGTTGTAAAAGCTCTCTATGGACAACATCAGGCACCAAGAGCTTGGTATGCTAGGCTTTCTGCATTTCTGCTGAAGCATGGATAAAGAAGAGGTGCCATTGACAAAACACTCTTCATTAAGAAGAATTCCAGAGACATCATTCTTGTGCATGTTTATGTGGATGACATTATCTTTGGCTCGACTAAAGAAGCATGGTGCAGAGAGTTTGAGGAATTGATGAAGGGAGAATTTCAGATGAGTGTTATGGGGGAGCTTACTTTCTTTTTAAGTCTACAAGTTCAGCAGAAACAAGATGGTATCTTTATCAGTCAGGATAAATATGTGAAAGATATCTTGAAGAAGTTTGATATGGAAAATGTCAGAACTGCCACTACACCTTATGAAGCTCCAAAACTAAAGAACAATCTTGAACCAGATCTTGCAGTGAATGTTCACCTATACAGATCCATGATTGGTTCATTGATGTACTTGACAGCTTCAAGGCCTGACATCACATTTGCTGTGAGTGCTTGTTCTAGACATCAGGTCACTCCACTTACTTCCCATTTGAATGCAGTCAAAAAGATCTTCAAGTACCTCAAAGGCCAACCCAAGTTAGGTCTTTGGTACCCAAAAGAATCTCCTTTTAAGTTGGAAGCATATAGTGATAGTGATTATGCTGGTGCAAATCTGGATAGGAGATCCACAACTGGAGGTTGCCAATTTCTTGGAAGAAGATTGATTTCTTGGCAATGCAAGAAACAAACTATTGTTGCTACCTCATCTACTGAAGCAGAGTATGTTGCTGCTGCCAATTGTTGTGGACAGGTTCTTTGGATACAAAATCAATTGTTGGATTATGGGTTTAATTTTATGAACACCACAATCTTTATTGATAATCAAAGTACCATATACATTGTCAAAAATCTAGTTTTTCATAATAGAACTAAGCATATTGAAATCAGGCATCATTTTATAAGAGATGCATATGAAAAACATTTGATTAAGGTGGTTAAGATTCACACAGATGATAATGTGGCAGATTTATTGACTAAGGCTTTTGATGGACCTAGGTTTCAACACTTAGTTGTCCATATTGGGATGGTTAACCTTTAAATGCTAAGTTTGAGGGGAGGCATAAGCCTCAGGGGAGGCATATGCCTCAGGGGAGGATTGTTGTTATAAAACTTGTAATATTTTGTAGATTATGTTTGCTAACACACTAACCAACTAATGTACTTTAAGTTTTGTATGGTTTGGTTTGTTTGCTGTTATGTGTCTGTTTTGCAGAATGCCTTGATGTGTAGTTGCTGATCTTAAGTTGAAGTTCACCAAGATTGGTTAAATGGGACATGGTCAAGTAAGCTTAAAGATTGTTTCTGCTGAATGGAAGTGCTGAAGCACAGTTCAAGTGATAATCATTGAAAGATAAAAGAAAAGTTGTTCATTCATTCAAAGAAATTACAACTTACAAACAACTTCAAATTGAAACAAAAGACCATTTCTATACAAGATAACCTACACTGACTCTAGATCCTATCATCATGGTTTCAAAAGCTGTTGGAGATGCATGACCAGGAATGAAGATGCTGAAGAACCTAGTTTTATATCTTTGGTCCATGGCAACATCTCATCATCACCTACTCCATTTTACCCTTTCCTTTTCCTGCTGGTTGCTTTTGTTTCTGCTGGTAGTTGTTTGGTTTCTGCTGATCGGTTCCTGCTGGTGGATTCAGTTTGTGCTGGTTTCGATATATTTTATTTCGTTATATTTAATGTAGTAGGTCCTCAGACGCCCTTGGATCTTGGACGAGGTGATACTTATGGCTTGACTACTTTTTGGTTTGGTGTTTACAAGGTGTTTAGTATAAAACAGGATAATGGTGTGGAAGGTCTGGGACCACACACACATTATTTTATTGGCTTGATCTGGGATCAACGAGGCGGTTATGGGTGATGAACGTCCGGGACGACAATCCATAACTGAGGTGTAATAAACATATTTTGTTCGCACTAAATCAGATAAGGTGTAAAGGCATTTGTTGCATGGTTTGTTTTGGAGATTCAGTTCATGGGATAATTCTTAATTGGAACAGTTACACGCACTTTACAAATATTTTGGGGGGCATATGATACCATACAGTTCATCATATGATTACACAAAATTAGTAATCATAAGCATTGAGTGGTTTCTGGTTGATCCGTCTGCGCTCACTAAGACTATCGGCCATTGCATGTGATCGCTATGCATATATTGACTACAAGAATTATCCAAAGGCATTTTATTACATGATGTCTTTTTCGAACTGAAGGAAGAAATGATCTATGACTCTGAGTTCATGATTCAAGCAGATGGTTAGTATATTTTTAAGGGGAAGCTTATTGTTCAAAATACTTAACCATCTACATGCATCACTTAAGGGGAAGCGTTTACGAGATGCACAAGACCCCTATTTGGATGATTACAAAAAGGGGAAGAAGATTTATGATGTGCAGCTTATTATTTGTGATGACATGTTTTAGCATTGTTTCTTCATGCAGATTGTTTTGTAATATCAAATAGGGGAAGATTGTTGGGAATTACAGATTTGATGATTACAAAACCTACAGGCAAGAATGAAGAAAGAAGAAACAATAGGGACCTAATAGTTAATAGTTAGCTTTCTTAGTAAGCTAGGGTTTGTAACCTCCCTCTATTATATAAAGAGGGTAGGCGTCTAGGTTATAAACTCATTTTCATTGATAGACGAATTCTCTAATGAGAGTCGATTGAAACGTGTTAACGCGTTCTTTAGTAGTTGTAGTTTATTTTATTTTTATGTTCAATAAAGAAAAACCTTGTTAGTTACATTGATTGTGTTCTTATTCTTATTCCGCTGTGCAACAATCATTGTTACTATAATCCTAGAAGAGCTAGATCTTGGTTTCAACACCACCTCTGCACTTAGGAATTTTGCTAAGGAAGAATTCTGCTGAAGGTTACTGCTGACGAAACCTGCTGAAGTGTTGGATTTTGCTGATGACTTGTTTCTGCGGAAGTAGTAAATCCGCGTAGTCTGTTTCTGCGGATATAGATATTCCGTATAGTTTGTTATGGTTTAGGATATGCATGAGCTTTATTAGGAAACTATTATGAATATCTTCTGTTAGTTTTTAGAATATACGTTTCTTGTGAAAAGGTTTAGGGTTTCTTGTGAAACGATTTAGGGTTCCTTATCTATAAAAGGAACACATTATTATGTATTATGTACGAGTTTAGAAAAACAAGTTTTTAGTATTAATCAAAGATCCATAGAGGATCAAACGTTCTTAGTAATTAGTGTTCTTGCTTGTGTTTGATTTTCGCTTTATAATACAAGTAGTAGAGACTTTCTATTAGTGTGTTTGTGATTACATAGACATTACTAACGATCCACGAGCGCTCAAAGATCTATCAAGGTCTAAGGTTTAACAGACATGAAGCAAATTGATTCAAGAGCCTCAAGTCATTCTTTCTTAAATTATAGTATGATATAGGGGAGTTTCAACCCGTGTGACATGTTATTGATTTGATTCATTTGACCCGTTGACACAGACCATAACTGAGCTTGCCCCAATCATATGTAAATGAGTTAAAACCGTCTAATAGCTTCGCGACAATGTGGAGAACGGTAATCTGCTTATACCATATCCCTTTATACTTGTAGTCAAATAATACATTTAGTCGGATAGTAGGATTATTTAGGGGTTACTCTACATGTTAATATCTGAACAATCAAAACTTAAAGCGGAGCCTATTCAACATCTTTATAAATGTGGATTATGATATTATCGCGTCCAAATAAAATGATAGATTGCTATGTCCTTACTTCATTGTGGAACCATGGGCACACTGTCATGTCACTTTTGATACTTTTATGGTTAATTGGTTATGGCAGAAAAGGAAAATGTTGCTGCACCTGGATCAATTGCATTGAACCCCGATAACAATGGGAAACTTGTAATAAAAAGTGGTAGAGGAGTAAGGAAAAAGTAATTATCTTTTCATGTAAACTATTGTTTGCATGATATTATTGCTAAGTTTGGTCACTAATTTCTCTTTCAATGGGATTTGTTTACTATTCAGATCATGTCTTGCGGCTGCAGCCTCTACAACAACTACAACGACTACAAACCCACATGGTATGGACCTGGAACTGCTTATAAACTTAAAATCAAGCAAATAAGTGTTTAATTAACCAATCCTAAACACCCCTTTAAGTATATCAATGTGTGGAAAACTAGAAGGGGGGTTGAATAGTTTTACGTCTTTTTAATTTATGAAAAACCTTTGTTTACTTTTTAAAACTTTGATTCGATCTTATGTGAATTCAACTCTTGAACAATATGAAAAAATATAAGTAAATGTAAATAAACAGTGCAAGTAAAGTAAATGAAATGAAATGAAAGATAGGGATTGAAAGATCAAACCACAACACACGGATTTATAGTGGTTCGGCTACAAGGACACCTTCCTTGCCCTACTCCACTCCTCGAGTCACCTACTCGAGAGTTCGCTTCACTATGTCAACAAACTCCCTTGTGGCGGAGAAACCTTACACACTTTTCCTTACACCAATTTAACGACACAAAGCTAGATGTCGAGTCCTAATCATAGCTAGAACCAATCTCACAACTTCTACACATCTTCTTCACGACTTATTGACAACTTCTTCACGACTTCTTCACAACTTCTTCACGGCTACTTCACGACTTCTTCACGACGGCTTCACTACTTCTACACTACTTCTTTACAACACAACTACTTACTTACACTTAGATCTATTTATCCCAACTACACAACTCTTTATCAAATAATTTACACAACTACAAAACAATAAGAATTAAACTACAATACTTCTTCTCTAGTTGAAGGAGTATTCTTCTTTTGCACTTGGATGGTAGAAGCTTGGATCACTTAGAAACCAATGCTTAAGAATATATGATCAAAGGATTTAGAAAGGATTTAGAAAGATATAAGAAGAGATTTAGAAGGGTGCAAAAGGTGAGGAAAAAGTCAAGGAATGAACCAGTATTTATAGGCAAAGCTGGGGGCTAGAGGAGCGTGGCCGGTCCCCTTAATAATTAAGGGGGCCGCCTAGTTAATTAAGGGGGCCGCCCCTTATATCCGTTGCCCATATTTGTCTTTTTGTGGGGAAGGTTTTTCTGGAACATTTTTGCCATTTTTGGTTGAAAATTTGAATTCATAAATTTATTATGTATTAAACATTTTCCTTTAATTTCCAAAAATTATTTTGTAAAAGATATAAAAGGTTTGTGTCATTTTATAAAAAATATAGTGATTAAGAAAAAGTTCCTTTGATCATATAATGTATTAGGCATTTGTTTATTCATACCTTAAGTGATTAAGTTGTTAAAATAGATATTTACAACCTTGTTTACATCATAATCTTTTGTTTAATGATTTTACATTTTGTGATTATCAAAACGTAGAGATATCGAAAAATATTAATAATGTGTTTAGGCATTATTTATATCAACAATCTCCCCCTTTTTGATGATTATAAAATCTAAACTCATTTAATTAAAAAAATTAATTTTTAGACAAGTATTTAGTGAGTTTATATCTACTTCTCCCCCTTTTTGTAGAATCAAAAAGGTTATGCCGACAAGTTTTATATATGAAATTTGTCGAAACGAGAACTCCCCCTTGATGTGTGCTTCCCCTCGTTTGAGGGCATCAAGGAATCGAGATATGGAATGCTTGCAAAAAAAATTAGAAGTACAAGTATATGTGTATATATATATATATATATATATATATATATATATATATATATATATATATATATATATATATATATATATATATATATAGCAAAGGAGAAAAAAATGAGCAAGCATATTGAAGACAATCATTCATTAAATAGATATGTTGTATATATAGATACAACCATACAAGATTACATCATAGTAAAGCATACAACAACTAGCAAGTAATGCAACCAAGCATACTACATGATCATACAAAGAGTACATGAGCTTTCATAGAGCTTGCAAACAAAATGGTGGAAAAATTATTATTGATTAAGCATTGCATATGCTTAATTTGGAGAAAATGAAGGAGGTGGTGGTGAAATAGGTGAAGATGGTGGAGGTGGATTGGTTAGCATGTGTTCAATACATGAAAACATGTATTGCATTTCATCTCTAAGACCAAAGATGATGGTTCGGTTGTGGATAAAACAAAGGCAAGTATCCCCATGGGCTTCAAGTAAACCCTAAGGTACGGGAAAGAATGGTGGTGTGATTGGTGAGGATGAGAAATGAGCATCAAGAGGTGTGATTGGTGAAAGGGAAATAGCAAGTTCGGTGGATGGAGGTTCTTGAGTGGGAGGTGGTGGTGATGGTCTTGGTGGTGGTGTCATTTGTGGTGATGATAAGTGTGAGTTTATGTAATCATTGATGGATGAGGATGAAGGTATGGAAGAAGAGGATGTGCCATGAGTGGAAGGTGTTTTGGATGGTGCATTGGGTGCACTAGGAGATGAGCATTGAGGTGGTGGTGATGGAGTGGTGTTTTCTTCTTGAGTTAGATCAATGAAGAGTTGTTTAGGGGGTATGATTACAATCTTTTGTTTCTTTGAAGTCTTAGAGATGGAGGTTTTTGGTGATAACATGGTGGATTAGGATGGTGTTTGATGGAGGTGAAGAGTGATGGAATGAGGAGTTATCATTTGGAGGGAATTTATATTGTGAAAAGATGGTTGGTTTGGGTAAGTTTTTGAAGTTTTGTAGTAATATTCCAAGATCAGTTGGGTTATTAAGAGAAATGGTAGCTGGGACTAGAGAAAAGGGGTCAGAAGATGCAAAAGGAAACAGTAAAATTTACTATCCAGATGGCCGGTCCCCTTAATTATAGGCCGGCCCCCTTAAATATTAAGGGGACCGCCTAGTAAAATTAAGGGGGCCGCCCATCTGGTGTTTTCCCAGGCGACCAAAAATAAAAAAATTTCCAGAAAAGGGTCCATTTTTAAGTGTGTATTTGCAGCAGGCTCTATTTGAAACATATACACTAAGAATGATCAAATAGTAATATAAACATATTAAATAATCATGCATACATGTAAACTATTATAAGCATATTATAAAGCAAGCATGTCAATAATATGAATCTAGAAGCAAGATCCTAACATGATAATAGTAAAAATCCTAACATAATCCAAGATGCAAGAAAATAACAAGATAAATGTCAAGTATATCCGAATATATCGGATCAATAGCACCACACATAATTGTCAAATAATATAACATCATTGTTCAAATAAGTCTACACCAACATCTCTATCTCTTCTTCCCGAGTATCTTCCTAAAAGCTTTTTCGATAGACTTGAATCCACCTCGAACCTCTTGATGCATTTGTTGAGTGGTGTTGAGCAATGAGGTTTGTCGTTCAAAGAGGAGTTGATCGGTTTGTTGGGAAGGAAGAGGAACCTGATAGTCGGTATAATTTAGTTCCGGAAGATCATCAACGAAGGTTGTGGGAGATGGAGTACTAACACGTGAGGTGCCTTCCTCCTCATCATCATCTTCCCGATGAGATGTAGAACCACGAGGTGCGAAGAGCTTAGAGCCATGAGATTTGCCTTTGTCACTTCGAGATCAGCGAGGTTGGTTATGAGAAAGAGGATGCAAGACGGGATGAACGAACTAATAGATATCACTCTCAAGATGTGGGTAATGTTCCATGACATGACGATAAAGTCGAGTGAGGAACATACCATAAGGAAGGTTGTCATTTGGGGTATTTTTGGCGGAGATGATACGATGGACAAAGAGATAAGCCAAATTGTATTGTTCTTCCACAACAACACAATACAACATATGAGTGATGCTAGCCGTGAGGTGATCACGGTGACCGCCGGTACCAAACGCATTCTGGTGAATGAGTTCTTCCCAACGCTTCATGTTGGGGCTTAGTTCTTTGAGAAGGATTTGATTTGCATGAATTTCGACATCTCTCGAATTGATTCTTCTGCTAGTCGTACCACGTTCTAGCTCAAGTAGTCGACGAATGTCGTCAGAAGTTGGAATCTCAGAATAGTATGGACCATCCTGAGGTCGATTTTTCTCAATAGACGAAAGATCCCATTCATTTGAAAAAACGGCTTGACCGTTGTAGGGAATTTGAAGGATTTGACCAAACTGAGCAAGAGTGAGAGTGATGAATTCGTTTTGGATCGTGAAAGAGATGAGAATATAACCATAGTTATCGGTTTGTACTGTAACTTGGTTATAGAAGTCAAGAATGAAACGAGGAATGATGGGTTCATTTATTTTGAAAAGACAATCGAGACGAACATTGGTGAACATTCGTTCGATATTATCGGATTGGTAAAAGGATGGATCGACAACTCTTCCCTCATGAATGTTTCTATTTTCAATGGGATGATAGAAACATGCAACGGCGGGAGATATGCCGGGAGTAGCGGAGACTTTTGGGATATATTGTTTGGTTTTGGAAACATCACCAACCGTGGTCTTAGGCATTTTCACCTAAACAAGACAACAACAAGAAAATAAGATTAAAAAAAATATATAACATGCATATGTCGTATATGCTACTCATGTGGAACGCAAACATACTTCGACTCTAAAAATTTAATCCTAAGAAGTAGTTTACAATGTTCATTGGTTTTAATTTTTAACTCGCTTAAAATGTATTTCATGATGTTAACGCTCCCTTATACATCATAAGCTACTTTGAAATGTGGCTAGACGAACATTGGATTGTATATCTAGCTATTTCTTACGAGTATTAATGTTAAGTAACTTATTGAAAAAGATGAAAACGTAGATTTTGACTCAAAAATACCTTTCAATATGTTATGCCAAACGCTCCCTTAACTAGAAAAATAACGACTAATATCTCAATATACATATGAATTATGTATCTTGATGACTCAAAATCACTAGTTGCGTGTTTATAAACTTGACAATTAGTTGTGAAATTTATTTCGATTTAATTTCGACTATTCTATGACCTAATCCAAACACTCTCTTATGTTTAATAAAACCATTTTTCATGAATCGATTTTTTTTTTTTTTAGGATTAAAGAGTTGTGATAATATAATGTGGTTAGTTTTAACAAGTGTTTATAGCATGATTCAACAATAAAAAAAATATTAAATGAGAGTGTATGGTTTTTCAAAATTTTGACATGAGGGTTTTTGATTACTTAGTTGTTAGTGTTGATTAAGCATTCTAATCCTATGGGGAGCATTTGGTTATGAAAATCCTAGACTTAATTTCAATAAAATTCGAATTTGAAAAACTTGAATAAAATACCTAATTATGATTAGACTCAAAATTGGATGAAATTAGACAAAATGTGTGTTGGAAAACTTACAATATATGTTGTTAATCGTGTTGTAAGCGTTTGCCCTTTGCGAATTAAGCCCGAATTGGTGATTTGGTAATTGATTTTGGTGGTTTTGGGGTGGTGTTTTTCGTTCACAGCAAGTAGAGGGAAGGGTTTGTTTGAGAAATGGAGTGTTTGGCAAAAGATTCAAGGAGGAAAACGTTTTTTGGAGCATCAGATGGCCGGTCCCCTTAAACATTAAGGGAACCACCCTCGATAACAAGCCGGTCCCCTTAAATATTAAGGGGGCCGCCTGCCAAAAACTTGGAATTTTGCGAGTTTGTTTCTGACAGTAAAATATTTATAAGTATATAGATAGATTTATCATATATCAAAAATACGTTGGAATGTATTGGCACGAGGAGGGAATACTTGACAATTTTATTAACATTACGTAAAAAAAAATTATCTTGACAACTTTGGATAAAATGATCAAGACGTCAAGTCGACAAAGGGTTTGAGGAATGAGAGGGAATGTGTGTATATATATATATATATATATATATATATATATATATATATATATATATATATGTTATGTGTTAAAGTGGATTATTGAATGGTGTCGAGAGATGATGAGGTAATGACGGTGTAACACCCCAACCCGACCTTGGTTAAGATGCCACATTATGGTGTCTAATCAGAACATACAAAATAACGCAAGCGGAAGACTTTATAAATAAAGCTAAGTCAAGAACATCATGACTTATAAATTACAAGCTCCCAAAAGTCAAATCAATATCAAATGAAAATGAAATGAAATAGAATATCCAACGTAAGCTCCAAAACTTATCCAAGACAATGGGGAATCTAATAAGGTAGGTCTTCTAACTCCTACTCTCATCACTCTTGCCCAGCATCCCGCTTATTACCTGCCGCATGGAAAAGAAAACGCGGTTGAGCATAAAAAGCTCAGTGAACAGATATATAAGCAAAGCAGAAACGGTAAATAAGCATAAACAAACGAATACAAATCAGATAAATCAAGTACATAAATATGATGAGTCAGAATAGCTCTAAGAGTTAAATAATAATAATGATACGGCAACGAACGCGTCAAAACGAGCCACTCGAACGGACCAAAGATACCTAACAGATAGCCATGAGCGTATCTAAACGAGCCTCTCAAATAGACCACCTAATCACATCTACATATCCGTCAATTCCAAGTTGTACTAGGAGTAGCTAGCTCCAATGTACCAGAAGTGAAATTGGGTGCATGGCACGCACAAACCAATCACTAAAATCACATTATAATCATTCCAAATGTATACCTAGGATGCATCCATACGCTCCCTGCAAAACAAAATACATATGCAAGTACGAGACTATACATACATATAACAGAATGGCCACGTGCGCCATAATAATATAATCATAACAGAAGGGAACGCCGGGGATTAATCACACCTCCCCAGGAAGTGTCATGCCATTGGTGCCTCAATGACATGGCCATGGTACCTTCATGACTAGTTAGCTCGGGCGACAAAACAGAATATAGCAGAATAAAACTATCCATAACAAACAATCATAATCAAGAAAGGCATATCAACTGAATAGAATCTCAATCAAGGAGATAATAAACGGATCATCATAACAGAAAGGATAGCAATTGAATCATATCAAATGATAATATCAAACAGATCATATCAACGAATCATATTAAACGAAATCATATCAAAACAAATGAGTAAGTCAAAGATTGAGAAGTGATGAGATCAGAACCCTTACTGAGAAAGGGTAGAATATCTGTACCTTATGCAAAGCAACCAACAAAATAAGAAACCACACCGAAACAGGGAATCACTCCTTCTTCACCGAACCTATACAAATTAATGGTCACGTATTACTTATATAAGCTCATTTTACAAGTTACCGCTTATAGTTATTTAGGTTTCATATTTATGGTTTCTTTCTATTTTTGGAAACCTTCCAATTTTAGTAATTTTCCATTTTTAGTAACTTGCCATAATTAGTAACTTTCCAAAAGTGAGTTTTCCCAAATTAAGTAACTTTCCATATTTATGGTTACTATCGATATATAAGTAAAGTTAAGCGTTAATAATGACAATTTTATAAACTTACAAGTTTAATATGGTCAATATATTAGTTTTTAGGTTTTAATATAAATAATATATCAAAGTTTTGGGTCTATTATGTAAATTATGATTATATGAAAATTCTCATATTTGTAATTTTATGAGCCTCATTTATTATCCCATGCAACCAAACCCTATTGGGGTAGATAACCCTAATTCGCCAATTACCCAACTCGAACCAACCCTTTTTGTTGTCCACTTCATGCGTGACCAAAACACCACAACACCTATTTTGAACCCAAGACAGTTACCACAACTACCCTATTCGACCTTGCATGAAACCTTGACTCGACATCATTTACACAACCACACGACACCCATGACGACCCCATATTCGATCACACCACACATGAAATAATAAAGCAGAAATATACCCCAATACACACCACATGCATGTATGTTGTCCTCTTCCCATTTTGATTAGATAAATTCCAGGTCTTAGGCCACACTCAGATTTAGTTTAACATGCATGCACATCTGATTTTAGTAGCAACTTTAAGACCCTATATCAACCGACAACATTCACCACTGACACACGCAAACACGACATTTCCTTTCAAGTCCAGTCTATACCCAATATCACATAATAATTTTTACACAGTAACACTCGAACAGTCCTATTCTTGACCTGTATTTACACCCACACACGACTCTTTTTCTAGCCCATACGACACACCATAGATTACACCATGATACAACATCTAAATCACATAAAATAACAACCTCAAAACTGCCATCAGTCCCCATGCATTCGACCCCTTTAGACATGTATGAACTGATAATCTAACAGCCATATACTTACTATATATCGACCTATGTTTACACAACCAAAACTAACCCTTTTGACACCCATATATGCGGATTCAAACAGCCCTACATGTTATACATTCGACACTCTAACCCACCCCACAAGTACACCATTTCACAGCCAACATAAGGACACAGGCTTCATGCATCATATCTAATTTGAAAGGCTACACAACAACTAACCATCGACATACATATTTGATATACTATTTTATGTGTTTGCTTCCAGATTCTTGAGTGTTTTACAAGCGTTGAATAATCATTAAAAATCAAATTCCACAACCCTTTTTACATGTTAAATCGAATGGCACATAATCCCTAGGTCGACACCTATATAATCCATTATTTTATGTAACACATATCAGGTTTTTGAGTGTGTATAAGTGATCGAACCATAACTCATTACCAGATTCTAAAAGTCCTTCCTACACAGATTCTTTTAGCAGATTACAACTATATATCAACATACATTTTATTCATTTATTGAGCATTGTATATCCGGTTCCATGTTGTAAAAGAGATTCAATAATATGTTTCAAAACCAGATTTTAGTTGCTCATATATACCCATATTTGAACAGCAGAACTGGACCTTATATCGACCCATTCTACAAGTTAAGTTCCCAATTTCCAGAATATATAATATATATAGATCGAATACATAATAATTTCCAAAGGTCATAATCTCTTTAAAACTGATTCACTGACAGCAAAAACCCTAGTCGACCTATCCTTGTTCATCATTTTATGCAGCCAAAACTTATCATTTTATGTGATCAATTCTCTATGATTTTCTGTGACACATAAACCCTTCATTAATAATATATTTTACACTGATCAAAGTTTGTTTTAGATCACCAATATTAACCCTTCCTGTGTATAAGTCGAGAGGGAACTAGGGACAAAAGGGAGGATACCTTAGTGTAGATTGAAGCAAGAAACAAGAACAGAAACGACTCCAAGACCAGAACCCGGTCGAACAGAAATCACACACCCTTGAACCCAGGAACACCCACGATCAAACACAGCTTTGTGTCTCCTTTACACCTCCTTTGCACCACCTTTTTACCTCTTGAAATCTATCACCAAAAAGGGCAGTCGACTAGTTTTGTTCTTAGGGTTTTTGGAGTGTTTTAATGTTGTTGTATATTCGGTTAATTAATAGAAGTGAGGAGGAGAAGGGAAATTATAGGGTGAGTGTACCGAGCATGGGGGAAAGGATAAATGACTAAGTCCAAATTTAAAAATCAAATAACCTTATCTTGAGCTAGCAAAGTGTATGTGTACACGTTTTCTTTATTTTGAACTTATGTTATATATATTTTAAACGTGGTGTATGGGTCTTATAATAACATATTGTGTCTACCTTATCTTGATATACACGTATTTTAGCATTTCATTTGATTCACTTCCCATCCTCCATAATTCATAGCATATGTATGTTAATATAACATTTTATTTCCAATTCTTGTTTGCAACAGATTTACTATAGAGGCTCATAAATTCGATTGGTGGTCATCGATTGTTACAATAGAGCTAATCAAGATCACTCAATATAGCATGTAACATAAGGTTTCATATATGCGTTAAAAGAACTTATATTAACTGGTGTGATTCTATATAATACATATATCATAATATACTATAACTAGATTTCAAACATATGATTACATGTGACAAAATAATGAGTATATCAAATATACTTGAGCTTATTTCAAAACTGATGTACGTGGCCCAATCAATAGATATAAGGATCGACATATGGGTTTTATATTTCACGTTTTTAGAACATATTATAGGTATACACATACGTACATTGCATCTTTTGGTACATGAAATTCTTATGTGATAGTTTCTAGTTACTTAGGTTTATACGGTTTCCAAAAGTTCAAAATAGCCACGGATTTTAGGAACCACATTTTAGGTTATTATAATTCTTCCCCTCTAAAAAGAAAAATTTCGTCCTCGAAATTTGAAGTATGAACGTCAAACACATACGCACCGAATCACGAAAAGAGATGCGGATAGCTATGTTTAATCTATATTCAAGGTAGTAACTAAGCAACCTATTAGTACCAAATCAAATCAGCCTCATTCACAGGTGGTTTCGAAATCAAACCTTTCCAACGAAATAATTTGGCAGAACGGATTTTATCTAAAAGTAATGAAACAAAACGGATAGAGCAAAACCTATTAAGGTAGAGCAGAAGTGAAGTACACCATCGTTTTCATCCATCGTATCATGATCATAAGAATTCTCAAGGCGAACAAATCAAAATAAAATCCCAAAATCAACATGGAAGGGAAATACTAATTGAGATTTCAAAATATCCGTACGACAAAGCAACCAATGTGTCATAATCGTAAAATAGAAATGGGTATCAGAATATCTAGACAAACATAAAAGAAATAACAATCGCGAAGGTGATCTCCTCACTAAGCTGGTTTGTTGTCCTTGGCATTCTTATAGTTGTCATTGTTACCTCCAAACTTGGGACAATCCCTCCTAATATGATCAGTCGAACCACATGAGAAACAAGCACCAGAGATCCTATAACAAGTCCTCCCCGGGTGAAACTTCCTACAAGTATCACAAGCAGTCGCCAAAGTCCGATCCGTACCACTCCTCTGACTAGATGAACCTGAAGAATTATGCTGCTAATAACCACGGTGCTGCTGATCCTGATGCTGTTGATCACGTGCATCTCTTTGTCTATCATAACTCTGCCGATCATCACCCCGCGAGTCCTTATCCCGTTGATTGCTTCCTTGAACTGGCCGCACCCGGTCCCCATCTCGATTCCTCTTGACACCTTGCCTGCCCCACTCCTGCATAATTTCAATGTTACGAACCGCATTGGCCACATGTGCTACATCCTCGAACTGGATGTTCACTATCCCATCTAGAAGATCGTCTCGAAGCGCCCACTTGAAATTATTTGATTGCTCCTCCTGAGTTCCCGCTTTAGCTCCCATGAATCCCGCCAGTCGCAAAAACCTCTTCATAAACTCTATGCTCGTCTCCTTCTCAAACTGGTAGATAGAGTGGTAGTCCCTTTCAAACTTTTCTTTCTCTGATCTCGGAAAGTATTGCAGATAGAAAGTGTCACGGAAGTCGTTCCATGAAAACGCCGCGACGAAGTCATCTCCTCCCTTCGCCTGTTTGTAAGCTTTCCACCAACTTAAGGCATCTCCCTCAAATTTGTAACTAGCCAGCCTAGCTTTATATTCCTCATCACAACCCAATACCTCGAATATCTTTTCCATGTGAGCAATCCAATTTTCTGCATCAATAGGAGCATCTGCAGAACTAAAAGAACGAGGCTTTTGTTTACAAAACCTTTCCAGCCACGTATGAATGGTCACTGGTGGAGCACCACCATCCGAACCAGAACCCCCACATCCTCTGCCACTAGCTGTGTTCTGACGGATCTGAGTCTCGATCTGTTCAGTGATGCCCGAAATTAGTGCATCTACAGTCCGCTGAACCGCGGCTGCGAATGCAGGGTCGTTACTGAAATCTTCGTTATGACGAGTGTAAAACCCTAAAATCTAAAATGAGCAAAAAGACCAAAATGCCCCTGCTAGTTTAAAATTTAATTAAAAGCTTATAATGTATCAATAAATTCCAAACTTCTGGCAATGCACATGTTATGATCCCAAATAATTTTGACAATCTCATTTAACATTTATACAAGTGGCAAAATGACTAAAATACCCCTAGTAGTGCCGAATGGATAATATCTAATTTTATTATAATTTAAAATGTATTAAAATAGGTAATTATGGAAGATAAGCAATCAAATATTTTCCCAACCAAAATTTCCGAAAATTCTGGTCAACCTCCCCTCCTATGACTCGGCATCCTCTATTAAACACTAATCCACATTTTGTTTATCACAAACCCTAGTTGCCGAGTAGAGAGAAAAACCCAAAGAAAATTCTATAGCCTCCATTCGATCCACAAAAATTATCAAGGCATTTTTCTGAGTTCAAACACAATTCAAGGAGTCCTAGAAAAATCGTGTGGAGTTCATTTGTTGCCCGATTCAATTGTGGTGGATTTATTTCTATCGCTAACCATTTTTAAAGGTATAATTCGTATCAATTAAATCAAGCTTTGTAAAATTCGATTCTTATTTTTCCTGGAGTTCTTATATCATATGTGATCTGCGAAAAATATGTACAAGGTGATTTGATCCCATTTGGAGTCGTGGTGAATTCTTCCTTTGTCGATTATCCATCCGAGAAGAAATAATTCGTGTGGTCTTATTCACTCGTCCTAAAAATCTTCTGGTATTTTTCCTAGCCTCTAATGATCGTATACAATCTAGAAAAATAATAAAAATGATCCATGCATTGTAAATAATTCGTATGAAAATTCATGTATTATTAAACCCTAGAATCGAAATAATTCAAGATATTATGCATGCGATTTTTCCAGGTCTAGTAAATAATTTTCGTGGGCTCTATGATCTTAATATAACACTAGAAAAATGCTCATTTGATTTATTGAGGCTAAAAACTATTTTGGTGAAATATGTTATAATCGGCTAGAAAAGGAAAATAAGAACAAAATACCTAGCGTGGGAACTAGGGTTCAAAAAGGGTTAGATTTGATTAAAAGTGAATATTAATGATGTTGAAATGATTGCTTAATGATGGGATTCGATTAGGGTTTTAATTGGTTAAAAATTGTATTTACCGATTTGAAAATAAATATGAAAGGGGGTGTTTTGTCAATAATAAAACTCATGGACCATTTTTGTCGTGTCCTATAAATCATGTGTGACTTGTAAAAATTATAAAATGAAGGGCCTATATGTAAATTTTGTGAGAAAATGAATTAAGTTGAAATTGTTATATCGAATTGGAAAATTAATAAATACAAGGACTAAATATGTAATTTCTGAAAAGTTGAGGTCGAATTGTGTTATAAATGATATTCAGGGACTAATGTGAAAATTTGGATATTTATTGGGCTAATATGTAATTATTATTAATTAATGATTTAAATGTAAATTCTAAGGACTTAATGTGTAACTTTATTAAAATAGAGGGACCAAACTTGTAATTTCTAGAAACTTGGGGCTGTTTTGAATAAATAAATATATTCAGGGAATTATGTGTCATTTTGATAGTTTAATGGCTTGACATGTAACTATTGGTAATTAAAGGTTGAAATTGTAAGTTTAAGGACTGAATATGTAATTTTGATAACTAGAGGGACTAAAGGTGTGAATCATGAATAATTGTGGATACTTTCGTACAACATGATAAAATAAGTGTTCATGGAGTAATTTTGATAAAATAAGGGGCTAATGTGTAACTATAAATAATTGAAGGGTTAAAGTGTAACTTTTGTAACTAAGGGGTGTAAAATGTAAATTATGAAAACCTGAGGACCAAAGGTGTAAATATGATAAAGATACTTTGTCTCCAGCAAATGTTGATCAAATTAAGCTATGTACTAAATATTTCTAAAAGTGGAAACTTTCTAATTATGGAAGCTTTCTAAAAGTGGAAACTTAAAAAAAAAAAAAAGGAAACTTACTTAAAATGGAAAGATGGTTAATTAAGAATGATTTGTAATCCCCTTCTACTCCTTTAGGTGTGAAGAAGGAGAGACTTTGAGCTTTCCCTCATTTCTGTGCTTGTTTCTATATTTGCTTTCGACATAAGGTACGGATACTCTGCCCTTGTTCTGTAAGGGTTCTATACAGTAATGTTGACTTATGATTCTGTTAAGTTTTCTCCAAACCATTGCTATGAACCCCATTTGTTTATGATCCTTTGCTTATGAACCTTGATCTGTTGAACCTTTGATTTGGACCTTTGACACTAGTTCTGAACCTTTGATATGAACCCTCTGTTATGAACCTATTATGATGAACCTTATGATATGACACATTTGATATGATATGACTCTTAGTTTGATACCCGAGCCACCTTTCTGTTACCTAGCCAGGAAGGTAACCTGGCCGTGTCTGTGATGCACCACTGGCATGACTCATGTGTGGGTGAGTGATTCCTCACACCGTCCCCATTCTGATTATGATATGCGCATTACTTTGATTATGGATTATATATGTTTCTGGGGGGCGTATGGATTGCAATCCTAGATCTGATCTGTTTAGTGGATTTAACTGTATATGCTATGATATGATTTGTCTGGTGACTGGTGCTGTGTGCAATACACGCCTTTCACAACTATCTGGGAGCTGATCACTCCATTTGATACATGAGGTCACCCCTCATATTATCTGTT
Organism: Artemisia tridentata subsp. tridentata; assembly: GCA_021014915.2. Taxonomy (NCBI): domain Eukaryota; kingdom Viridiplantae; phylum Streptophyta; class Magnoliopsida; order Asterales; family Asteraceae; genus Artemisia; species Artemisia tridentata. The sequence goes on from CP139508.1 coordinate 219,374,642, forward strand.
GCCTAAGAGGTATCCCCTCTGCATGTGTATGATGATGAGTATGATATGGTATGATATGTTTCTGGGCTCGTGGTAGATGAATATCCTATTTCTTCTCTTTTATCCATTTGATTCTGATTTATACCTTATGATATTTCCCAGTGCTTCATTATGTTTCTGTTTCATTATCTTTGTTGTATTATGTATCTGTTCACTGAGCTTTGTAAGCTCAGCCGCACGTTTTCTTTTCCGTGTGCGGCAGGTATCTAGCTGGGAGATGGATTTATGCTTGGGATGAGAGTTAGAGGAGCTTTTGCCTTAGATGATGTCCTACCCTAGTCTTACCATTTTATTTCAGCTTTTGGATATTGGATCTATTTAGTTATGTATTTCTTTGGGATCATTTCTTCCTTTCATTTGAGACTTATGTATTGAATTCCAGTCGTGTTGACTTGGTTTATTTCATGATTATGTTTATTGGCTTCCGCTGTGAATATGTATGTATGCTTTGATTTGTCACCATAATGTGATGCTTCTACCCTTGCCGGGTTGGGGTGTTACAATTATGGTATCAAAGCCCAGGCTGCGACCTGTCGTACATAAGTTTTGGCCTGTGAAACATGTGGACCATAGGATTTGACCCTTAAGTTTTAAGTTTTGACTGGTGAGGCTTTGGGTAGGCATAGGTTTCTGTTTCGTCTTCCATTTCGTGCTTATTTTTCCCTTATGTTTGCTAACTCTTTTCCATGATCATTCAGATGGTGAACACTCGCTTTACTCAGTACACTAATGGGGATGATGGCCCCAATTTTGAAGAGATGATAGCCGCTGCTGTGGCTGCTGCTCTTCCGCGAGTGGTGACTGAGGTCACCAATAATATCAGGAATGGGGCTGGTCCTTCTGGAGGTGGTGGTGGTGGTGCTCCACCCACTGCTCCACCCGCTGCTCCTCCAGCTGGTATCCATGTGTGGATCGAGAAGTTCAACAAACTTAAGCCTCTCTCTTTCAGGTCCGCTGCTTCTCCTCATGAAGCGGAGGACTGGATTATGCATGTCGAGAAGTTGTTTCGTGTTCTGGGATGTGCTGACGAGTTTAAAACTCGTTTGGCCACATTCAAGCTAGAGGGTGATGCTCAGAATTGGTGGACTGCTCTTGTTCAGGCCAAAGGGGATGACTTTGCTGAGACTTGTTCGTGGGCAGACTTCATTGAGGCGTTTTATAAGCAGTACATTCCTATGGCAGAGCAGTTGAGGTATGAGAGGGAATACGGGTCTATTCGTCAGGGTGACCATGAGTCTTCTGGAGATTTCATGCAGCGTTTCTTACGTCTGGCTAGTTTCGTGGGGCCAGAGGTTACTGGGGATTCTGTTCGTTAGGCTCGTCACTTCAAGTGGGCTCTTAAGAAGTGGGTGTTAGACCGGATCGTTAACACTCCATTTGATGATGTGGCTAGTGTTCAGGATGCCGCGCGTAACATCGAGTTGTTACATGCGGACAGGGTGTCTAATAAGCGTGATAGGGATGGTAACCGGGTAGATTTTCGGGGTCGGCAGGACCAAAGGCAGGATTCTCGGGGTCATGGTCGTCAGGACCAGAGGCAGGATTTTCGGGGTCGTCAGGACCATGGGCATGATCAGCAGGGTCGCCAGGACAGAGGTGGTGATTATAGGCGACAGGATTCTAGGAACCAGGGCCGACAGGATTATGGTCGGTATGGTGGTGACCGACAGGGTCAGGGTGGTAATAACCGGCGTAGGGATTCTCAGCAGTATCAACAGTCGGGATCGTCAGGTCAGAAGAAGGCTGTGGAGGCTCTACCTCCTCCTCCTTTGTGTACTACATGTGGGAAACCGCATCCGGGTCCTTGTTACAAAGCTTCTGGTGGTTGTTTCTCTTGTGGATCTACTTCGCACAAAGTCAAGGACTGTCCTAAGAAGAATGTTGGTGAACCTAAAGTTGATACTAGGACCGCTCCTAATTCAGGCCGGGTCTATTCTATGACACGTGACCAGGCAGCTAGCACCTCAGGTACTATTACGGGTTTTCTGTATATTGGTGATCGTATTGTTTTCGTTTTATTTGACACCGGTGCTACGCATTCCATAATATCCACATCACTTGCAAATAAAATAAACGTAAACCCAACTCAATTAATGAACCGAATATCTATTGCTACCCCGATGAAAACTCATGTGATTATTGATGTTGAGTATGTTAATTGCCCTCTCCGTTTCGATGATCGTATTCGTCCTGCAAACCTTCTTCCCATTGATATGGTTGATTTTGACATTATTCTGGGCATGGACTGGTTAGCTGCTCATAAGGCGACCATTGATTGTTATGCTCGTAAGGTGATCTTTGGTGATCTTCACCATCCTGATTATGTTTATTCTGGTTCCCAACCTCTGAAATCTGTAAAGATGATTTCGGCTATGAAAGCCCGGACTTTGATTTCGCATGGCTGTCTTGGTTTTCTTGCTTCTATTAAAGATACCTCTGTTGATGTTCCTAGCATTGATAGTATTCGTACTGTGCGCGATTTCGCCGATGTATTTCCGGATGAACTTCCTGGCATTCCTCCTGTCAGGGAAGTCGAGTTTAGCATTGATCTGATTCCGGGTGCTGAACCCATATCTAAAGCTCCTTACCGCATGGCACCGATTGAGTTAAAGGAATTAAAGGAGCAATTGCAAGAACTGTTGGAAAACGGTTTTATTCGTCCGAGCGTATCTCCTTGGGGTGCTCCCGTGTTGTTTGTTAAGAAGAAAGACGGGAGCATGCGTCTTTGCATCGATTATCGAGAGCTTAATCGCATTACGATTCGTAACCGCTATCCTCTTCCTCGCATTGATGATCTGTTCGACCAGTTGCAAGGAGCGAGGCATTTCTCTAAAATTGATCTGAGGTCTGGATATCACCAGCTTAGAGTGAGGGAGCAGGATGTTCCCAAAACGGCCTTTCGCACTCGGTACGGTCACTATGAATTCTTGGTTATGCCTTTTGGTCTGACCAATGCTCCTGCTGTGTTTATGGACCTAATGAACCGGGTATTCCATGAATTTCTCGACAAGTTCGTCATTGTCTTCATAGATGATATCCTTGTGTACTCTAAGACCGAGGCGGAGCACGAGCAACATCTTAGTATAGTCCTGGAGATTCTTCGACAGCAGAAATTGTATGCAAAGTTTTCGAAGTGCGAGTTTTGGTTAGATCGAGTGGCTTTCTTGGGTCACATAGTTTCTGCAGACGGCATCACGATGGATCCGGCAAAGGTTGAGGCTATCACAAAATGGCCAAGACCTACAAATGTGACGGAAGTGAGGAGTTTCTTGGGTCTCGCTGGGTATTATAGGAGATTTGTTGAGGGCTTTTCGCGTCTTGCATTGCCTTTAACACAGTTGATGAGGAAAAGGGAGAAGTTTATTTGGACTGATGAGCGAGAGAGTAGTTTTGAGGAGTTGAAGAAACGTTTAGTGTCGGCACCTATCTTAACTCTTCCATCAGGTTCCGGCGGTTTTCAGATTTATAGCGATGCATCGAAGAAAGGTTTGGGATGTGTTTTGATGCAGCATGGTAAGGTTATCGCTTATGCTTCGAGGCAGCTGAAGCCTTATGAGGTGAACTATCCGACGCATGATCTTGAGTTAGCGGCTGTGGTGTTCGCGCTAAAGATTTGGCGCCATTATTTGTATGGAGAGACTTGTGACATTTTCACTGATCATAAGAGTCTTAAATACATCTTCACCCAGAAAGAGTTGAATATGAGGCAGAGGCGTTGGTTGGAGCTTCTGAAAGATTATGATGCCAATATTCAGTACCATCCCGGTAAGGCGAATGTGGTCGCTGATGCTCTGAGTAGGAAATCCGGTATGATCGCGAGTTTGGAGTTTGAGCCTCGTATTTTGCATGATTTAGAGCTTCTTGATGTGGAGTTTTGTGTTAGTGGTCATGGCGGTTATTGGGCTAGCCTTACGGTGGAGTCCAATCTTATTTTGCGAATTAAGGAAGCTCAGAAAGAGGATGGTGAGCTGTGGGCTATAGTTCAAAATGTTGAGGACGGCAAGCAATCAGAGTTTAGAGTTGATGATTCCGGTGTAGTATGGTTTGAGGATCGTCTCTGTGTTCCCAACGATCCTGAGCTTAAGGAGGCTGTTCTATCAGAGGCTCATAGTTCCCCTTTCACTATACATCCTGGTTCTACCAAGATGTACCGGGACCTTAAGCAACATTTCTGGTGGAGTGGCATGAAACAGGATGTGGCTTCGTTTGTATCTAAGTGTTTGACGTGCCAGCAGGTCAAGATTGAACACCAGAGAGCTAGTGGGTTGCTTCAGCCATTGGAGATTCCGAAGTGGAAATGGGAGGAGATTTCCATGGATTTTGTGACTGGTTTACCTCTTACTCGTAGGAAGCATGATGCGATTTGGGTGGTCGTCGATCGACTAACCAAGTCTGCTCACTTTCTCCCTATTCGTGTGGACTACAGTGTTAGTAAATTGGCGGACATATTTCAGCAGGAAATCGTTAGGCTTCATGGTATGCCTACGGCTATTATATCAGATAGGGATCCTCGGTTTACGTCACGTTTCTGGAAGGGATTGCATAAGGCATGGGATACGCGCCTTAAGTTCAGTACAGCTTTTCACCCACAGACGGATGGTCAGTCGGAGAGGACTATTCAGACCTTAGAGGACATGTTGAGGGCATGTGCCTTAGAGTGGACTGGTAGCTGGGACGATTATTTGTGTTTGGTAGAGTTCGCATATAATAACAGTTGGCACGCGAGTATTCGTATGGCTCCATTTGAGATGTTATATGGTCGGAAATGTAGGGCTCCGGTTTGTTGGAACGAGGTAGGTGAACGCGTTATTGAGGGACCGGAGTTAGTTCAGATCGCTACTGAGAAAGTGGATGTTGCTAGGGAGAAGTTAAAGGAAGCTAGGGCTCGTCAAAAGAGTTACGCTGACAAGCATAGGCGTGACTTGGAGTTTAGCGTTGGTGATCGGGTGTTTCTTAAGGTTTCGCCGTTTCGAGGAGTTAAACGTTTTGGGATTAAGGGCAAGCTCAGTCCTCGATTCATTGGACCGTTTGAGATTTTGGATCGTATTGGAGAAGTTTCGTATCGTTTGGCTCTTCCTCCGCAGTTATCACATGTTCACGACGTCTTTCATGTATCTCTTCTGAGGGGATACAATTATCATCCTCTGCATGTGGTGTCTTACCCTTTTGATCAGATCCAGCCAGATATGTCTCTTCCGGAGGAGCCGGAAGCTGTTCTTGATCGCCAAGAGCGAGTTATGAGACGCAAAGTCATTCCTTTTGTTAAGATTCTTTGGCGGAACCACCCAGAGCGGGAAGCTACCAGGGAGACCGAGGAGTCTATTCGAGCTAGTTATCCTCATTTTGTTTTCTGAATTCTGGTATGTCTCTATCTTGTTTCCGATTCGTTTCATTCTGATTCTTTGCAAATTTCGGGGACGAAATTTTTCTTTTTAGAGGGGAAGAAGTTGTAAAACCCTAAAATCTAAAATGAGCAAAAAGACCAAAATGCCCCTGCTAGTTTAAAATTTAATTAAAAGCTTATAATGTATCAATAAATTCCAAACTTCTGGCAATGCACATGTTATGATCCCAAATAATTTTGACAATCTCATTTAACATTTATACAAGTGGCAAAATGACTAAAATACCCCTAGTAGTGCCGAATGGATAATATCTAATTTTATTATAATTTAAAATGTATTAAAATAGGTAATTATGGAAGATAAGCAATCAAATATTTTCCCAACCAAAATTTCCGAAAATTCTGGTCAACCTCCCCTCCTATGACTCGGCATCCTCTATTAAACACTAATCCACATTTTGTTTATCACAAACCCTAGTTGCCGAGTAGAGAGAAAAACCCAAAGAAAATTCTATAGCCTCCATTCGATCCACAAAAATTATCAAGGCATTTTTCTGAGTTCAAACACAATTCAAGGAGTCCTAGAAAAATCGTGTGGAGTTCATTTGTTGCCCGATTCAATTGTGGTGGATTTATTTCTATCGCTAACCATTTTTAAAGGTATAATTCGTATCAATTAAATCAAGCTTTGTAAAATTCGATTCTTATTTTTCCTGGAGTTCTTATATCATATGTGATCTGCGAAAAATATGTACAAGGTGATTTGATCCCATTTGGAGTCGTGGTGAATTCTTCCTTTGTCGATTATCCACCCGAGAAGAAATAATTCGTGTGGTCTTATTCACTCGTCCTAAAAATCTTCTGGTATTTTTCCTAGCCTCTAATGATCGTATACAATCTAAGAAAAATAATAAAAATGATCCATGCATTGTAAATAATTCGTATGAAAATTCATGTATTATTAAACCCTAGAATCGAAATAATTCAAGATATTATGCATGCGATTTTTCCAGGTCTAGTATATAATTTTCGTGGGCTCTATGATCTTAATATAACACTAGAAAAATGCTCATTTGATTTATTGAGGCTAAAAACTATTTTGGTGAAATATGTTATAATCGGCTAGAAAAGGAAAATAAGAACAAAATACCTAGCGTGGGAACTAGGGTTCAAAAAGGGTTAGATTTGATTAAAAGTGAATATTAATGATGTTGAAATGATTGCTTAATGATGGGATTCGATTAGGGTTTTAATTGGTTAAAAATTGTATTTACCGATTTGAAAATAAATATGAAAGGGGGTGTTTTGTCAATAATAAAACTCATGGACCATTTTTGTCGTGTCCTATAAATCATGTGTGACTTGTAAAAATTATAAAATGAAGGGCCTATATGTAAATTTTGTGAGAAAATGAATTAAGTTGAAATTGTTATATCGAATTGGAAAATTAATAAATACAAGGACTAAATATGTAATTTCTGAAAAGTTGAGGTCGAATTGTGTTATAAATGATATTCAGGGACTAATGTGAAAATTTGGATATTTATTGGGCTAATATGTAATTATTATTAATTAATGATTTAAATGTAAATTCTAAGGACTTAATGTGTAACTTTATTAAAATAGAGGGACCAAACTTGTAATTTCTAGAAACTTGGGGCTGTTTTGAATAAATAAATATATTCAGGGAATTATGTGTCATTTTGATAGTTTAATGGCTTGACATGTAACTATTGGTAATTAAAGGTTGAAATTGTAAGTTTAAGGACTGAATATGTAATTTTGATAACTAGAGGGACTAAAGGTGTGAATCATGAATAATTGTGGATACTTTCGTACAACATGATAAAATAAGTGTTCATGGAGTAATTTTGATAAAATAAGGGGCTAATGTGTAACTATAAATAATTGAAGGGTTAAAGTGTAACTTTTGTAACTAAGGGGTGTAAAATGTAAATTATGAAAACCTGATGGAGCGTGATGTGTCGTTGCGGTTTAGCAGTTTTAATGCCTACTCAAGTTTTAAATTTATATTTAGCCGACTTATCAATAACACACACACTTAACGAGCAGTGTACCCGGTCAGTATGAAGATAATGGTAAGTAGAGTGTCGATCACTAAGAGTGGAACGTATTATCTAGTTATTCTAATCAGTATTTTAATATCCTAACGCAAGGGGGTTTCAGCCTGAGAGACTGGCACAGTTTGTTTGCAATTAAATAGTAAAATAAACAATAGGCACGAATCAGCAAGTAGCACACACGTACACAGATAGATACTTGAGACAATAAGAGGGCTGTCCTTATGATTAAGTAGATTGTCACTTGTTTTATTGATAGCTTTATATGAAGTGTATGTAATTAACCCTTTCTCGTTGGTCCTATTCTTATCGGCGAGTAAACCCTTAATGATTACTTATGTCTAAAAGTTATTCCTAAGTGATCAATTTAGAAACAACCGTGGGAGCCACATCTTGTCCCGCAGTCGGATGCCCGCAAGCCACTAATAAACACAGAGGTTATCAATGCACTAATAAGTAGTAACCAAAGACATCAACATATAAACTTTAATTAATGGGAAAGCAAGTATTAAAGGGAGTGCAATCTTTCCGTTGTCACATTACACAAGCCACCAATCCTGATGAATTAAAGTTTGCTAAAACAATAAAACAAAACTACTTAATGAATTAAATACATGCAGCACCTTCTTACAGCTCTTGTATCTTCAATTTGGGTGTGTCTTGTGCTGCCTCTTGACTGAATTCGTCCTTTTGCTCTGCTGTCCGAACTTCGGTTTTAGGGTTTCGAACTCTCTTTCTCGTCTGGTCTACGGGGTATTTATAGTTTGTGTCTGAGGGAAGATGCGGCGCATCTACTAAGTAGATGCGGCGTATGTACGTAACTTCGCGTGGGGTCCAAGATTATAATATTCAGGAATATTCGTACACCGCCAGAAGATGCGGCGTAACTCCATGATTAGATGCGGCGCATGTCCTCTTGTATCTTGGATCGTATCTGGTGATATCTTGATATAGATGCGGCGCATGTTGATAGTGAGATGCGGCGCATCTGGAGCAGATTAGTCTTGATCTTCTTCATTTCAGCAGACTCTTCACTTTATGCACGTTTTGCTCCATTATTAGTCCAAAATCGCCAAGTTTCACCAAATGCTTGTTTTTACCTGAGAATTACAAAAGTAAACGATTAAGTACCAATCCTCATACATAATATAGTAAAACAAGTCAAATTAATAGGATAAATGATAGTAATAAAATGTACTTATTTGAGTTCATCAAATATCCCCCCACTTGAACTTTACTTGTCCCCAAGTAAACCTTAGATTAAATCTCATGAAAATGTATCCTAAAAGATGTTAGGATTTATTTTTATATTTAAGCATGTATTCGTTTATTTCGTAATCACACAACTAAACACTTAACGAATTAGAAGTAAAATAAAATAAGTCGATAAAAGCAAATCTAATCGTTTAACTGTCCAGTCGCGACGAATATTCTATCATAAGCTTGGCAAGTATACACATCTCCACCACTAAAGCTAAGGAATAACAAGTCTAAAGCGGTAAAAAGGGTTTTTAGGCTTAAGGGTTAATTATTCTTATTTCACTATCGATCTCAAATTCCAGAAAAGGCGACAAAATCACAAATACATGATCGAATCCACGAACACGATACTTGCAATTGCTCAAATCCTTAACTCGAATAGGCTAAAGATAGGTCCAAACTTCACCAATAATAATATATCAAAAAGGGCGACAAAATCATAAATACATAGCCGAATCCACGACTACGATACTTAAGATTGCTCAAATCCCTAATCTCAATAAATCAAAGGTTTGGTTGGATAAAGAATAATAAAGGGTATGGATAACATTTGGGATATAAATTGGTGTAAAAATAAAAATAAACAAAACAAATAAATTAAAATCCTAAGTGTGGTTAATCACTATCCCAACCATCCCATGAATAAGACTCATATCATCGAATAACTCACGCTTTAACACTTGAAACACACGCTTTAGGTAGACACGAATTATACTCAACAAGATCTTAATCAAAGAATAAACCTTAATTGGCGTTCCCATAACTGCCAATTCCCATTCAATCCATAGATATAATACAACAAATAGTGGCCATATGAACCACTTACATAACTTTACATCGTTGGCTTAAAATAAACATCCAACTCTTTTTTTCTTTCTTTTTCTTTTCTCAATTTTTTTTTTTTTTTTTTTTTTTTTTTTTTGACATCAACATATACATAGATGTGTAAAATTTCACCACATCACTACAACTTTCTTTCCGGATAATTTTTTTTTATACTTTTCATACTTTCAGAAATAACGGTAATAGTGAAAGTAGTAAACACACGAAAAATAAACTCTAAAATATACAATATTTACTTTCACTCCAATTGCATTGTGCAATTTCCCGACCTAACCATAGATAATGAATTACGCACGCGAACACAGGTAATGTAAGGAAACACACTTTGCCTATAGCAATTAACCAACCACGGACTTTAATCTACAGGGTAGGCTAAGGTGTAAGGTGTAACGAAACATTTTAAACATAGGTGTAAGAAACGAAAGGAATGGCTCTGAGTGTTTTTCTAGGGGTATCTTACTCTAAAAATGAGAGTAAACAAAGGGTTTATACGGGGGTTAACTAACCAGTGTAGTTAGTTAATAACACATAACATTTATAGGCTTTTTGGGTGTAATCCTAGAAATTTACCAAGTTAGACAAGTCATTCCAATTAAATAAATAATACTCATTATGGTGGTCTCGAATAGTATACAAGCCAAGTTCTAAAGTCTACAAGTCACCGGCACACTCATAGATTTGTGAATTTTGATAAGTTCACAATTTTTGAAAATAACGTCATGTGTGCAGCTATGCAACTTAGATCTTAAACAAAAACATGCTAAAAAGAAATTTTTTTTTTAAGTTTGATATATTAAGCACATTTTAAGCATAATTTTTGAAAAAGTTTAGGACAAGTAAGTGTTAAGTGTTCTAATTCTCCTATCCCCCCACTTAAGTTAAACAACGTCCTCGTTGTTTGTATAAAAGGTTAAAAATTGGAAAATAAAAAGAATTAGAACAGAAAAACTCCCCTGAGATTTGCTCGGTATGATCCTCCATTAGTGTAAGAGCAAAAATCATCTTTCTTGTGGATTAGAACGTTAAAGCTTCATACTTGATGTATCCACAGAAAATTCAGGAAACTATAATACCACCAACACTTTAAAACACACCTAAGATAAGAAAGGTTCAACTTGCATAATACATTAGTAGTTAGGAAAAAATAAAACTTAAAAATTAAAACTGAAAATCATCAGGTCAGTCGATGCGCCGTATCTTATTGAAGAAGATACGCCGTATCGAGCCTGGAATTAATACGGATCAGAATAAAGATGCGCCGCATCCTTAACCAGGGATGCGCCGCATTAAAATAAACTGATAAATAGTTTTAAAGTCGGAAATAAAAAATGCAGAAAAATAAAATAAGATATGACCATTGCAGGAGATGCGTCGCATCTCAGGATTGAGATGCGCCGTATCTTCGTGCGGCCTGGACTGACTCGACACAGAAAACAGAATAATAAAAGATAAATCCGGGTTGTCTCCCGGTCAGCACTTGTCTTTATTCCAGAGTCTTCAAGTTAGACTCACGTTCAGCTCCTTAGTATCGATCATTGAAGGAGTCGGAAACATCGCGCTCCTTCATCGCCAATTCAGTAATATTGAACACTCCTTGCTCGTCCTTAATTTCCACGCCGTTCTTCTTTAATATCTGTATAAATAAAGTCCTGTCCCTTTCGGGCAGAGATGACAAAATGATAGACGGGAAATTCTTATTATTATGTAGGCACAAATAAGCAAGGTGGGGTGGTAGTTCAATAAACACATCATGATTCAAATTCGTTTTCTCAACTATTCTCCTACGTTTATTAATTACTACACAATCATACCACTCATCATCAGAGTCACTAACAACATCGCGTCTAAGTTCGGTAGGTACATTAAGGTCAATGAATTCCTCAAAGTCTTCATGATTAGGATTAGTTGAGTTGTTTTGAATCAATGTTTCTCCCATAAGTCTAGCTTCAAGATCGAGGTCCATACGCTCCCTTAATCCTAGCACATAAACACCTCTAATTATGCTTTTAACCGGATCTTGGCACTTATAGACTAGTTTATTATTCCCTACCCTTAATGAAATTTTTCTTTTAAACACATCAATCTTAGCATGGGCAGTAGACAAGAAAGGTCTTCCGAGGATTAAAGGAATCTTAACATCCTCGGGCATATCTAGTATAACAAAGTCTACGGGAAAAATAAATTGTTCAATCTTAACTAGCACATTATTAGCAATCCCCTCAGGTCGTTTTACTGTTTTATCAGCCAGTTCAATAAGTAATTTAGTTGGTGCTAATTTTCCTAGTCCTAGGGTAGCGAATGTCTTAAGAGGCATAACACTAACACTAGCTCCTAAGTCAGCCAATACATTATTGAAAGATATATTATTAATAGAACAAGGTAGAGTAAAACTTCCTGGGTCTCTTTCTTTATGAGGCAAGGCATTTGAGTCGGTTGCAGGGTTCTCTTCTTTCATTGTTGCCTTGATCTCCTCTTCAATTTTTGTCTTTTCTTTTAGTAGTCTCCTTAAGCTGATTGAAGAGTTAAAGAAAAATTCGGGTCTTGCACCATCATCACCATTCATCGATCTTCTAGGTATATTAGGAGTGACTTCTTCAGTGGTGCTTATGGCCTTGACATGATCCCTTGGGTTGGTTTCAGTTGAGCTCGGTAAACTTCCATATCCCCTTTCTTGAAGAACTTTGCTCATTTGACCAATTTGTTGTTCCAATGCTTTGATCGAAGCTCCTTGATTTCTTGTAGTAGTGTCCGTTGAAGCTCGAATTTCCTTGATCATAGCAGTATTCTCTTCATGTCTTTTAGCAGCATCGGCCATAATTTGCTTTAAAGTATCATCTAAAGTCTGCCTCCTTTCTTGATAAGCGGGATTGAAGTTGTTCTTTTGATAGAATCCCGGTGTAGCTTCCCTAAATCTCCCTGAAGGTCGGAATGGTTGTCCAAATTGGGTGTAATAAGCTTCTTCAAACGTCTCACTTTCATTCTTGCTCGGGCAATCCTTAGTGTAGTGAGGTCCTTCACACTTTTCACATCCAACTTGGGCAGCATACGCTCTTTCATCGCGCTTCTTCATTTCTCTACTGATTTTATCCAATTGAGCTTGAATAGCAGCAATCCCGTCAAAATTAGTGCTGCTCTTAGATCTAGTAGAGGTCCCATCGTGCCATTTCTGAGAATGATCAGCAGCATCTTGGATCGCTTTCCTAGCATTAGTTGCACTCATCTGAGGTACAGCTCCCTTAGCATCCAAAATCTGTCTTGTAGGCACGTCCAATCCCTGATAAAACAATATTATTTCCTGTATAGGGGTTAGATAGTGTTGAGGACATTTTATCAATAAATCTTTAAATCGTTCCCAAGCTTGATAAAGAGTTTCATCAGGCTCTTGCTTGAAACTATTGATAGCCTCCATCTTTTTAGCAGTCTTAGCAGGTGGACAATATCTCTTCAGGAATTTGCTTTTCAAACCTTCCCACGTAGTGATTGAACTAGCAGGTTCATTCCTTAGCCACTTGTTAGCAGCTCCTTTTAGTGAGATTGGGAAGATTCTTAGCATGAGTTGATCGGTATTGACACTTTCTGTAGTAAACAAATCTGCAATCTCCAGGACCTTTTCAACATGCTCATTAGCATCCTCTTGTTCCGTCCCACTGAAAGCATTCTCTCTTAGCTCTTTGAGAAATTGTCCCTTCAACTCGAATTTTGACTTGTCATCAAACTTAGGTCTAGCAACTCCTGAAGTGTAATCAGCACGGGTATTGTTCATGTATTCCTCCATAGTAGTGTTTTCGCCCATTGTTTCTGTTTCAATTTCCTCTTTCTCTTCAGAAAAGTAATCAAGCTCGAGTGAACTTGAAAGATCAAAGCTTCTTGTGTTGAAAAGCCTTTTAAGCGAATGTAGGGCTCGTTCAGGATCTTCGAAAGGTTGAATCAAGTTCTTCGTAGAACTCCTGGTCATGCACTTCCTGAAATCAACACAAAAATATCAGTAGGGTATGCTCGAGAAAGTAGTATATCAGATAATTAATAACGAAAACGGAATACGAAAAATGAAAGTTACTGATATCTGCAGATGATGCGCCGTATCCAAAAAGTTGGATACGCCGTATCTTATAATCGTTAAAATTTAATCAGACTTTATTCAGAAAATAGATACGCCGCTTAGAACTTATGAATGCGCCGTATCGAATTAATTAATCAAAAATCGATTTATCTAATTAAAATTAAATGCGTCGTATTAACGAAAGTTAATGCGCCGTATTTTTGTTACGTTTAAAAATTACAAGATTTTTGATTCAGTAAGATGCGCCGTATCGACAGAAATCGATACGCCGTATTTGTTTAATAATTCGCAAACTGTTTTTAATTAAAATAATAGATACGCCGTATCTGCGAAAGCAGATGCGTCGTATGGCGTTAACGTTTAGAAAAATTTTATCAAAACAGATACGCCGTATCTACAAAAGCAGATGCGTCGTATTACTTTATCGCTTAGAAAAATTTTCTTGTTAAAAACAGATACGCCGTATCTTGGGGAAAAGATGCGTCGTATCGAATTTATTAAACGCGTTGTATATAAAAATTAAACGCAATACGCCGTATCTGAGAGATCAGATGCGCCGTATCGTTTGATTTAGCACAGTACAACGATAGCAGAACAGAAAAAATACGAAAAATAAAAATAAAACAAATAAAACACACGAAACAAAAATAAACACACAAAAATAAAAGAAAACAATTAACACACAATACAACAAATATGCAAAATAATACAATGATGCAATTTAATCTAATAAAAAGAAAAACCTAATTAAAATACTAATCAAATTAACAGAAAATAACAATTCACTCCCCGGCAACGGCGCCAAAAACTTGATGGAGCGTGATGTGTCGTTGCGGTTTAGCAGTTTTAATGCCTACTCAAGTTTTAAATTTATATTTAGCCGACTTATCAATAACACACACACTTAACGAGCAGTGTACCCGGTCAGTATGAAGATAATGGTAAGTAGAGTGTCGATCACTAAGAGTGGAACGTATAATCTCGTTAATCTAATCAGTATTTTAATATCCTAACGCAAGGGGGTTTCAGCCTGAGAGACTGGCACAGTTTGTTTGCAATTAAATAGTAAAATAAACAATAGGCACGAATCAGCAAGTAGCACACACGTACACAGATAGATACTTGAGACAATAAGAGGGCTGTCCTTATGATTAAGTAGATTGTCACTTGTTTTATTGATAGCTTTATATGAAGTGTATGTAATTAACCCTTTCTCGTTGGTCCTATTCTTATCGGCGAGTAAACCCTTAATGATTACTTATGTCTAAAAGTCATTCCTAAGTGATCAATTTAGAAACAACCGTGGGAGCCACATCTTGTCCCGCAGTCGGATGCCCGCAAGCCACTAATAAACACAGAGGTTATCAATGCACTAATAAGTAGTAACCAAAGACATCAACATATAAACTTTAATTAATGGGAAAGCAAGTATTAAAGGGAGTGCAATCTTTCCGTTGTCACATTACACAAGCCACCAATCCTGATGAATTAAAGTTTGCTAAAACAATAAAACAAAACTACTTAATGAATTAAATACATGCAGCACCTTCTTACAGCTCTTGTATCTTCAATTTGGGTGTGTCTTGTGCTGCCTCTTGACTGAATTCGTCCTTTTGCTCTGCTGTCCGAACTTCGGTTTTAGGGTTTCGAACTCTCTTTCTCGTCTGGTCTACGGGGTATTTATAGTTTGTGTCTGAGGGAAGATGCGGCGCATCTACTAAGTAGATGCGGCGTATGTACGTAACTTCGCGTGGGGTCCAAGATTATAATATTCAGGAATATTCGTACACCGCCAGAAGATGCGGCGTAACTCCATGATTAGATGCGGCGCATGTCCTCTTGTATCTTGGATCGTATCTGGTGATATCTTGATATAGATGCGGCGCATGTTGATAGTGAGATGCGGCGCATCTGGAGCAGATTAGTCTTGATCTTCTTCATTTCAGCAGACTCTTCACTTTATGCACGTTTTGCTCCATTATTAGTCCAAAATCGCCAAGTTTCACCAAATGCTTGTTTTTACCTGAGAATTACAAAAGTAAACGATTAAGTACCAATCCTCATACATAATATAGTAAAACAAGTCAAATTAATAGGATAAATGATAGTAATAAAATGTACTTATTTGAGTTCATCAAAACCTGAGGACCAAAGGTGTAAATATGATAAAGATACTTTGTCTCCAGCAAATGTTGATCAAATTAAGCTATGTACTAAATATTTCTAAAAGTGGAAACTTTCTAATTATGGAAACTTTCTAAAAGTGGAAACTTAAAAAAAAAAAAAAAGGAAAGTTACTTAAAATGGAAAGATGGTTAATTAAGAATGATTTGTAATCCCCTTATACTCCTTTAGGTGTGAAGAAGGAGAGACTTTGAGCTTTCCCTCATTTCTGTGCTTGTTTCTATATTTGCTTTCGACATAAGGTACGGATACTCTGCCCTTGTTCTGTAAGGGTTCTATACAGTGATGTTGACTTATGATTCTGTTAAGTTTTCTCCAAACCATTGCTATGAACCCCATTTGTTTATGATCATTTGCTTATGAACCTTGATCTGTTGAACCTTTGATTTGGACCTTTGACACTAGTTCTGAACCTTTGATATGAACCCTCTGTTATGAACCTATTATGATGAACCTTATGATATGACACATTTGATATGATATGACTCTTAGTTTGATACCCGAGCCACCTTTCTGTTACCTAGCCAGGAAGGTAACCTGGCCGTGTCTGTGATGCACCACTGGCATGACTCATGTGTGGGTGAGTGATTCCTCACACCGTCCCCATTCTGATTATGATATGCGCATTACTTTGATTATGGATTATATATGTTTCTGGGGGGCGTATGGATTGCAATCCTAGATCTGATCTGTTTAGTGGATTTAACTGTATATGCTATGATATGATTTGTCTGGTGACTGGTGCTGTGTGCAATACACGCCTTTCACAACTATCTGGGAGCTGATCACTCCATTTGATACATGAGGTCACCCCTCATATTATCTGTTGCCTAAGAGGTATCCCCTCTGCATGTGTATGATGATGAGTATGATATGATATGATATGTTTCTGGGCTCGTGGTAGATGACTATCCTATTTCTTCTCTTTTATCCATTTGATTCTGATTTATACCTTATGATATTTCCCAGTGCTTCATTATGTTTCTGTTTCATTATCTTTGTTGTATTATGTATCTGTTCACTGAGCTTTGTAAGCTCAGCCGCACGTTTTCTTTTCCGTGTGCGGCAGGTATCTAGCTGGGAGATGGATTTATGCTTGGGATGAGAGTTAGAGGAGCTTTTGCCTTAGATGATGTCCTACCCTAGTCTTACCATTTTATTTCAGCTTTTGGATATCGGATCTATTTCGTTATGTATTTCTTTGGGATCATTTCTTCCTTTCATTTGAGACTTATGTATTGAATTCCAGTCGTGTTGACTTGGTTTATTTCATGATTATGTTTATTGGCTTCCGCTGTGAATATGTATGTATGCTTTGATTTGTCACCATAATGTGATGCTCCTACCCTTGCCGGGTTGGGGTGTTACAACGAGTGTTCACCATCTGAAAGGTCATAAACCGATTAGCTGAGACAAAACGAATTTGAGGAGCAAAATGTGAAGGAAAAGATCGTGCCGAAACGAAACCTAACGTCTACCCAATCCTCACCGGTCAAAACCTAAGTCATATAGAGTAAAACCTAAGGGTCCAGATTTCACAGGCCATAACTTACGAGCTACAAGTCGCAGCCTGGGCTCTGATACCATAATTGTAACACCCCAACCCGACCTTGGTTAAGATGCCACATTATGGTGTCTAATCAGAACATACAAAATAACACAAGAGGAAGACTTTATAAATAAAGCTAAGTCAAGAACATCATTACTTATAAATTACAAGCTCCCAAAAGTCAAATCAATATCAAATGAAAATGAAATGAAATAGATTATCCAACGTAAGCTCCAAAACATATCCAAGACAATGGGGAATCTAATAAGGTAGGTCTTCTAACTCCTACTCTCATCACTCTTGCCCAGCATCCCGCTTATTACCTGCCGAATGGAAAAGAAAACACGGCTGAGCATAAAAAGCTCAGTGAACAGATAGATAAGCAATGCAGAAACGGTAAATAAGCATAAACAAACGAATATAAATCAGATGAATCAAGTACATAAATATGATGAGTCAGAATAGCTCTAAGAGTTAAATAATAATAATGATACGGCACCGAACGCGTCCAAACGAGCCACTCGAACGGACCAAAGATACCTAACAGATAGCCACGGGCGTATCTAAACGAGCCTCTCGAATAGACCACCTAATCACATCTACATATCCGTCAATTCCATGTTGTACTAGGAGTAGCTAGCTCCAATGTGCCAGAAGTGAAATGGGGTGCATGGCACGCACAAACCAATCACTAAAATCACATTATAATCATTCCAAATTTATACCTAGGATGCATCCATATGCTCCCTGCAAAACAGAATACATATGCAAGTACGAGACTATACATACATATAACAGAATGGCCACGTGCGCCATAATAATATAATCATAACAGAAGGGAACGCCGGGGATCAATCACACCTCCCCAGGAAGTGTCATGCCATTGGTGCCTCAATGACATGGCCATGGTACCTCCATGACTAGTTAGCTCGGGCGACAAAACAGAATATAACAGAATAAAACTATCCATAACAAACAATCATAATCAAGAAAAGCATATCAACTGAACAGAATCTCAATCAAGGAGATAATAAACGGATCATCATAACAGAAAGGATAGCAACTGAATCATATCAAATGATAATATCAAACGGATCATATCAACAAATCATATTAAACGGAATCATATCAAAGCAAATGAATAAGTCAAAGATTGAGAAGTGATGAGATCAGAACCCTTACTGAGAAAGGGTAGAATATCTGTACCTTATGCAAAGCAATCAACAAAATAAGAAACCACACCGAAACTGTAGAGACCAAGATTCATGATTTAGAGGTGGAGGAAACACGATCTAAAGATTAAACATTATAGAACTTTATTGATTGGGGGAGGCGTGTATGTTTTCTAGAGAGAGAAGTCTAGAAAAACATACACACCTCCATGAACTGTGAATCCTCAAACCTTCCTACACAACTAGGAAGTTATATATACAAAGATATCTATGCCATATTGGCAAGACTAGTCCTCGTATTTACAAACTATGCAATTCCCGACATATGACAAAACTTTAAAGCTAACAGAAACAGGGAATCACTCCTTCTTCACCGAACCTATACAAATTAATGGTCACGTATTACTTATAAGCTCATTTTACAAGTTACCGCTTATAGTTATTTAGGTTTCATATATATGGTTTCTTTCTATTTTTGGAAACTTTCTAATTTTAGTAATTTTCCATTTTTAGTAACTTGCCATAATTAGTAACTTTCCAAAAGTGAGTTTTCCAAAATTAAGTAACTTTCCATATTTATGGTTACTATCGATATCTAAGTAAAGTTAAGGGTTAATAATGACAATTTTATAAACTTACAAGTTTAATATGGTCAATATATTAGTTTTAGGGTTTAATATAAATAATATATCAAAGTTTAGGGTCTATTATGTAAATTATGATTATATGAAAATTCTCATATTTGTAATTTTATGAGCCTCATTTATTATCCCATGCAACCAAACCCTATTGGTGTAGATAACCCTAATTTGCCAATTACCCAACTCGAACCAACCCTTTTTGTTGTCCACTTCATGCGTGACCAAAACACCACAACACCCATTTTGAACCCAAGACAGTTACCACAACGACCCTACATTTATCCCTATTCGACCTTGCATGAAACCTTGACTCGACATCATTTACACAACCACACGACACCCATGACGACCCCATATTCGATCACACCACACATGAAATAATAAAGCAGAAATATACCCCAATACACACGACATGCATGTATGTTGTCCTCTTCCCATTTTGATTAGATAAATTCCAGGTTTTAAGCCACACTCAGATTTAGTTTAACATGCATGCACATCTGATTTTAGTAGCAACTTTAAGACCCTATATCAACAGACAACATTCACCACTGACACACACAAACACAACATTTCCTTTCAAGTCTAGTCTACACCCAATATCACATAATATTTTTTACGCAGTAACACTCGAACAGTCCTATTCTTGACCTGTATTTACACCCACACATGACTCTTTTTCTAGCCCATACGACACACCATAGATTACACCATGATACAACATCTAAATCACATAAAATAACAACCTCAAAACTGCCCTCAGTCCCCATGCATTCGACCCCTTTAGACATGTATGAACTGATAATCTAACAGCCATATACTTACTATATATCGATCTATGTTTACACAACCAAAACAAACCCTTTTGACACCCATATATGCGGATTCAAACAGCCCTACATGTTATACATTCGACACTCTAACCCACCCCACAAGTACACCATTTCACAGCCAACATAAGGACACAGGCTTCATGCATCATATCTAATTTGAAAGGCTACACAACAACTAACCATCGACATACATATTTGATATACTATTTTATGTGTTTACTTCCAGATTCTTGAGTGTTTTACAAGGGTTAATCATTATAAATCAAATTCCACAGCCCTTTTTACATGTTAAATTGAATGGCACATAATCCCTAGGTCGACACCTATATAATCCATTATTTTATGTAACACATATCAGGTTTTTGAGTGTGTATAAGTGATCGAACCATAACTCATTACCAGATTCTAAAAGTCCTTCCTACACAGATTCTTTTAGCATATTACAACTATATATCAACATACATTTTATTCATTATTTGAGCATTGTATATCCGGTTCCATGTTGTAAAAGAGATTCAATAATATGTTTCAAAACTAGATTTTAGTTGCTCATATATACCCATATTTGAACAGCAGAACTGGACCTTATATCGACCCATTCTACAAGTTAAGTTCCCAATTTCCAGAATATATAATATATATAGATCGAATACCTAATAATTTCCAAAGTCATAATCTCTTTAAAACTGATTCAATGACAGCAAAAACCCTAGTCGACCTATCCTTGTTCATCATTTTATGCAGCCAAAACTTATCATTTTATGTGATCAATTCTCTATGATTTTCTGTGACACATGAACCCTTCATTAATAATATATTTTACAATGATCAAAGTTTATTTTATATCACCAATATTAACCCTTCATGTGTATAAGTTGAGAGGGAACAAGGGACAAAAGGGAGGATACCTTAGTGTAGATTGAAGCAAGAAACAAGAACAGAAACGACTCCAAGACCAGAACCTGGTCGAACACAAATCACACACACTTGAACCCAGGAACACCCACGATCAAGCACAGCTTTGTGTGTCCTTTACACCTCCTTTGCACCACCTTTTTACCTCTTGAAATCTATCACCAAAAAGGGCAGTCGACTGGTTTTGTTCTTAGGGTTTTTGGAGTGTTTTAATGTTGTTGTATATTCGTTTAATAGAAGTGAGGAGGAGAAGGGAAATTATAGGGTGAGTGTACCGAGCATGGGGGAAAGGATAAATGACTAAGTCCAAATTTAAAAATCAAATAACCTTATCTTGAGCTAGCAAAGTGTATGTGTACACGTTTTCTTTATTTTGAACTTATGTTATATATATTTTAAACGTGGTGTATGGGTCTTATAATAACATATTGGGCCTGTTTGGTAGGGGCCTTTTGGGGGAGCTGTTAGCTTTTTGTTACAAAATAATATTATCTAAACTAAGTAGCTCCGTTTGGATACATTAACTTCAAGCTTTTATTTCAAACAAATAGCTCCTAAATGAAAAGCTGATTCATGAAGCTTTTTAAACATCTTGGAGCTATTAAAACTTTAAATTACTGATATACCCTCCAAACATTTATTTACAATTATAAATATGTCCTTTTATGTCATTTTACATCTTATAATTACATTTAACAGCTAACTTACCAAACACTTTTATTAAAAAAAAGATACAGTTTGTAGCTCATGTTAACAGCTTTGCAGCTTACAGCTTACAGCCTACAGTTTACAGCTTATAACATACAGCTTACAGCTAGTTTTGCCAAACATACCCATTGTGTCTACCTTATCTTGATATACACGTATTTTAGCATTTCATTTGATTCACTTCCCATCCTCCATAATTCATAGCATATGTATATTAATATAACATTTTATTTCCAATTCTTGTTTGCAACAGATTTACTATAGAGGCTCATAAATTCGATTGGCGGTCATCGATTGTTACAATAGAGCTAATCAAGATCACTCAATATAGCATGTAACATAAGGTTTCATATATGCATTAAAAGAACTTATATTAACTGGTGTGATTCTATATAATACATATATCATAATATACTATAACTAGATTTCAAACATATGATTACATGTGACAAAATAATGAGTATATCAAATATACTTGAGCTTATTTCAAAACTGATGTACGTGGCCCAATCAATAGATATAAGGATCGACATATGGGTTTTATATTTCACGTTTTTAGAACATATTATAGGTATACACATACGTACATTGCATCTTTTGGTACATGAAATTCTTATGTGATAGGTTCTAGTTACTTAGGTTTATACGGTTTCCAAAAGTTCAAAATAGCCACAGATTTTAGGAACCACGTTTTAGGTTATTATAGACGGAGATGAATGCTAACGGCGATGGGAGTTTGTTTCATCCATAGTTTTCTTGCGCGAAGGTTCAGATTCTATTTCTATGTTGATCCACTCAACTCACTTCTCTTCATCACCATGAGTTTTGTGATAGTGGACATAGAAGATTTTCATGTTGAACGTTAGAGTCCAAGAGAGCCAAGGGGAAGAAAAGGCTCGAGAATGAACAATTTCTTTTAGTTCTAGATAGTCAACTAATGACGTATCTAGGTTGTGAGAGGATATATATATATATATATATATATATATATATATATATATATATATATATATATATATATATATATATATATATATAGACTACTCCTTACGTATATACATATGTATTGTAATATAGGTATATATATGTATATAAATATTCAGATATATGTATAAAGGAATTACACACTAACAAACACAAAAGTATTAACTCAACTAAGCATTTTTAGACTAACGGGAGCATGCAATTAGCTAGTTCATCAATCTAAGCATAATATACTAGTGAGCATGAAAGAGAGGCGTACCTTTTTGTCTTTAATAAATAGTTTTCAAGCACATCAAAGCATTTATATTAACTTATAGAAGCCAATAATAGATGAGATACCGAATTTCCCGATGAGTTGACAATTTAGCCACTTGATCCCCATTGTCTAATTGGTCCGTAGTTGTTTGAACCAAACATGGTTTGTAATTGACTAGGATGCATATATGGTGGAAGTATTCCCCAAGGATTGAAACTTGGTGAATTTGAATAATTCCACATTGGGTGACTATTATTATGGAGGTTTTGTTTATTTTGGTTTCTTCTAGGTTGAGGAGTTTTAGGCCGAGGGTGAGGACTAAGTGGTCTTCTAGGAGGAGGTGTTTTTTACCTTAGTTTTGGTTTAGAATATCCTACTTTGGTTTTTAAAGATGGTTTGTAGAAAATCTTTACTTCCTCATTACTAGCAATGGGTATTTTTCTATCTTTCATAAGTATGTATTTAGGTTTTGACTCTAAAGATTTTTGCTTACTAGATTCACATTCATACTTTACATTTTTAGTTTCACTAGTTGAAGCCTCAGTTGAATTAAATCCTAAGCCGGTTTTATCTACTGATACTCTTTGAACACTTATTATTTTCTTAAGTGAATTACTACTATTTTCGAATTTGTCAAGTTTGCAAATTTCTTCCTTAAGTTTTTCGTTTTCATTTTTAATCTCTTGACATGTTTTACATTCTACAAAAACTTCTTTGCCTTTTTCTAAGTTGTGTAGTTTAGTTTTTAGTTCGAGTATTTTGATTTCTAATTGATTATTTATCCGTTTTAGTGATTTATTTTTAATCATAACTTTTTGACCTAATTTGCACAACCTATTATATTCGCTATCTAGGTCTTTTTCGTCTAATGATAAATTTTCATCACTAAAGTATTCGGTTTCGGAAAATACCTCATTTGATGTCTTTGCCATAAGACATTTTTCTTCCTTGGTGGTTTCTTTCTCATCTTCATCACTATCACTCCTTGCTCCTCCAACGAACGCCTTTTGATTTTGCTCCTTTTACATCATTGGACATCTTCCGATGAGATGATTTGGATCACCACATTTAAAACACTTCCTCTCACTCTTGCTAGTTTTGTCATCTTTATTTCTTTGGAATGCCTTTGTTTCGTCATGTGGTTGTCTAACGAATCTTCCTCGTCTCTTGAAGAATTTCTTGAAGTCTCTTACGGCCATGGCATATTCTTCGTCATCGCTTTAGGAGTTTGAACTATCTTCGTCACTAGATTCCTTCCTAACTTTCAAGGCGATTGACTTACTTTGCTCCCTTTTCCCTTTGACCATTTTGAAGTAATTCTTTATTATTACTTCATAGACTTTCAAGTTCCCGATCAATTCGTCAAGTTGAAGTGTTGACAAATTCTTTGATTCCTCAATGGCCGTAACTTTAGCTCGCCATTTTGGATGAAGAGCCCTAAGAAATTTCCTGACAAAATTCTTACTAGAAAAACTCTCATCAAGTGCTTTTAAACTTGTGATGATAGTGTTAAACCTAGCAAAAGCATTATCAATTGATTCCTCTTCCGGAATCATAAATTGTTCATATTGTTGAACAAAAAGATCTATTTTATTATCTTTGACTTGACTATTACCTTGGTGAGTTATTAGTAAAGAGTTCCAAATTTCTTTTGCGGTTTCACACATAAAGATTCTTTCGTATTCTTTATGCGGTAACGCATTATAAATAACCATTTTTGCTTCATTATTTTTAGCAAGTTTTCTTTTTAAATCATCATTTTATTTTTCAAAAGGTACTATTTCATCTTTTTTAGTTTCTGGATTATTTTGAATAGGTAAAAAATCACCATTAGTAATAACATGCCAAAGATCTAGATCTTTTGATTTCACATAAGTTTCGAATCGATTTTTCCAATAAAGAAATCCATCACTTTCAAATAGTGGTGGTCTTTGCATAGATTGCCCTTCTAAATATTTTTCGGATTCCATAGATCGTTTCAAGTTTTAAAATACAATTTATTTTAAAAATCTTGTTTGACGTGGCTCTGATACCAATTGTGGAAAACTAGAAGGGGGGGTTGAATAGTTTTACGTCTTTTTAATTTATGAAAAACCTTTGTTTACTTTTTAAAACTTTGATTCGATCTTATGTGAATTCAACTCTTGAACAATATGAACAAATATAAGTAAATGTAAATAAACAATGCAAGTAAAGTAAATGAAATGAAATGAAAGATAGAGATGGAAAGATCAAACCACAACACATGGATTTATAGTGGTTCGGCTACAAGGACACCTTCCTTGCCCTACTCCACTCCTCGAGTCACCTACTCGATAGTTCTCTTCACTATGTCAACAAACTCCCTTGTGGCGGAGAAACCTTACACACTTTTGCTTACACTAATTTAACGAAACAAAGCTAGATGTCGAGTCCTAATCGTAGCTAGAACCAATCTCACAACTTCTACACAACTTCTTCACGACTTATTCACAACTTCTTCACAACGGCTTCACGACTTCTTCACAACTTCTTCACGGCTACTTCACGACGGCTTCACTACTTCTACACTACTTCTTTACAATACAACTACTTACTTACACTTAGATCTACTTATCACAACTACACAACTCTTTATCAAATACTTTACACAACTACAAAACAATATGAATTAAACTACAATACTTCTTATCTAGTTGAAGGAGTATTATTCTTTTGCACTTGGATGGTAGAAGCTTGGATCACTTAGAAACCAATGCTTAAGAATATATGATCAAAGGATTTAGAAAGATATAAGAAGAGATTTAGAACAGAAGGTTTGGGGTGCAAAAGGTGAGAAAAAAGTCCAAGAATGAACCAGTATTTATAGGCAAAGCTGGGGGCTAGAGGAGCGTGGTCGGTCCCCTTAATAATTAAGGGGCCGCCTAGTTAATTAAGGGGGCCGCCCCTTATATCCGTTGCCCAGCTTTGTCTTTTTGTGGGGAAGGTTTTTCTGGAACATTTTTGCCATTTTTGGTTGAAAATTTGAATTCATAAATTATTATGGATTAAACATTTTACTTTAATTTCCAAAAATGATCTTGTAAAAGATATAAAAGGTTTGTGTCATTTTATAAAAAATCTAGTGATTAAGAAAAAGTTCCTTTGATCATATAATGCATTAGGCATTTGTTTATTCATACCTTAAGTGATTAAGTTGTTAAAATAGATATTTACAACTAAATACTTGTTTACGTCATAATCTTTCGTTTAATGATTTTACATTTTGTGATTATCAAAACGTAGAGATATCGAAAAATATTAATAATGTGTTTAGGGATTATTTATATCAACACAATGCACAACTAACTACTAAGATATTACAAATACATATGTTTGGCTGATATCCGTTGACATCACATTAAAATTTTGTGTTATCATTGTAAGCCCCTATAAGTATCCGCATAACCCAAACACCCTTGTGGTTGTACTTAAGAGCGTGTTTTTGTACCGGGAATCAAAAGACCAGATCACCAGAATGCAATGAATGAAGTGGCTAGAGCTACTGCCATCTCTCCAGCCACATCTTAGGCAGGGTTTTAGTGCATTCGATGTACACGGTCACATTAGTGTCCATATCCTCTTGCGGTTCCCATCACTTATGGTCTGTAAAAGTTATGGTCCTTAACCGCTCAGGTTGATTGTAAGCGTAAGAGACCATCAGAACCAGATAATGTAAAGTCAGTGGAGTTATTGAGAAGATTTGGAGTAAACCCGAAAAGAGGAAAGATTTTGCTGTGAATAAGGACTCGAGGATTAAAGGATTGAAATGTGCGTCTTGTCATGTATGTATGATATACAACAATTTCATTACCGTAGTGTTTCATCACATTGTTGCTCAATTTTGGAGCCTAAATTGATAGGATCAGTAGGTGTTTAGGAAGAACACATTTTTTTCAAAGTGTGGCAGAAGAAAAAGACTATATATATATACTACTACAAAATATAACATCCCAAGAAAACCTTCGGGAGTGTTTGGGGAAGCTTATTTCAAAGGGCAAGATTTTGTGGGAGTAATTATCTATTAAACTAAACCATCAAGCATAAGCTTAGCCAAAACTGTAAATTGGTCTGTGCTTACAAGTGTTCTCAACTTCTGACTTAATAAGTTCGTCCACGCCTAAAAGAGTACATCAATATCTGACACCCAATTTTTTTACACAAGATTAATCAAGTCTGTACTTTTATAGATACGGATATGTCAAGAAATATGTATAGATTCAGCTATTAGACGCATTGATATCCAAACTTTATGCTGGAACATAAAGTGGATGTATTAAAGTAAAAGATTGGTAATTAGTTGTAGGACCACACATTTCTCATGTATTAAAGTAAAAGATTGGTCAAACTCACCAGTAGTAAATGCTTATAGAATGAACAAAAGTTTAAGCTTGAACTGGCTCTTTCTAAAAGCTCTAAACAAGTAACTACACCCCTGCTTATTTCTATTTTGTGCTTATTTCAATAATGATATCCTAGGGACCACTTTGCGTTAGCACTATGGTGATTGGGAATTTTGCTCTTTTAATACAGTCAATCTATGAGAAGGATGCAAAAGGGATCGTCATTCATTGCAGAAGCATATTGCTATACATTCTTTGGCAGTTAAAGATATTTATAGGGACAAAAGCAAATATGTTGTTGTTAGTTTCAGTTTTGGTAATGGTAGGATATCCCCTTTGGTCATATATGACAGCCCAATATTATTATAGCGAGAGAACTATTGCTTCAAGATACATTAAGAAGGCTTGGAATTGGGCCGCTTATAAATTTTTACATGTAAGTGAACAGGTTATTTAACTGATCCAACCCTTGGCTTAGCAGCATCCAATATGTATTTAAGGTGGCTATTAACCAAGTGGTCATAAATTCAAGCCTCAATTGGGAAAAATAAATAGATACGAGTATATATTAGCTAGGTCTGATTTTGCTCGATTATTATCATTCTTTTATTCCTTCTGCAGCTGCAGAATAGAAGTAAATAACTTATGATACTAATTGATTGTTGATGCACATCATGAGTATCCTTAAAAGGGTAGTCTGACTTGCAAACTGACAATGGGTCTTTGGATGATGATAATATCCTTTTGCGTAAATATACAGTATAAAAGTTAATATAGCGTTAATACAAGACCACTGCTAAAGTTAATGATATACAAATGGATTTTAATTCAACTTGTGGTTTCTACGTCCCACAATCATGTTATTTTCAAGCTTTCGAATATGCAATATAACAAGAACAACATACTGTTTATGTAGCATTAAGTATCACAGAGAAGCATGTTTCTGATGTGATGGTTTAGTTTCTTCAATGCTTTGTTAGTGTAACTTAAGAGATTAAAATTTTGAGGTAATGAATACAAACACACCCCAAATTACCGATTTACACACTGTTATCTGGGTTGAAGGAGTTTTCTGAATTGCCACTTGACAAATTGGACTTAAAGCAAGCTTTGCAAGAAGTGAAAAGACTAAAGAACGAGTTCGAGAGTAATTTCGACAATTTCTTTAGGATCCCTATAATTTCTTTAACGTATCATTATTGTCTTATGATGTTCATATTTTCTTTGCAGGTCTGCTGAAATTTGTAATGTGTTTGTCTGCTGAAATTTTTAACAATGTTCAGTCAAGCAAATGAAGAAAATGCTAAGCAATTAGAGGCGGAGAATTAGGTCGAAAGGGAAGCCTCAAATGAAAAGGTGAAACTAACTCATATCAACTCACAACATATACGTGTGTATGTATTGTTTTCCAGGTCATGACCTATATAATATTTTAACTAACAGGCTAAACCAAATAGCCCCCATTGCCTAGATAATAGGTTAAACCAAACAGCCCCATCGCCCAGGTATTTAAGCTAGACCAGATAATAGCCCCAACAAAGGACCATAGGGTGGCTATCAAGTCCTATACTATTCATTATCTGAATGCAGGTTTCTATTATGAATGCACAACTAACTATGAGTTAAATGATAAAATCCTAGGAATATGTTGAATCACATAAGTATGGTTATTTTTACTGCACTTTGCAACTGATCCTAGCACATACGACCATGTTACCAGACTTTGAAGGAGGAAAAGATTTAGTTAGATTTGTGAAATTGGTAGCTGATGCCGGTCTTTATGCTCATATTCAAATCGGACCTTATGTTTGTGCTGAATGGAATTATGGGTCAGTGTTAAATTTATAAACTTTTTGGTCTTTGATATTCAGAATGCTTCAAGTTTTGATGTTTGTGCTCATTAGTTTGTTTCTGTGAACAGTGGATTTCCGCTCTGGTTACATTTCATACCTGGAATCTAGCTTCGAATAGATAACGAGCCTTATAAGGTTTTACTTATTATTCTCAAGTTAGTATAAAAAAACTTCCTTATTTTGTCAACAACTCCTTAACCAAATGCATATATTGTAGGCTGAAATGAAGCGGTTTACAGCCAAGATAGTTAGCATGTTAACGGACGAGAATCTTTATGCGTCTCAAGGTGGACCAACAATCTTATCTCAGGTTAGTTTATCCACCAATACACAGTGATTCATTTAGTCCATTTTAAAGCTTGACATGAAAATGAAAAGTCCGTTTTTTGTCTGTGAATCGTTGATGACAGATTGAGAACGAATATGGGAATATTGATAAAGATTATGGTCCCGCTGCACAAACTTACATCAAATGGGCAGCGAGTATGGCAACATCCTTAGATACAGGCGTACCATGGGTGATGTGTCTGCAAAGTGATGCTCCTACTTCAGTGGTAATGTACAAACACTAACCAAAGAACACGTTTAAAATTACCTTATTTCTTGACCCGTTAAAAATAAAAGAAATTTTTTGTTTTTTTAACATGAATGCAGATCAACACTAGCAATGGATTCTACTATGACGGGTTTACTCCAAATTCTAAGAACAAGCCTTCAATGTGGACTGAGAATTGGACCGGGTGGTTTCTTGCATTTGGTGGTGCTGTCCCTTATAGACCAGTAGAAGACATTGCATTTGCGGTTGCACGTAATTACCAGAGAGGAGGAACCTTTCAAAACTATTATATGGTTAAATTCAGTGTTAAATTTTTAGATTTTAACCGCTTCTCACAAAATTCAGTGTTAAATTTCGCAGTACCATGGTTGCACATTTTTACCAGAGAGGAGGAACCTTTCAAAACTATTATATGGTTAG
Source organism: Artemisia tridentata subsp. tridentata (assembly GCA_021014915.2). Lineage (NCBI taxonomy): Eukaryota > Viridiplantae > Streptophyta > Magnoliopsida > Asterales > Asteraceae > Artemisia > Artemisia tridentata. The sequence goes on from CP139508.1 coordinate 219,404,701, forward strand.
TATATATGTAACATGTGGTTCCCCTGTATATATCGAAGAAAGGGGTTTGAACATCTTATAAGCCCTAAGTTAATTCAGCTGTTTAATCTATAAAAAAAATCTAAATTATTTATAAAAAAAACAAATAACAATTAAAATGTATGTCAACCTCACATTTCAAAAAAATATTTAACGTAAACTAATATCATCAAAATATTGATTAACTTCTCCATCCTTAAATATGAATTTTAATTGACTAATACCATCAAAAGAATAGTTATAAATCATGCATGTCTCTTTACTAATACATAAATTATAGCTGTAAAAGATCACTAATATACGTACATGACTAAATTAAAATGTAAATTACATGTCATTGCCCACCCAACGGTCGGGCTTAACCAAGACCCATTCTTTACAGCGACCGTCATGGTAAACAACATATTCTACTTATCTGTTAAACTTTTGAATTAATAGCAACTAATGAAATATCAAAAACTATCTACAAATAAGCTAATAATACACCCACATTATGATTGCAGACCCAAGAATGCATCACATTTGCACTTGGTACCATCACAATGCTCATGTAAATGAATACAGTGTCGTTTACACCCCGTTACGTGCAGATGTTGGTTATTACTTTAAGTTGGTAAGCCATACAAAATAATATTACAAACACAAAAATGAAATTCATCTCATTAATAGTTTAAACTGATACCAAAAACCCTTTTACCAAACAAAAAATCAAATCATAAATCTGGGACAACTTGAACATGCACAAGTACAAAAAAGCAGAGATCGTACACATGAATGTGAGTTACGGAGTCAATTTGCAGGTGGTTTTACACAGAAATAACCCTTTTAAGATAAAAGCTTTGGTGATGGTGGGAAACTGGTAGCAGTTTGGACAAGATTGCCACTTTGAAGAAGAAAAGATGATGCGTCTAAAGCTGGTGCGTATTGAGCTTCAATCTATCGATGGAGAACAACATCAAGTACCAATATTCCATGTCTGTTAATATACTATGGTAAGATTACCGTGTAGGACAATATGATACAACTTATAATCTGCTAGAATGGAACATTTTGTGGTTATCATGTTTGTGTTGATGAAGCGAAAAGTGTACCGCTTTTAAGGGGTCATTTAAGCCCTAAATCGTATTTATTTGATCAAATATCGCCCTAAATCGTTCCTTTTGTCATTTTAGGTACTTTTGAGGAGAAATCTGGAAAAGGAGGCATTTTGGACGTTTTTGGAGCATAAAGTGAAGAAAACGGCAAAGTCTCAAAAATCGGCTGAAAGTCACCTTTGACGGCGTCACATTTAACCCCAGACGGCGTCATGCCTTGGCAAGAAAAGTTGGACGTGAAATTTACTCATGACGGGCCAGTGAAAATAGCATGTGAATTCTGACGGCGTCACGCTTTAACTTGATCAAGGGCGTCACGGCTTAAATCCGAAGGGGACGGCGTCACGTTCAAGGTTCGACGGCGTCAAGCCTTGATAAGCCAGAATGGAATTTTGAAGAGCTAAAGAGGGACGGCGTCAAGAAGGTCATCCGGGAACCCTAAAAGCGGCGAGGTGACGGCGTCACACTCCATAAGGTGACGCCGTCAGATCCAAAAATCTATATATAGTTTTCTAATTTTTTGTCATTAGAGAGAGCTTAGTGTGTGGAATTTTGGGAGAAAACCCTAAGACGATTTTGGCTCCTTTTTCAAGGCTTTTTGCCTTGAGATCTTCCATGTTTCATTGAAAGATAAGTTATCAATTAATCATTCAATATGTCTATGTGTTGTTTGATTCTATCTTATTCTTGTCTTTTGTTTAACATGTTAGGCTAATTTTATCTTGTGTTTGCTTAGATCTAATGAAACCTAGCTATTGATTATTGGTTATTAGTGTGTTGTTAGTTGTATTGGATGATTGTTTATCTATGTTAGGCTTAAGAAAACTGGCTAACTTCCTATTCGGTAACTTGCTTGAACGTCTTAAGAAACATGAACCAAATGCGTACTAAAGGTTTTTATGGTTGTATTTAATGCACAAGCGAATTCTAGTGATCCCATGTTAGGAGCTTCCTAGCCGGCTCGACATAGGAGTGAAGTAGGAGCTTGTAGAGTTGGGGAAGTAAGTACGCCACCCCACGAATGGTATTAAGGAATACACCCGTCATCCACGCAACTAATACACACTAATTAACCGGTAAAAGATAGTTAGGGAGTAAGGAAATCTAAGTAAACACATTTCTCTACACATAAGTTTCTCACCACATTTTCATTTTTGTTATTTTATTTTATTTGCATTCGTAGTAATTTGGGTTAGTTGACTAGCAACTAATTCCGCCCACTCCTTCAAACCCGAGATTTTACTTGCTTTCATAAAAATTATAAAAACATAAAAAAAGAATCTTCCTCAACCCTTAGACCTAATTAGAGTAGTCTTTCACACCTAACGAACACTATTCCCTGTGGAGAACGATCAATCCCCCGTACTTACCACTACACTATACTACATCGGTCAGGTACACTGCCTGGTGGGGTTGTAAGCCTCTTGAGATCCCTCGAGAGGTAAAACCTGTTGTAAGGTTACAAAACCACGCATCATGTGTCAAAAATAAATCTTTAATATAATTACCAAAGATTTCGGTCCATTTTAGTTACAATTTTTGCTAAAACAAAATGTTAATGTAGCCACCACATATACTTAGCATATCCATACATCAATAGTCAACCACATGACGTAAAATATCCAAACACTAGATAAACTCAATTATTCGCTGCCTGTTTTTCGACAAAGATAAAGTTTCCTTTTAACCCTATTGTATGAGTAATGAGATTCAATCTATCAATGGTGAACTGCAACAAGTACCTATATTCAATGTCTGTTAGTATATTATGGTAGGGAAACCATCTATCACATCTATGAACATAATATATCAACATATGCAAAAGTACTCAAATGCTATTCTAAATATAACTTAAACAAACTCATTATTGTATCCAACGATAGAAATAATCTCAACATTCTTTAATTCAAACATCAATAAAATAATACCTACTTACATGACTCTATCTGTTAATTATAACTATACAATATAGCTGATATCCGTACATGAATAAATAAAGTTATAATTATACAACATAACTGTTATCTTTACATGATTAATATATATATATATATATATATATATATATATATATATATATATATATATATATATATATATATATATATATATACTAGACTTCAAAGCCCGCCCAATGGGTGGGCATGACTTTTAATTATAATTTAGATGGTTTTAGCTAACTTAAAATTATGTTTTAAGTTTGTTATATTAAATACAATAAAATAGAGCCAATTATATATGATTAAAAAATTGTTATCAGGATAAAAAAATCAAAGCCCGCCCTATCAATCTAAAGCCTCGTGACATATCTAGCAATAAAGAAGTATGAATATCAAACCATGAAAGTTAAGAAATTAAAAGCTTACATTTCGTAAAGAAGGTCCTTAATTAAGGAGTTAATACCAAAACATAATGATCCATTCACTTTCTGAAGCATCATACTTCGAGGATTTAGTAAAACATTAACTACCATTGTTGCATAAATGTTGACATGTAATTCAATCATTCTATTATAAATATGCATTGAACATAGTCCATGTTGCATGTTGACTTTTAACACGTTTAACCCGCTCGACCCATACGCATTGTTAGATATAAAACGTTACCCAATCCGATCCATTTATATCACTATGGGTCAAAAGTGAAAAAGTACATAAAAAGAAATAAGAATGGAATACGTATTCTTGAATAATGACACATAAACCATACTGATTGTATTTAGCTACATCTGAATTCCAAAAACAAATAACACTTGAATTCAATTATAACATCTTTACATGTACTTTAAATACATTATATACAACCCAAAGGTCCTTTTGTATTAACATCTTGGTTTAATCAAAGTCTCATGCCTAAAATTTTTGGTTTCTTGCAAGTCCAGTTAAACTGCTTATAGTAGCCTAAACAAAAGATCACGTGATCAGTGAGTGACCAGCTTAATGAGCCTCAAATTTGCGATTGAATTCCGCTTTGGTGTATGCAAACTAAACCGTCCAGCTTCATACCATGTAAGGGCATCCCTGTCCAATATCGAACATATTACAAACATATATACCAAAGTGACGTTATAGTCATATGATATTCCGATTACACTATCAAAACAAAATCCTTGCAGAAGCAAACAAATAGGAAGGGAAAGAGTATTCTTATTCCTAAATTGTACATAAGTCGTTCAAAAAAAACTTGACATATCTAAGATGTGAATACACAAACGTTATGTATATATACCTTTGGAGTGACTTTGGCATTTTTAAGACACACCAAAATATAGCTAACTCTTGCATTGCATCCATTGTTTGCCATCTATTAGATAGAAAAATTATCCCACATGAGCAAACCCAGTTACATTTTTTTTCTTCAGATATACACAATGAAGGTACCCTGTGATATTGATGACCGAGTGCAGCAGCTATTTGTCTGGTTTTACAGAACATCTGATGAGCAATGGAGGCTGAGGATACAAACGTAGACTCTCGGAAATAATCAGTCTAACGTATCTGCAAAGTAGAGCAATAATATTAGTAAAACAATTAGTCAATGGATAAAGATTGCCACCACCAACAATTGAAACTAAGAAGGCAAACACTTTGATACAATACCAAACAACTGAGTTTAAACCTACTCAAGTTTCCTAAGTGACTCCAAAGTGATTGCGGCTTGTGAGACGACTGCATCGATTTCAGCCTGTACTTTCTTCATTTTGTTTGGATGCTACACAATGGTGGCTCATCAGACATTAACTTTGGCCACAAGCATGTCTCTGTATCCATCCTAGGACATTTAGAAAGTACATGCAAATATATAATTACGTATAACGATTTTCCATACCTGAGCCAGAAGGAAGACGACCCATGTAAGAACAGCAGCTGTCGTTTCATGGCCAGCAATAAGCATCGTCATCAAGTCATCTCTTAGCTATTTCAAGAAATTGTAATAAAGGTATTCATATATACTATAAAAAAAATGTCGAAGAGAAAGTATAATTTGAATCCATTGTTTGCCATTTATTAGATAGAAAAATTATCTCACATGAGCAAACCCAATTACATTTTTTTCTTCAGATATACACAATGAAGGTACCTTGTGATATTGATGACCGAGTGCAGCAACTATTTGTCTGGTTTTAGAGAACATCTGATGAGCAATGGAGGCTGAGGATACAAACGTAGACTCTCGGAAATAATCAGTCTAACGTATCTGCAAAGTAGAGCAATAATATTAGTAAAACAATTAGTCAATGGATAAAGATTGCCACCACCAACAACTTTCAGCACAGGTAATAAACAATTAGCTTGCCAAACTTTTATAAAGCCTCTGACACTTGAATTTTAGTATGTACTTATTCGTTGTGTGTGTTTTTAACTGTTTTCTCTTTCCTGATTTGCAGAGAAATGTTATTTATTATAAAGGTATATGGCATGCTGTACGCACCATCAGCAGGGAGGAGGGCTTCTTTGGCCTCTACAAAGGACTTGGTGCTTGTCTATTGGTATCATTCTATGTGCTCATATCTTAAGTTTTTACCGTCATTTTATACACTTGTTCTCTCATAACCGACTACATGTTTTATTACAGGGTGTTGGCCCTAACCTAGCAATTAGTTTTTCAGTTTATGACATGGCAAGATCATATTGGCAGTTGCAACGGTATAACTATAGATGTTATTTTGCTGCCTGCTTTTTTGTGTTTGTTGCTTTATGTGATGGATGGTTGTGACTTGGGATATTGACATTTCAAAGTCTTATGTCAACTTTTGCTGGTGACAGACCACAAGATTCTACCATCCTGGTCAGCCTGGCTTGTGGCAGTCTTTCAGGCATTGCATCATCAACATGTTAGTAATTAAATCTATTTGTTTGTATCATCATCTAATGGTTTCATATACTGGATGTTTCATCAGTTAGTGTTTAAACAAATCAATCATGGAAGCAAAAAGATTCTAGAAAGTGTTTACCTACTCAAGTTTCTTAAGTGACTCCAAAGTGATTGCGCCTTGTGAGACGACTGCATCGATTTCAGCCTGTCCTTTTTCATTTTGTCTGGATGCTGCACAATGGTGGCTCATCAGACATTAACTTTGGCCACAAGCATGTCTCTGTATCCATCCTAGGACATTTAGAAAGTACATGTTACATCTGAATTCCAAAAACAAATAACACTTGAATTCAGTTATAACCTCTATACATGTACTTTAAAAACATTATATACAACCCAAAGGTCCTTTTGTATTAACATCTTGGTTTAATCAAAGTCTCATGCCTAAAAATTTTGGTTTCTTGCAAGTCCAGTTAAACTGCTTATAGTAGCCTAAACAAAGGATCACGTTATCAGTGAGTGACCAGCTTAATGAGCCTAAATTTGCGATTGAATTCCGCTTTGGTGTATGCAAACTAAACCGTCCAGCTTCATACCATGTAAGGGCATCCCTATCCAATATCGAACATATTGCAAACATATATACCAAAGTGACGTTATGGTCATATGCTATCCCGATTACACTATCAAAACAAAATCCTTGCAGAAGCAAACAATTAAAAATTAATAATAGATTACCTCAACGCGTTCTGTATTGGCCTTTCATGGCAAGGTCATACTTTATGCAGATCCAATGCTTAAAATAGTGCATAGTGCAGATTACGGGGTGTTTGGGATTGAATAGTGCAGATATGACACACATTTCTGAGTAAACGTTAGTTGCCATGCATCTACATTCCATACAAAATTGTTTGACACGCAATAATCAGATAATCAATTGGCTGTTACAGATAGTCTTCGAACATTATTTTGCTATTGCTGGTTATAACTGATACTCAGTTGTTTGTATACCCAGAAAATTCTGGATATTGTCTGTAAAATGCCCTTAAAAAGTGGAATTTGGGATTGCTTATTAAAACTGCTTATATGCTTATTTTAATTTGATACAACACCTAAGCACTTTTGAGGGTATCTCAGGTTAAATACCCAATTTGACTCTTTGTGAGTGAACAACATTGTAATGAATGCTTGCCTATTCCGTTACATAATGCAAAAAGGCAATAACCAAAGTTAGGACTTATAATAAGTAATTTGAAACACCCCTTAAGTTTTCCTATACTCCTTATCCAACCTGATCTCTAAATAAGCATATAACGTGGAATATTCTGCGTCCCTGAGTCGCCTACAATCATAGTGACATAGAAGGATCAGTCAAAAAGTGTTAAGCGTACCAGCAACACACGCTGTCCTTGCAAGTTACATTAATTGAAAACATTTTTTTTAAGAGTGTACTAAAAATGTGCAAAACAGGCTAATAACAAATAGAAATGACAAACTTTGGAAAAGGGCGACGTTAGAACGTTATTAGTTAAGGTAGCTTTTCAACGCATGTAAATGACACATAAACATATGGCTATTAACAAATGGCATGGCTATCTGACTCGAATGACTAACTGAACAACAACATTTAAAAAGCATAAATTCGGTATAAAAATTTTAGAATAAAATAAAAGCGGACCACTCACATTTATGCATCGTTGCTGACGTGCTTGCCGTTCCATTGCCAGCTGGCAAACTGCACGATGCATTATGACACCCCGGTGACTGATCCACCCTATCGGTATGCCCTCTTAGCTCAATATCTTTAGCCTTGGTATGTAACAAACAACACCATGTAACACACAACATTACATCAGCTTTAATAAATAGGTGTTTGGCAATGTGTTTTGAGAGTGATTATGAGATAAAAAAATAAGTAGAAACCGATAATCAGGTGCCACAAAAAAGCGTCTGCAAATCCCATATAACACCCGCCGAAGTCTGTTTACATTTCCGCACATGCCACATCCAGTCCTGATGTCCCTGTATACCCTGTAATGCAGGAAGGTTAAATAATAAAATCTCAAAAAAAACACCTGCAAACAAATTCCCTATTTTGGCATTACCTGCTGTTACAGGTGCATAATCATTATACAGCCATCGCCCACCGACATTTGTGCATAACCATAGCCTTTTAATGCAAAGAAACCCAAAGATTATAAGATGAAGATGAGGCATGTAGTACCAGTTTGATGAATTTAAAAATTGAAGGCAAAATATTGGCTGGTCTCTATTAATACCTGTATATATATTCTGATGGCCATCAGCAATTGCTTTGGTTGGTCAACCATGATCTGCGCGGACATTCTCGAGCAACTCTATTCCTATGATCTTCATATTTACTGCAAACAAATGATACGAAAGCTTTGTGACTTACTGAGAGAAAAAGTATAATTAATTTTACAAATGAGCATTAATCTTTACAAACAATGTGGGATATAAGAAGAGATGATAGTGAAATTGAATTTATTTACCATTAGCTTTGTGTTCTGAGAGTGAACATATATACATTCAACAAAGTGAATTTTGTGATGGTAATGCAAGAAAGTTACTGATCACATTAACTGAAACGCTATCTGCTTTAACAAAGTATCGACAAAAGATTAACCGAAGGCATTCCATGCTTATTACGCCCAGTTCAAAAACCGCTGCAATAAACAGCAGACTTTTAAGATCACGTGCAAAAGAGGTGACGAAAAACACACAAATAAGTTGTCAACAAAGAAGAAAAGCATAACCATACACAACCTGTGATGAGCATAGCGCATCAGGCGGTTGAATGTAGAAGCACTACCCCAAACAACAGCTTCATGTCGGTGACACCCATTTTAACACCCATTCATCAGATTTACCTGTTTTGACACCCATTTTGTCACCTCATATGCTAGTTGTGCAATAAAAAAAGATAAATATCCATACTAATAGTTATAAACAACTAAATAATTGTGAAAGAATTTTTTCAAAAAATAATTACTTGTTTGATCAATAAAACATCCTTTGTTGGATTGTCTTGTTTGATCAATAAAGGATGTACCTTAATTTTCAAACATGTAGCCGGTTCCACCGTGGCCCTCAAATACTCTCCTTGAGAGTTAACCTTCAGTGGCAACTCCATTCTACAAAAAATTAGTGTTGCACGCACATTGAAACAATGCTCTCGTCATTAAATTTACCAGAAGCAGTTGCAGCAGCAGCCTTCCTATGGGAATCAACCTATGCAACGCAAAAACCGTTAAAAAGACTACACTTGAATGACACAACAACCTTTATATGTACATAAGATCATTCTGCTGGCCTAGACAATTTGTACAAAAGACCAAGGCCTTCGTTGGGCGAGGATACGTAATGGAACTTGAGATGGCAGATTTTATAGCTTATAGTACTTTCTCGTATGGTTATTTTATCAAGTACATAGACGGCAATTTATAAAATGCTTTCAGACCGTATAACACTTAAGAAAAAAAATTTAGTGATCGTGACTCTGCTGGAAAAAAGCTTCTCTAATTCACCATACGCAGCTGCTGTGTACACCTCATTCTTCATACTCTCTTCCTAATTCTTAAGCTTCTCTAATCATACCTAGACAGAAGCATCGAATGGAAAAATTTGCAAGCTTCCTGATTGAAATGTTAGTACTGCTCCTAATTATTAGTACCGCTATGCGAGTGAGTTAGTACTGTTGTTGATAACTTAGTACTGCTGCATGGAAAATATTCAAAATCATCATTCTATGTAAAATAGGCAAAAAGTAAATTTCAGTGAAGTAATAATCAATTGAATTACACAGACCTATTTATCACCATTCTTATGTCTTCGCACTACAACATGAAGACCCTGAATCTTCATAATTCTTAGCATCTCTATAAAAGATTACATTAAATCAAAGCCTCTATATATATGATATAACAAATTTATAAAACCATATGCAATTAGCAACAGAAAATTAATAAAAATATTACCAACCAATTCAATAACACCCCCAGTACCAATTCAATACCTCTTCCAAAAGATATACATGAAGCATTTCTAAAGCTTTTTTCTTGCTCACCAAGTCCTCCTTCAGAATTGCATTCCGTCGGGCCTGTATAAAGTAATCCAGTATAGCGCCAAAAAACTTTAAGATTATTGTCTTTCTTAAAAGAATAGTAATCAAGAATAAGAAGAAACTACCTCTGCTTCAATTCTCTCTTTAAGTTTAGCCTTATTGGACTCGAGCATAACAATCTCAGCCCTGATAGGCAACAATAAATCAAGAATAAAATTAGTGTCAGTTTTTAATGGTTAGAAAATACATCAACCAAGACCACGCAAATCTTAATCGTTGATACAGGATGGATTTTTTTATGGCAGCCATGTTTTAGGGATTAGAGGAAAACATATATACTATTGTATGAATCATTGATACAGGATGGATTTTTTATGGCAGCCATGTTTTAGGGATTAGAGGAAAACATATATACTATTATCTATAAAGAAAGTGGTAGATACCTGCTGCCCTTGAAAGTAGAGAAGTGTATGCCTCAAGTTCATGACTCTCAGTTGTCCTATCCTGTCAATTAATAAACATGAGAGTAAAACATACCTTAAATTTCATGCTTAGTTCAAAGTTTTTCAAAGTTCTTGGAAAAATAGACAATCTAATCATGCTATCAGTTTGTCAATTAATCAACATGAGAAGAAAACATACCTTGAATTTCATGCTTAGTTCAAAGTTTCTAGAAAAATAGAAAATCTAATCATGCTTAATAATGAACATAATAAAGCATTATAGAAGCAAAATAAAATTATTGGGAGGAAAAATTAGGGTTTCCTGTGATCAATAATAAAAAATGTATATTAAATGGCCTTACAAATCCGGTACATACTCTAAAATATATGCATAATCTATTCCTTAAATATAGCTTAACAACATCAAAATTTTAAGCATGACTTACTTTTTTTGTTTTGTAAATCACAAAAAAATGGCTTGGTCTTGTGGTTGAAGGATTTGTATGTTGATTAAATGGCCCAGGTTCAAATCTTGCAAAGGACAATTTTTTTAAAAGTTAAATCCGAATTTTATTTGGTCAATGCGAATTAATTTGGTCAAACTTTGCTTAGGTGGCATGCTTAGGTGGATTAAGAGCATGATTAGTCATCAATCCATTGCTTATTCATCAATCCTGCATTTGATGACGTCATACGCATCCTGTTATATATAATATGTAGATATATATATATATATACACTAGCCGATTACCCACGCCTAGCGTCAGCGGTTTCTAGCTTTTGACAAAATTATATGGCGATTGGTATTTTACGAAAAATTGTACTTCTAGCGCTAGGGTATCTTTTTCAAGGAATCGTTCCTCTTATGGCCTAGTTGAATAGCGGCGACAATTGTTAGCGTGGTACCCGTGCATAGGAACGATGACGAATATTTACTGATAAACTACTTCCTCCAGACAATATGTTTTTTAGTTTTATTTTTAAGCTGAAAATGAAAACCCTCTCTCGGGGCATTGTGTGTGTGCCATTTTTGCATGGTTGCAAACAATCATTTTTGTTTGCCATTAGATTTATATAGATAGTGGGGTTTCTTAGCTTGTCATTTGCCTTTTTATTTTTCGAGTCATTTTTGACGCCCGCACCCTCAACCCTTAAGATGAAAAAAAATATATGTACCTATAAAAGAACTTGTAAAATTTACATAGATGAGTGCGTTTGATAGAATATTATTTTTTATTTTGCTATATTGACAATGTTATTTTGTTATAAAAAGTGTTTACTCACTCAAACAAATATGATCTTTAATAAGCGACACATTTTCATCATTATCACATTAAAGTTGGTCAAGAAAGTGTCAAAAAAATACAAAAGTAGTTAGTAGTTAGCGAGTCAAGTCGAGTCTTGGCTTAGCAACGCCTCATTGTACATGTCATCGACTAAGATAATTGACTTGCCACCAGTGAAATTCCCTATATCCAACAAAACCGTGTTTTTCCATACCCTTACACCTAATGTTACAACCCTTTAAAAGACCTCTTTGATAGTTTATCCTAGGTGCTTGCGCGAAAGTGGTGGAGGTTTGATCCGTTCCCAAGCCTATGGTAATCTATGTGCTATGACAGGTAGAGAGTGTTTTATTTTCCCGTTTCCATATGTTATATAATTTTATACACCTGAGAGATGTGAGAATCCAAACACTTTATGTGAGGTGCTAGTATATAATTTATGTGCTTATTACGACTAACTTGGAACGATTGTATGTTGTAATTACTTTTATATTAATATTAAATGACCCCTAACATGTAAATTGATTAGGTTAAAGCATATTTGCTTGAGGACAAGCAAATCCCAAGTGTAGGGATATTTGATAAGGATTTATTTGGTACCTTTTAAGGGGTCATTTAAGGCCAAAATCATATTTATATGATTAAATATTACCCTAAATCGTTTCTTTTTGCATTTTAGGTACTTGGGTCGGAAAATCTGGAAATCGGCATGTTTTGGGCTTAAAACGACAAGAAAATGATCAAGTCTCCAAATCTGTCTGGAAAGGAGTCATGACGGCGTCACACCTTACCAATTGACGCCGTTACTAGTTACTGAAGATGGATTTTTGGTAGAAAATTAACAAGCGACACCCCATAAGAATTGAAGACTTTATAACCTAACAGCGTCAGGTGTATTTGAAGACCAAAGTCACGTACAAAGTTTAACAAGAGACGGCCCAGATGATTTACCAAGCGACGGCGTCAGAAATTCTAAGTGACGCCGTCACAACGGCGACTTCAACAAGATGAAACCCTAATGACGGAGAGCTGATGGCGTCACAACCTATAAGGTGACGCCGTCACAAGTGATACTTATATATACTTTCGCATGTTTTTCATAATTCGTGTAACATCTTGGAGTAGGGTTTTAAGAAAGATTCTCAGCTATTGTAAGGGTTTAACAGCACTCTAAACACATGTTTCATTGAAGATAAGTTATCCTTTTAATCATTCAATATGTCTATGTGTTGTTTGATTACTTGTTTATCTTTTCTTTGCTTTAACATGTTAGCTTAAGTTAATTAGTGTTTGCTTAGATCTAATGAAACCTACTAATTGAATGTTGATTTGTTGTCTCTTGTTTAATTGATTGCCTCGCATTAGGATAAGAAAACTGGCTAAGTTCATAAATGTATTAGCTTGAACGTCTTATAAAACGCAACCATAGAGTGCACTATTGGTTTTTCTCGTTGTATTTATTGCATGAATTGTGGCTTGTAGATCCTAGAAAACTTAATAGAGTTTAAGGGTTTTAAAGACTAATGTTCATAGAGTTGGGGACTTCGGTACCTCCCCACGACCAATATTAAGGAATACAATGTTTAAATTAAAACAAGGACATGACAATTCAATAAATCAGTAGGAGATAACTCAGGAGTAAGGATATCTAAGTGAATACGCTTTTCCCTATCATAAGAAGTCACCAATTTACTTTTTCTTGTTATTAGTTTAATTTATGATGCGTGGTTTTGCAACCTTACAACAGGTTTTACCTCTCGAGGGATCTCAAGAGGCTTACAACCCCACCAGGCAGTGTACCTGACCGATGTAGTATAGTGTAGTGGTAAGTACGGGGGATTGATCGTTCTCCACAGGGAATAGTGTTCGTTAGGTATGAAAGACTACTCTAATAGGTCTAAGGGTTGAGGAGGATTCTTTTTTGTGTTTTATATTTTTATGAAAGCAAGTAAAATCTCGGGTTTGAAGAAGTGGGCGGAATTAGTTGCTAGTCAACTAACCCAAATAACTACAAATGCAAATAAAATAAATAACTGAAAATAAAAAGTTGGTGAGAACTTATGTGTAGAGAAATGTGTTCACTTAGATTTCCTTACTCCCTAACTATCTTTTACCGGTTGATTAGTGTGTATTAGTTGCGTGGATGACGGGTGTATTCCTTAATACCAATCGTGGGGTGGCGTACGTACTTCCCCAACTCTACAAGCTCCTACTTCACTCCTATGTCGAGCCGGCTAGGAAGCTCCTAACATGGGATCACTAGAATTCGCTTGTGCATTAAATACAACCATAAAAACCTTTAGTACGCATTTGGTTCATGTTTCTTAAGACGTTCAAGCAAGTTACCGAATAGGAAGTTAGCCAGTTTTCTTAAGCCTAACATAGATAAACAATCATCCAATACAACTAATAACACACTAATAACCAATAATCAATAGCTAGGTTTCATTAGATCTAAGCAAACACAAGATAAATCTAGCCTAACATGTTAAACAAAAGACAAGAACAAGATAAAATCAAACAACACATAGACATATTGAATGATTAATTGATAACTTATCTTTCAATGTAACATGGAAGATCTCAAGGCAAAAAGCCTTGAAAAAGATGCTAAAATCGTCTTAGGGTTTTCTCCCAAAAATTCCACACTAAGCTCTCTTTTTTGACAAAGAATTGCAAAACTATATATAGATTTTTACATCTGACGGCGTCACCTTATGGAGTGTGACGCCGTCACCTCGCCGCTTCTAGGGTTCCCGGATGGCCTTCTTGACGTTTTCCCTCTTTAGCTCTCCAAAATCCGTTCTGGCTTATCAAGGCTTGACGCCGTCAGACCTTGAACGTGACGCCGTCCCTCTTTGAATTAAGCCGTGACGCCCTTGATCAGGTTAAAGCGTGACGCCATCAGAATTCTCATGCAATTTTCACTGGCTTATCATGAGTAAATTTCACATCCACTTTTTCTTGCCAAGCCATGACGCCGTCCAGAGTAAAATCTGACGCCGTCAAAGGTAACTTTTAGCCGATTTTTGAGACTTTGTCGTTTTCTTCACTTTTATGCTCCAAAAACGTCCAAAATGCCTCCTTTTCCAGATTTCTCCTCAAAAGTACCTAAAATGACAAAAGGAACGATTTAGGGCAATATTTGATCAAATAAATACGATTTAGGGCTTAAATGACCCCTTAAAAGCGGTACACTTTTCGCTTCATCAAATACCCTTACACTTGAGATTTGCTTTTCCTCAAGCAAATGCGCTTTTATTCTAATCAAAATACAAGTTAGGGGTCATTTAATGCAAACATAAAAGTAATTACAACAAATAATCGTTCCACTTCAATCATAATAAGCACGGAGATTATAAACTAGCACCTCACAAGTAGTGTTTAGATACTCACATCTCTCAAGTGTCATCAAAATAAATCTCATAAATGAAAACGGATAATGTCTCTCACTACCTGTCATAGCAAATAGATTACCATAGGCTTGGGAAAGGATCGAAAACCTCCTCCACTAGGCGT
This sequence comes from Artemisia tridentata subsp. tridentata, assembly GCA_021014915.2. Classification (NCBI taxonomy): domain Eukaryota; kingdom Viridiplantae; phylum Streptophyta; class Magnoliopsida; order Asterales; family Asteraceae; genus Artemisia; species Artemisia tridentata. The sequence goes on from CP139508.1 coordinate 219,419,960, forward strand.
AAGCACCAAAGATAAACTATCAAAGAGGGCTTTTAAACGGGTTATAACGTTAGGTGTAGGGAAAAGGAAAACACGGTTTTGTTGGATAAAGGATATTTTACTGGTGGCGAGTTAAAGATCTTGATTAATTACATGTACTATACAATGTTGCTAAGCCAAGACTCGACTCAATCTTAAGCTAGAAACAAAATAACAAAAACATAAAGATAAACATAAAATGAAACGGGATGGTAGTCCGTATGTTTTTTCTATTTTTCTTTTTCTCATTTTTTTGTATTTTTCTTGATTTTTTGATTTTTTTTTTTATTTTTCTCTTTTTTTTTTTTTTTTTGATTACACTCTTGCCCTACCATCCAAAATAATACATCATAGGGGCATTGCATCCCCCTTACACTTGAACTTTTACATAACTTTACAAATAACTATTCTAATGACTCGAATTAAGATAATTGAAAAACTTGGAGTACTTTTAAAATATTTAGCACATATGGGGGTAATAATGTTGTTCTTCCCCATTACTTCATTACACTAGTACTTTACCCATGAGTCCCAATCGTCCCAAAACAATATGTACAAGGATATGACTCGACTTAGCAACCATGTAATCAATTAGATAATTAACTTGGGTTTAAACAAATGTTGTAACAATAATGCACTAAAAATGAGTGCATACAAGGTAGGCTAAGGCGATTTGGGTGTACATTTTAGTGGGGTGTAACAAATTCTTCCTTTAAGTAAAATGCTTAAAGGTCGAAACGAAAAGATAGGCTCTGAGGGGTGTACTAGGGGTATCGTGTACTAAAAATGAGTACAACGCAAAGGGTGTGGGAGAATTACTTGACCAATGTAGCCAATGTAATTATAACAAAAACACAGGTGTAAAACAATGGGTTAATCCTAATGCCTCTTATCATGTAGTAAATCTAACTACACGAATGTAGTCTCACTTGTGGCCTTGGAATGGTCCTAACGCAAGTTCTAGAATCTAAGTGCTACCGGTACACACATCATAGCATAAATGCTTTTCCTACCAATTCTAGGGGCGAACCTCACATATTTGGGGGTGGAAAATTTTTTAGTGGTACGGTTTTTGTGCTAGTCATATAACTCCTATCCGTGAGACGCTCATTAAGATCAAAGTTTCACTCCTATATGTTGTAAAAAATTTTAAATTTGGCACTAAAATTACCTTAACAAGTATTTCTCTCAGTTTTATTACACATCTACTATTAAACAAACAAAAATCAAGCGTAATAGCATTCTCTAAAATCGTACTTTTACCCTCCCCTTACACTTAAGATGAACATTGTCCCCAATGTTCAAATAACAAGATGTAAAAGCATAAAGTAAAAGAATGAAATCAAATACTCCCCTGATTCGCTCGGTGGATAATGAAGTAACACGGTTAGATCTTCTTCCAAAGTAATGTTGAAGCTCCATGACCAATGCATCGCCATAAGCTTGATTCAAAACATTTCATTGTCCAAAATAACCTGTTAAACCTGAGAAAACAAACACGAAAACCTGCATAACATCGGCGGGAAAAATCTATATATAAGGATATAATGCTTGTGGAATGATAATTTTGCAGATTCCTGGAGATTATAAGTTGGAGATTTAATAAAAACTTTTTAAAAACAAAAACTTTCAAAAATTTCTGAAAATTAAATCTGACGCCGTCAGGTTATAAACCCTGACGCCGTCAGAAATGACCTGACAAAAATTCTCATTTTAAGTTTCCGGAAAATTTCTAGAAAAACCTTTACCTTACTTCCTGGAAATCCTGCAAAACATCATCATGACTCGATACAAGCATTTGACTCAAACAAATACGAATATGTATGTTAATTTATTATTATTACGATTCATGTTCATTTGTGTTCTAATAAACCAATTTAGATTTCCCTTACACTTATCTTTTGCAAAATACCTTTATATGTAGTTAAGACGAAGTTAAAAACAAAATAAAGCATTTTCACAACTTACTTTTGAACACGAATCAATACTAATAAAAATTAAACACACATACGGAAACAAATAAAAACAAACAAACAAACAAATAAACACACAAAGCAAATAAATAAAATAAAGCTTGGGTTGCCTCCCAAGAAGCGCTTTTCTTTATTAACGAGTCTTGTAGCTAGACTCAAAGTCACGTACATTACGTGACTCCATCATTGGTCACGGTTCCTAGGCCATTCTCATTCCCGGTTTTATATTCCAGTCCTAATTTCAAACAATCCTTGTAGAAACCGAATATCCTTTCCATAACATAGTCTACTCCTTTATTTCTATCCTCATCATTCCTATAGTAGACCGCTTGCTTGAGCTCCTTCTCAACATTTGACAAGTGTTGGAATTATTCTATCTTATATGGAATTTGGTAGTTTACTTCATCGGTCTCATCCTTAAATCTAACTATCCCTAAGGAAGGTTCATAAGTCATTTTAGAGACCTCAACAAATGGTTTTCCAAAAACCACTTGAGTTAAGGACGCATCGACTATTGGGCGGATATCTTCTACAATTACAAAGTCGGTGACATAGGTGAAGTTTCCTACATAAACCGGTAATCCCTTAACTCTTCCCGTGAAGTTACTCATCCAACCCTTGTCAGGGAGCATCCTATACCCAAGTTGATTTTTCATTATCAAGTTGTAGTGGGCTCTAGTCATGATGTTTATGGGTGATCTAAGGTCGATGTAGGCTTTCCACACATGCAAATGTCCGATGTTGCATGGTATGTTGAGATTAGAAGGGTCGCCTATTTCAATGATTGGTCTACCTAGGAAGTATGGTGTCTCGGGGTCATCGAATAAGTTTGTATGATATACGCGCTCTTCCCAAGTGGGTAACCTATTGAAGTAGTCCTCATCATCATCTACTTCTTCAATCTCACTTGTCCTAACTTCCTTGTCAACCTCGACTTTCTTATCCTCATCCTTAGGTTCACTATCATCCTCATTTCTATCAATTGGTTTGATAGTAACAATGTTGACGAAGTGGACGTGTTTGGATGAAGAGGGGTCCTTTACTTGGGGTCCGCTATTTGTGTTCCTAGCGTCCTTATGTGGAGGTGATAGCACTTGGTTATTGAGGGCTTTCAACAAGTTGTCAATTTTGTTGGTCATCTCTGTTTGTTGCTGATTGAATTCGGATTCGAATCTAGCTATCCGAGCTTCTTGAGATGCCATAAATTGAGACATCAATCCTTCAAAGTTATTGGTACTACCATTGCCGGAAGGATTGTTGTTGAAAGTACGGTTCGAGTTGGAACCGCTTGATTGGAAACGATTAGGTGGGTTGGAAGAATTGGGTTGTTGTGCGTTTTGGTTTTGTTTCCACCTAAGGTTCGGGTGATTTTTCCATGAGGGGTTGTATGTATCACCGTAATGGTTTGGCTCGGGTTTGAAAGTGTACCACTTGTCTCCCGCTCCGTCGGTACGCGAGGATGCGTAGTCCACAAAAGCTTGTTCGGGGAGCTCCATGCAATCACAAGTGTCGTGGGGACCACTACATAATTCACATGAAGAAGTGATTTTGTTCACTTGGCTTGAAAGTTTAGGAGCCTCGTAGGATTTCATGAGAAACTTGACTTGGTCTTCAAGTTCTATGATCCTACGGTCGGAAGTGCTTGAATTGTTCGAAGGCAAAGATATTGCCTTGACCGTTTTATTCAAATCACGGGGATCACTCCAACTTTCGTTGTCATAAAGAGCAAGATCCTCTAGGAGAGCCCATGATTGTTCCGCACTTAGATCACGTAGCTTGCCACCGGCCGATTGGTCAATGGTTTGCCTTGTGTAGAGATTGATATGGTCATAGAAGATTTGGACTTGGAGCCAAAGTTCTATGCCATGGTGAGGGACTTTTTGGAGTAAGTCCTTGAATCGAGTCCATGCCTCGTAGAGAGTTTTGCCTTGACGTTGTTGGAACATCAAGATATCATTCCTTAGCTTGGTAGTTCTTCCCGGTGGGAAAAACTGAGCAAGGAAACGAGTGGTGAGATCATCCCAAGAGGTGATGGATCCTGCGGGTTGACGTTCTAGCCACTGACTAGCTTGATCCCGCAGAGAGAATTGAAAGAGACGCAATCGGGTCGTCTCTCGAGTGGCAACATCAAGGTCTATAGAATCAACGATTTTAAGAAAGTCCTTGAGGTGTTGATTAGGATCTTCAGATCGAAGTCCATGGAATGCGCATCCGCTTTGCACCAACCGGATGGTGTCGGATCGCAAGGGTGTGACATTGGCTCCTTGAGTGAGCTCAATGGTATTTCGATAGCCATGGTGGCTAGGACGGGAATACTCTCCTAAAGTACGGGCTCTAGGAGGTGGTGGTGGTTGTTGTGGTGGTGGGATGTTGGGATCAAGGATATTACCATCTTCCATGATGTCGAATGGTAATGGTTACGAACAAAGAAACGAAGAAAATAGATAGACTAAAGAAGACCTAGAAAAATAAAATAAAAATCTCACTAGAAAGGAATCTAGTGAGTAGACCTATAAAATAAAAATTCAACCTAAACAATAACTATTCCCCGGCAGCGGCGCCAAAAACTTGATGCGTGGTTTTGCAACCTTACAACAGGTTTTACCTCTCGAGGGATCTCAAGAGGCTTACAACCCCACCAGGCAGTGTACCTGACCGATGTAGTATAGTGTAGTGGTAAGTACGGGGGATTGATCGTTCTCCACAGGGAATAGTGTTCGTTAGGTATGAAAGACTACTCTAATAGGTCTAAGGGTTGAGGAGGATTCTTTTTTGTGTTTTTATATTTTTATGAAAGCAAGTAAAATCTCGGGTTTGAAGGAGTGGGCGGAATTAGTTGCTAGTCAACTAACCCAAATAACTACAAATGCAAATAAAATAAATAACTGAAAATAAAAAGTTGGTGAGAACTTATGTGTAGAGAAATGTGTTCACTTAGATTTCCTTACTCCCTAACTATCTTTTACCGGTTGATTAGTGTGTATTAGTTGCGTGGATGACGGGTGTATTCCTTAATACCAATCGTGGGGTGGCGTACGTACTTCCCCAACTCTACAAGCTCCTACTTCACTCCTATGTCGAGCCGGCTAGGAAGCTCCTAACATGGGATCACTAGAATTCGCTTGTGCATTAAATACAACCATAAAAACCTTTAGTACGCATTTGGTTCATGTTTCTTAAGACGTTCAAGCAAGTTACCGAATAGGAAGTTAGCCAGTTTTCTTAAGCCTAACATAGATAAACAATCATCCAATACAACTAATAACACACTAATAACCAATAATCAATAGCTAGGTTTCATTAGATCTAAGCAAACACAAGATAAATCTAGCCTAACATGTTAAACAAAAGACAAGAATAAGATAAAATCAAACAACACATAGACATATTGAATGATTAATTGATAACTTATCTTTCAATGTAACATGGAAGATCTCAAGGCAAAAAGCCTTGAAAAAGATGCTAAAATCGTCTTAGGGTTTTCTCCCAAAAATTCCACACTAAGCTCTCTTTTTTGACAAAGAATTGAAAAACTATATATAGATTTTTACATCTGACGGCGTCACCTTATGGAGTGTGACGCCATCACCTCGCCGCTTCTAGGGTTCCCGGATGGCCTTCTTGACGCCGTCCCTCTTTAGCTCTCCAAAATCCGTTCTGGCTTATCAAGGCTTGACGCCGTCAGACCTTGAACGTGACGCCGTCCCTCTTTGAATTAAGCCGTGACGCCCTTGATCAGGTTAAAGCGTGACGCCGTCAGAATTCTCATGCAATTTTCACTGGCTTATCATGAGTAAATTTCACATCCACTTTTTCTTGCCAAGCCATGACGCCGTCCAGAGTAAAATCTGACGCCGTCAAAGGTAACTTTTAGCCAATTTTTGAGACTTTGTCGTTTTCTTCACTTTTATGCTCCAAAAACGTCCAAAATGCCTCCTTTTCCAGATTTCTCCTCAAAAGTACCTAAAATGACAAAAGGAACGATTTAGGGCAATATTTGATCAAATAAATACGATTTAGGGCTTAAATGACCCCTTAAAAGCGGTACACTTTTCGCTTCATCAATTTAGTTTTAATATTAGTTTTGGGTTAGTTAATTAGTAACTAATTCCGCCCACTCTTCAAAATCCGATATTTTTACTTGCTTCCTAAAAAAATATAAAAATACAAAAAGAATCATCCCTCACCTCTAGACTTATCTCGACATACATCTTGACCTAACGACACTTCCCCTAGAGAACGATAAATCCCCCGAGACTTACCTATACTACACTACAACGGTTAAGTACACCGCCTAGGAGGATTGTAAAACTTTGGGTGAGATCTTGCAATATCCGCATCAATACTCGATGCAGAATAGTACTGGGCAAGCTATCACGGTTATGACTGATAATGCCCCGGTGACGGGGGAACCAACAGGGCCTTTGCCTGACATAAGGGGTCTCGATGAAGATGTTGTAAAACCCATAATTTCTGAATATGTAAAACACCCAGAATACCCTTCAATCTCAATTCATAACTGACGCTTAAAACTTTAATACATTTAAATTCCGAGCATACCCTAAGTATTTAACGCTAATAAGGGAATGAATAAAACAAATGTACACTTTTGATCAAAAAAATATGTCACGCCTAAAACATAATGTCCTAACCAAAAAATTTCATGTATCTTTTAAACAAATATATTATCTTTTAGAGGCCCCAAATCCAGCCACAATTTATGCCATTTACCAAATATGTGAAGCCCATCCACACATTTTTCCAGCTAGACAAATCATGCACATATTTTCTTTATATCTTTGCCATATTCTCCCAACACACAAATCCTAAAAACACAACACAAAGCTCGGCTGCTACTGGTTTCCTTTCTTTGTTCGACCCGAAAACAAAGCAACAAAAGGAGGTTCGTTTGGTGGCTGCCATTCGGTGGTCTTGGTCGTGGTGCTACAGCAGACTGGAGGTGATAGATTGGTCGTGGGTTGAGGCTACTCGAAGGGAGTTTGGCTAGGGTTTTGCGGCTAGAAACTCTTGCTGTGAGTCGATCTTGTTTCTTCTTATCTTGTTCACGCTACAAGGGTAATGTGTATCCCATCCTTATTCGTTTCCTCTCGTTTAAACTGTTATGAATACGTTTAATAGTTTCATGAACCTTATATGGATCGAGTTTATATAAAACCTTGTATGTTACTCGACTAAAAACTCACATAAAATCATAACGGGTCACATAAAATCAAAACTAATATGCACCCATATAACGATTGTAAAAGCTGTTTATATGTCGACCCACATCTTGTTCGACCCTCATGTTTTTCTGTTTTGAGTTGGTTGTGTTCTAGCATGCACGTATGGAACTAAGTCTTTTCGAAACGAAAGTAAAAGGGTATGTATACATGTTTTGTTTTGGGGTCGATCTAGTATAAAACAAACCAGCCTTGGGTGTGGTTGAGTTGTGTCAAACTAAGAGAGATCACATACTACTTTAGGTCTTGTCTGTATCGTACAAACACTAGAAGAGGTCACAAAACTATTCGAAACTAATCAAGTGCACGACCCATAAACTCACATGAAATCATGACTTCTTCCACATGAAATAACACTTTTAATAAACCTTACTTATCAACATAAGAAGCTGTGATATGGAAATCTGTTTTTGACCCACTATTATACGACTCAAATATATTTTATGACTAGTCCTAACGACCTAAAAGAAGAAAAGAAAGACATGGTTGTTTTGGTGGTATTCGGTAATAAAACAAAACAAAAGAGTGTGTCGCGGGTTCATTTTTGTGTCGAGAAAGATATGTTGTGAGTGTGTCGTATGCTTTACACACTTGACATGGTTTTAAAAACATTCTCATTAACTGTTGTCGTGGGTGAGTATAATGATCGTAAAAGGCTGTCGTGTGTAAGTTTCATTTTTAATCTATGTTTCATGCGAGTAGAAGAAAGTTGGCTTGCATGGGAGTCCTTTGTGGTCTTCCACTTTTTGAATTATAAAATAAAGAAAGCCTTAGATTGTTTTGTTTACTACAAGATTGGTTAAGTAAAATAAAAGAGAGGCATGTACAGTATGTTGTACGCTTGGTCATGCTTCTTAATGTGCTCCTTTCTTTTTCAAATCAAAATCACATGGGACAGTAAAGTGTGAGACGTCTTGACTGTTGGAATAGAATAGACACATGAGACATTGTAGTTTTTCCACTATCCTTCATATATCACACCATACTTTATTATTTAGACACATTAAGACCCTAAATTTACTTACATTATCACAATAAATCCTAATTCGAGTATATTTTAATTTTAACTAATTAAACTTTACTAAATGGTAATTGATCCGTGCTAAAGTGTATATAAATAATATCAGACGGATACGCGTGAATAAAGACAAATCAACCCTTTAGGAAAAAGGCTAACTTGTAAAAACTCATGTTAGTGATGTGTGTGATACCAGGTAAGTGATTACCCGGGTCGTGTCCCAACGAGGTGTGAATGGGCAATCGTTGAAAGTTTAGATTAGAGTGACTGATATTTGGGATATAGAATTTTGATTTTTTAATTCTATTTGAAAAATGAGAAACAAATTCTCACAAGGAAATTAATATTAACACAATTTATATTTAAAACGCAAAACGGGAAATCTAAAAACGGGCTAAAAACTGAAATATTAGGAAATCTAATTTTACAAGTTCAAAATTATTTTTCTTAAATCCTAAATAATAAAAGAAAATTTTGGAAAAAAGATTTATATTTTTCTGATTTTTATATTTTTTAATATGAATTAAAAACTATTAGAAACTAATTAAAAAGATTAAAAATAGTAAATGACTTAGGAAAAATCTGAAAAATTCAAGGTAAGTCTAAAATAATATTCTGAATCTAGGAAAAAATAAAATTAGAACTTTTATAAACCCTAATAAGCTGTTTGGCCTAATGAGCAGTTTCAAATAAGCTTAAAATAAGCCAATAAGCACTCAGAAAATGCAAAAAGCTCAAATACAGATTATTATAACTTCAAAAAGCTCAAACTAACTCAAATCTATCAAATAGGCACAATGAATAAGCTGAAAAGCACTTGAGCAGTTTAACAAACTAGGGCAGAAATGACAGATAAATCCACAACTTGCAGATCAAATTAAGCAATTCAAATAAGCAGATAAGTGGAAAATAAAGGGGGCAAAAGCTTGCTAGTACAACTGGCTACTCTAAAATACTAAAAGCCCTAATTCTAATAAGCCAATTGAACTCCAATTAAGCTCTAGATCAGATGCTGAAAACCATAAAAACTGATTGCAGGCAATGTGCAGGCTTGAATCAGTGAAATAGGGACATTTGCAGACTTATTTTAAGCTAGGAAATAAGCTCAGAAATGGAATCCCAGATCAGAAACTTAAAACCTATACTACTAACTAAAAGCAAACCAAAATTCAAGAGGTGAGCACAAGGGAATAAGCAGATAAGTAGCTGAGAAAAAGCTAGGAAAAGCTCAAATCTGCTCAGTGTATACTGATGCAGTATAAGTGGGTTTTTGACCTTAACTTTGTCAATTCTACATGAAACTTATCCAACTCTTGGATTCTTGTTTTAACAACTAAATTACACCTAAAATAACCAAAAGTTGGGCATAAATAAACTCAGCTTATGTGAAAGCTTATTGAGGCAGTTGAGTTTCTAGATTTTCACTCATAGACTAAAAACCTCAAAACCATTCAAAACATCTTAACACCTATCACTAACAGCTTATCTATCTTATTAAATGCAAGATCAAAGCTTATCATATGGTCAATGAACAGTGAACTGGTTTTAACCCCTACAAATAAGCTTAAACCAAACACCCTAATAGCATACTGATTTTAAGTTGAACAATAGAAATGACCTAATTGACCTATAATTCTGACTCTAACTTGATTAACTAACTTAATGAACAAGGAATAAGCAAACTTCAGATAAGAAAAAGCACCAAATAAGCTATAAGCTTATTTGACTGATTTAGACTTTTAAGTGAAAATAAGACTGATAATCAAACTAATTGTTTAAACAACTTACTTATGCTTCAAATAAGACAGATGAACAAAAAAAAAAAAAAAAAAACAATTAGCAATTTAAATAAGCTAGGGAACAGTAGACTAGAAAATAATGCAAAAATTTTAGAAAATGCTTACAACTGATATGGCTTATTAAAAAGGAACTAAATGATCAGAACTCTCCTAGCTTGTCAACAACAAGCTAGAAACCCAATATAAGCCTTCCAGAATAGCTTATACCCCCAGAACAGCTTATTGTGAGCTTATGTTGACTTTGTTGACTTTCTTCATCATTTGAAATTTGAACAGCTTATTTCTATTAAGCTGAATATAAGCTTACAGAAAGCTATGGAAAGCTTTTATAAGCTTATAGGAGGGGTTTTGAGGCTTTTGAATGGCTCTTAACAACTTAGATAATTTAATACGAATCACAGACAACTTGGAAATTGATAATAACTGAATATGAGTAAAAGATTGCTTGAAATTAGAATGTTATAACTGTAAATAACTTGAATTAACACTGGAAATTAAAAATTACAATAAGTAAAGACTGTTTAAATAAAAACGATGAAATAAAATTAACTACTACCTATTACAGGTTACATTGTCTCTATTTATACTAAAAACTAAGTGGGAAATGTCTTCTCATCATCTCTGATCACTTGTGAACCCTCAGATAGCCTTGAACTCATCTTAACCGTCCAAATGGATTTTTGGCGGGAAAACTGGTATAAGTGGGATAAGTCTTGGCCTGGTAACTTGTGATGGGGAAGAGGCATTTAATGCCTTTTGGCATGTTAGGTGGAGTGGGATAAGGGTGGAGGGGGTGGATGTGTCAGGATAAGGCGGTGGCTATGGTGGTTTTGGTTTGGCGGTAAACGAAGAAGGGATAAGAGTTTGACCGAAGTCAAACTCTGGTATTAGCTAAGGGTGTGGGTCGGGTTTATTTCTTTTTGGGGTTGGGCTTTTGTGATGGTGTGGGTTGATGGGTTAAGTAGTGAGTGGGCTGGGTATAGTTGGGGTTTATTATTTGGATTTAGGTTAGCAGGGTTTAGTTAAGGATTGGATTTAGATTTTAGGTTTAATCTTAGGGACCAATGTTGTAAATGCTAAAAATCCAAGGACTATTGCTGCCAAAAATAAAAATTATTCCCAGGGACCATTTGTGACATTTTGGTATTTTTGGGGTTGACTTTGACTCTGTCTTTGACTTTCGTCTTCACTTGATCAAATGCACAATTATCGCCGAGTCGATCCAAAAATGCTCGTTTTCGTTCTGTTTTTAATCCTTTTGCACATGAAACAGATAAAAACACAATTCAAGGATATTTTCTGTATTTTGAAGCATTTCTGAGTGTTTTTAAATGTTTTTGCAGTTCAGATGGGACAAAAATGATGAGTATTTACACACTCATCAATCCCACACACTAAACTATTGCTAGTCCCTAGCAATCCTTTTTGAAAATTTAATGGATTTTATGTCTCTTTACCAGATAGCCATTACTTCTGGAGTAGCCAATGTTTTAGTATGATACTATGGTACATTGATAACCAAATGATTTTAAGCAAATCATCAGCTGTCAACGGATTTGATTTGTCTTTACCAAAAGCCGTTTGCTTTTGGACTAGCCAACTCTTTGATAGAATACAGTTATCATCTTGGTGAGTTGATTACCAATTATGGTTTTCTACTGCCTTTACCACAAGCCATAACCTTGTGGGCTAGCCAACTCTTCACTATCAAAGATATGGTGAGTTGAATACCATACAATTTTTGGTAAATTGTCAGCCATAAACGGATTTGAGATATCTTTACCTAGAGCCATTTGCTCTCGGATTAGCCAGTTCTTATGTGGGTTAGACATGGTGGACTGATAACCATTTGTTGTGTTAGTGCAAAACACTTCCACCAAATGAAAAAAATTTTAAAATTTTGGCCAAAACGGGGGAACTAGGGCACTAGAAGGTACACATTTGATCAAATTCGCCAGAATTCCCCCCCCCCCACACTTAGAATTGAATATTGCCCTCAATATTCAAAGCACCGGCTATTATGCCGACACTTAGAACGTAAAAAGGTAATACTACTAGCCAAGAGTGGAAACACAACAATTATATATATATAAATATATATATATATATATATATATGATATACAACAGCAGGGGCAACTCCCCCACACTTAGGTGTTAGAAAAGAGAAAGAAGACAGAAATATGGGTGAAAACCCATATGGTATGCTAATATTTTTGTTCACCGAGTCACTTAGCTTGACTCGACCCCGAATTCATTGGTTCTTGGGGGAGCATGTGGAAAAGAAAATCTCCATCGGACTTTCATTCAAAATGCTTGGATAAACATTGAAGTTTTTGAAAGATCCACTCCGATGAGATACCCACGGTATTTTAATAGTAGAAACTATAAGGGAGGATACCGGGGTCAAAGATAGTGTCCTCATTCCCATAGGAGAAAAGGGAAAGAGAAATCACGCAATAAGTGAAGAATGGTAAAAAGGTGTGTATCACAATGAGAATCCATTCTTCATCCATAAAAGGAAAATCACCATTTGTTTGAACTTGTAGCTTAACCTTGAAGCTTGGATGGTAATTTTCAACAAAATTTCCGGGAGGGAGGGTTGGGGACGGTTCTTCGTTCAATAAATTTTCAAGAAAAAGGATGTCCCCTTCTGAATCAAAGTAAGTATCATCAATCCTTGTCGGAATTGAATCATCACTTGCAAGAAAAGCGTCGACCTCATCCCAAAAGGGATCACTTCCCTCAACTGGTGTGAGAGAAGGGTAGGAAGAGAGAGCAATGGTAGGATCATCCACAGAATTAACCATTTCAAGACGATAAACCATTTCCGGAGGTGGGACAAGTGGTGTGCTCTTAGAGCTAGCAGTTTCCACCACTTCCGATGTGAACTCCGATTCTTGTTCATCGTAGTCAAAAACACTTTTAACTTCTGTAGTACAACTTTCAAACCATTCGGTTGAACCAAGGGTAATTCCCCTTGTTTTTAGCTCAGCACGTTTTTGTGAAGGACTCCCAACCGTAAATCTTGAGGGCAATGAATCACTTCTTTTGGAAGCAATTACGCAATCAGATTTTTGATTAACCACATTAACGTTGCCTTTGGTGGTTAGAGATTTAGAGTTCGCATTGACGTTAAACGTGACTGCTTCATTATCAACCCGAAGTGATATTTCTTCACCATAAACATCAATCAAAGCACGGCCGGTCCTTAAAAAGGATCTCCCGAGAATGAGAGGTACTCGGTGATCGCATTCAAAATCCACTACTACAAAATCAGCGGGGAAATGAAACTTTCCTACTTTGACAAAAACGTCTTCAGCAACGCCTTCAGGAGTAGTAACAGTGCGGTCTGCCAATTCAAGAGTCATCCTTGTGGGAGAAAGTTTCGGGAGTGAAAGCTTTTTCCACACGGAAAGCGGCATCAGGTTGATGCTAGCACCAAGATCGGCCAAGGCGTAGCATTCAACCATCCCCGGGAAATCACAAGGGATGAGAAATTTGCCGGGGTCACCTAGTTTTTCGGGTAACTTCTTAAGAATCACCGCCGAACAACTCTCATTCAATGGAGTCTTTGCTAATTCCAACAATTTTTCCTTATTGCTAAGGAGACTCTTGAATGTAGAGGCAAACTTTGGCATGTAGAGAAGAGCATCCGCAAAACTTATGTCAAAATGTAATTCTTGAAAGATTTGAAAGAATTTATCCATTTGTTGACTAGCCTTTTCGCGGAGCTTTTGCTCATTTAAACGTGATGGGTAAGGAATAGAAGGTTTGGATTTAGGGTTTTCAACAGGGATTTCATGCGGTTCAAAGACAACTCCAGGTTTAGTCTTGGGTTTCGGGACAACTTGAGGTTGGACGTTGTCGGTACCTCCGTTATTAGTAGGAAGTATCTTGTCCTTAGTCACCTCAGGTTCACTTTCCACTACCTTGGGGGAGGAGATGAAGAAGAGGTAGTAGGAATAGTGGGTCCATCATAAGCTTTACCACTGGTGTGGTGACAGCTTTGAGTACACCCTTTGGGTTGACAACAGTTTTACCAGGGAGACCTCCCGAGGAAGAAGGTGGATTGAGATGGTTCATGAGACTGGCAAGCATATTCTTAACTTCGCTTTGAGAATGATCAATTTTGTTTGAAAGCTCATTCTTTAGCTCAGTTCCTTGCTTGTGTATTGAAGATTGAAATTCATTCTTCAAATTAGAGATTTGATTTTGCATTGCCCTCATTTTGGTCTCATTAACCTTGATGTAGTTATCAAGTTCATTTGAGAGAGGTCTTTGGTAATTAGGAGCTGAATACCCTTGATTACCCCTTTGGGGTGGGTATTGATTGTTCGGGGCATTAAATTGATTTTGCATGTTTTGCCCTTTTTGTTGATTAGGATTAATCCTATTTGGATTGTTGGGTGGAGGAAATCTGGGTGGTCTAATTTGGTTGCTAGCACGGTAGTTTGGTTCCACTTGAGGATGGTATTGATTACCTCCTTGATTGGAAGTTCCGGCTATAGCATTAACATCAAATGGAGTGCCATGGGTGGCAGTACAATTGTAGTAAGCGTGAGGACCACCACAAGTAACACAAACTTCTATCTTTTTGACTTCAGCAGTGTGAGAAGTTTGTAGAGAAGAAACTTTCTTTTGTTTGGCTAAAACCAAAGTTTGAATAGCCTTTGTGAGTTCAGCAAGCTGAGTATCAGTACTAGAAGAACTCACGGGAGATGAAGTGGAAGGACCAGCACTAGCCTGGGAATTATATGGCCTGGTTCGTGCAGTGCGGACCTTAGACTTATTTTCAATGAGTGTTAGAGCTTCTTTTGTGGATTTGCTCAGAAAATTACCTCCAGCTGAGGCATTGAGGGAATCTTGGTCAAATGGGTTTAAGCCATTGTAGAAAATGTCCATTTGCATCAACTCGCTGAAACCATGATGAGGACATTTGCGAAGCAATCCTTTGAAACGATCCCATGCCTCACCAAATGATTCATCAAATTTCTGTGTGAATTTCTTGATTTCATTTTTAAGATGCGTGGTTTTAGAAGGAGGAAAGAATTCATTTACGAACTTCTGAACCAAATCTTCCCATGTTTCAATTGATCGAGGGGGTTGTTTGTCAAGCCAGTTCTTGGCAGCCCCATCGATGGAAAACGGGAAAAGAAGAAGTTTGATTGCCTCTTCAGGGACATTTTTACATTTGATGGTGGATGTGATTTTATTGAACCATCGAATGTGATCTTGAGGATCGTCCCTTTCAAAACCATAGAATTGACGCGATGTTACAAGGTTTATCAACCCGGTTTTAAGCTCAAAATTCTCAGCCACGATGGCTGGAACAACAATGGCATCTCCATACCCCTCGGTGGGAGCTTGGAGAAGCTCATTCATAGGACGGTCTTCTGCCATGATGACAGTGGGAATATCATGAATCTCGGGTTCGATTATTCGGGCAGCACGTCTACGATTACGTCTTCTCGGAATATCTACGAGTTCACGTAAAGGACTTGTCGACGTGGAAGAACGAGTGCGCATGCACTAAATAAAATATTTCAATTAAATCAAGATCGGAGCAAAACACAAGGAACTTAAACCTTAAATCAACCAGCGTACGGTAGCTCTCTGACTGAAAAATGCACAGAGTGGCGGAGAAGCAAAGGTGGGCAATAAATGCTCCTTAAAAACCCGCTTCTTTCGGCTCGACAATTTAATGTCAAACCTCCTAGAACCTCCGTTAGAGTTTGTTTATCAATCAAAGGTGAGCCGAATTCGCAAGCGACACAAAGGCAAGTTTTAATCTTTGGTTTGGGAACTTATTATGATAATACCCAAGTTAAGGATTGGATTTAGATTTTAGGTTTAATCTTAGGGACCAATGTGGTAAATGCTGAAAATCCAAGGACAATTGCTGCCAAAAATAGAAATTATTCCCAGGGACCATTTGTAACATTTTGGTATTTTTGGGGTTGACTTTGACTCTGTCTTTGACTTTCGTCTTCACTTGATCAAATGCACAATTATTGCCGAGTCGATCCAAAAATGCTCGTTTTCGTTCTTATTTTAATCCTTTTGCACATGAAACAGATAAAAAACACAATTCAAGGATATTTTCTGTATTTTGAAGCATTTCTGAGTGTTTTTAAATGTTTTTGCAGTTCAGATGGGACAAAAATGATGAGTATTTACACACTCATCAGTAACATTAACGATAAATTACTAATATTGCTAATTCAGGAAACTTACTAAAACGGGAAATTACTAAAGTTAGAAAGTTACTAAAAATGGAAAGCATACTAAAATTCATATGAACTTAAAGTAATACTCGGTATTTAAATTGTATAGGTTCCGTGAAGCGGGAGTGATCCTTTATCTTGTGACTCTTCTTTCGTTGTTTGCTATTGCTTCGAATAAGGTACAGATATTCTACCCTTTCTCAGTAAGGGTGTTTCATTCTCATGACTTTTGATCTTGACCTTTTATTCGTTATAAGATTTCCTAAGCCATTGCTATGTTCCCTGGTACTTTGATTTATTCTCCATGATTCATTTGACTTTGATATTAGATATGAACCTGTGGCATTTGAACCTTTGACATTTGATCTTTGACTATGACCCTTTGATGACTTAGAAATTTGACTTTGATATGATATGACTTTGACCCTTCAGTTTGATACCCGAGCCACATTTGTTTCCTAGCCATGAAGGTAACATGGCCATGTCATTAATGCACCAATGGCATGACTCTAGTGTGGTCGAGTGATGTTCTACACCGTCCCCCTTTTGTTATATGATTATGAGCTCAAGAATATATATGTTTGGCCACTATGATTTGTTTGCGGGGGCGTATGGATGCATCCTAGATTTTTTTTGTATTCGAGGGATATATCATGATATGATTTGATTTGATTTGGTGATTGATGTTGTGTGCTATACACGTCCTTCACATATTTGAGAGGTCTCCCCTCTATGGTTACTATATTTGATTTATTTGGGCTCGTGGTGGATTATTGACCCTTTCTTACTTTAATTCCATTTTCTTATACCTTATGTTCCCCAATGCACCATACTTTATATGTTCGTTCTTTTGTTTTTGATTTCGTTTATATATATCTGTTCACTGGGCTTTTTAAGCTCAGCGGCATTTCCTTTTCCTTCGGCAGGTATCTAAGCTAGGAGCTGGTGATTTTGCTTTGGGATGAGAGTAGAGTTTGTGTGGAGACTTACCTTAGATACCATTTATCATGTTATGACTTTATTTAGATTTGGAATCCATTTTTCTTTCCTTTGAAGTATTTCTTTTTCATTGAACTTATGTATTGGTTTAAGTCATGTTGACTTAACTTCTTTTGATTATTTATGTTTAAGACTTCTGCTATGTTTTTTTGTATGCTTTGATATGTCACCATATAGTGATACTTCTACCCTTGTTGGGTTGGGGTGTTACAGATGTAGTGTTTGACGAGTCGGTCGAGACTCAAAACGTGGAGGCTCATACTAATGCTAGTGCAGGCATCATGATTCGCGTATGTAAGAAGCGAAGGACGGTTCGCACAGAGATGGCTGAACATAGTAATCAATATTTTAACTAGAGCGGGTTGAACTCAGGTGCAATGAATGTGGATGATGGGGGCCAGTACGTGAATTTCGAGGCTTATCCAAGTGGTGGAGGTGATGGTCGGTTTTCGTCGTACGGTGGTTCGGCACAGGTGGGGAATACCAGTTCTTACAATGAGCCAAACCGTGATCGTATTGAAATAGAGGAGTTGCGAGGTATGGTGGAGGAGCTAAAGATGGAAAGAGACGGGTTGGTACGGGAGTGCACTGAGCTAAGGGGCAAGGCTGAGGACTATGAGAGGGAGTTATTATCCTACACAAATGAGTTCGACCGTGTCTTGGTTGATCGACGGAAACTTAGGGCAGAAGTGGCTTCGTTGAAGCACGAGGTTAACCGTCTTCGTAGGCATCCAGACCGTCGCTATTAAGGGGCTCATATCAGTATCAAACTGTTAGAATAAACATATTTGGTTTTGCACCATATGACTACTTATGGGATGGATGTAGTAGTTTTAATTATGTAAGCATATTTCCCCTGCTTTTGAATAATATGAATCTAAGCATATTTTACCTGCTTTTGTATAATATGAATGTATTGGTTTAGTATAAGTTTCTTTCTTTGGTTCCTCACTGGGTGATGCAATCCTTCACATAAAGTGTTGGTTCCAAGTACTCTAAATTGTATTTGATAGAGACAGCTCTTTAAGCTTTATTATATGTTTGTATTGGAACTTTATTAAAACATGAGCAATATTTGTTTCGTACAACAAATAGAGTCCCCATCATATATTTTTAATATGGACAAATGCATATAATATAAGGTGTACTTACATGACTTTAAAAAGTATTAATAGTTTATTACAAAACGTTTTGGGCTACAAAGATGCTTTTAGTATTTTAGCAACAATTTTGTTTATTTAACTTGCATGGTTTTTTTGAGGGATACTCGAGATTAAAAGAGCATTACCGACGATATGGAAAATATTTATTTAGAGCAAGTGAACTAGTTAGATGTTCATTACGACGGGCGAGGTGTAATTTAACCCCTACGATCACTTATTTAGTATTGATGCTTCTCTTTTGCTAACAATTTTATCGTTATACGAGTTGTCTCATTTGATGACTTCCTTGGAGCTTTTGCTTTGTACAACGGTTGGGCCCACATAACGTTTTATCCTATTTTATGGCGGGATGATATCCGGATCTGGTTTTTATTGCTCCTTTCAGCATAATTCTCATAGTTTTTGCTTCATAGTTATCCTTTTAATTTGTAGGATACTTAGGCGCTTTGCGTAGCTAAAGACATAAGTTACCATCTCCGTTATTACTACAGAGTATAAGTATTGTAGCAGAGTGTCGTATTTTATTGATACAAGCTTTATTTAAAGAGGAAACCGCACACATTATTCTTTGTACATGGTTCTTTCAAAGTAAGTTGCTAGCATGACATGTTCTTGTAATTACTTTCGCGTTGAGGTCTTTGAGCACGTACGTTCCTAGACGTTTGGCCTCAATAACTTGATATGGTCCTTTCCAAGTTGGGATTATGTTTCTTTTGTCCTTTTTGTCGACTTGCTCTGTTCTTGTAGGGTACGTAGTCCCCCACTTTGAGATGGGTATGACATACCTTATTGTTTTAGTATTGCTCCGTTTGGTGCTTATACCTGGCTTCACGCAGTGCCGTAAGTTCTCTTCGTTCTTCTAATAGGTCCATATTAAGACAGAGTTCTTCATTGTTCCTATTTTTTTCGAACGAATATATACGGTAGGTAGGAACTCCAATTTCTGGAGGAAGGATGGCTTCAGATCTGTAGACCAAGTTGAAAGGGGTGCAATTATGTACTATTTTTGCGGTCGTTCAATGTGCCAAAAGTACATTGGGTAACTCCTCGACCCACTTACCCTTCGCTTTTCCTAAACATGCCTTTAGACCTTGAAGAATAGTTCTATTTTGTTACCTCTGTCTGTCCGTTTGCTTAGGGATATGCAACTAAGGTAAATCGCTGCTTAATTTTGAGTTCGTCACACCACTCACGAAAAGGATTTTCTTAGTAGTGTTTTCCATTGTCACTTATTATGACACCTGGAATTTTGAAACGAGACACGATGTTGTTCCACAAAAATTTAAGAATGTTTTTCCCAGTGATGTTTGCCAGTGGTGCGGCCTCTACCTATTTTTTGAAGTAGTCGATGGCTACAACTAGGAATTTCACCCTTCCGGGGGTCTTGGGAAAAGGGTCGACCAGGTCTATTCCTGATTGATAAAACGCCATAGACTATTGATGCTTGTCATGTCATATTGCAGCTTTCAAATTATTGGGGTGTGCTCTTGGTAATTACGACAATTGTTGATGACTCGGGTTGCGTCGGTGTACATCGTGGGCCAGTAATACCCTAGTCGTGTTGCATTTTAGGCAATGGCTCTTGCACCTGCGTGTGCCCCACAAGACCCGAAATGCGCCTCTTGTAGAATATATTTTGCTTGGTTAGGCCCGATGGATCGTAACCACGGTGCTAAGTAACCTTTTCTATATAAAATTCCTTGCCTGAGGGAGTATTGTGGTGCTTTGATCCTGATCTTTCTCGTAACCATTGGATCTTCGGAGAGCTTCCCTTCTTGCAGGTAATCGACAATGGGATCCATCCATGTGGTGTCTGATTCATTAACGACGTTTACTGTTGTAGTTTCAATACTCTAACTTGGAACAACTTCTACGAAGACCTTCTTAGTAAGATGTGAAAAAGAGGAAGATGCTAACTTACTTAAAGCATCGACGCGTTTATTTTTCGAATAAGGGATGTGTGTGATTGAGAGACTTTCAAAATTTTCCTTCAAGATCTGGACTTTTGCTAGATAACGCTTCATTGATCCTTCTCATGCCTCGTATGCTTCTTTTATGTGGTTTGTGATGAGTAATGAGTCACTAAAGACCTGGAGATGGTGGACCTCGAGTTTGCCAGCGAGTTCCAATCCTGCTATTAAGGCATGATAACATCAAATAGTCATGATATTTTAGTTTCAATTTCCCCCTAATATGCTCATCATTTATGTTATTTTATTGGAGTATATACTCTTATTCGTTTATATTTCATTTTCAGGTTAATAATGACCATTGGAACAAAGAGACTCAGATTTGGAAGGTTATTAATGAAAATACACAAGAGTATGCTGCGCCATAACAAGGATTTACACTAGAATACCCAAGTAAACGCTGACCAAGGTTACGACATAACTCCTACATAAGTTACGTTGTATATATTTTACAATGACTTAGAAGATTTTCATAGTCCAAGAAGTTACGACGTAACCACTTGTAAGGTTATGGCATAAACCCGTGTACGAGGGTTCTACATTCATAACCTACTTAGGGGTTATGCCGTATATATGTCTCCAAGAGTTAGAAGAATTTCGTGACCCAAAGAAGTTACGGCGTAACCATCCACATGGTTACAGCGTAAAACCATGTACGAAAGTTCTACGATCGTAACTTACCACTAGGTTACGTCGTAGAGGCATAACTGAAGATAAGATCGTCCATGATTCAAAGGTTACAACATAACTAACCCTAATGGTTACGCCGTAACTTAGTCGAGGCTATAAATACCAGCCCTAATTTCGCATTTTTAACATATCTTTTCACTACACAAAACCAGAGGGCGAATTAGGGCTTGAAGAAGGACGTTATTCAGCAGCATACAAGCCATTTCGAAGGGAGAATTCACGCACATAATTCATAAGTTTTAGTATTTCATATTACATTTGTGTATTTAATTCCATGTCTTCATTATATGTTAAACATTGAATTTACTGCATGTTTTAATATAATTGGCTGAACACCTTTGGTGTTAGCCTAATTATGAAATTGTTATTGCTATGAGTTAGTTTTCTCGTTTTCATTTCGCTTTATATGTATGCTTTCTTTGTTTATTCGTGACACCTTTGTTTCGGTAGTATGGATGCTTGGTAATATCTAGGACACGGGAGAATTGACCATAGGACCCTAGTGAAGTAGATTGCGATATAGTGGTAAGAATTGACCATAGGACGCCCACTATCTTGTGTGAGACTGGACCAAAGAATCACTTACCAAGCGGAAGTACTTAAGAAGTTAAGGGGGAGTCTAAGTTTTGACAGGCTGGACTCCCTTTAGAATAAGTCTTAGATTGTAGCGGTGTATTAGGTTACGGAATAGGACGCTATGGAAGATAGGCTAGGCGAATTGCTCAACTGAGTCTAGTGACTTAAATCCCCATATGAAGCGATAGAAAACCTTAATTAGAAAACGTAATCATGGCATAACAAGATTAGTAATTAGGCTAGCACGTTTCTCTCTACTGATATCTCGTACACATTTATTTGCTTTTATTTCATTCCATTTCTTTAGTTTAATTAATCAAATTATAAAACCCCCTTTAAAACCAGTGACAATTAGAACTTAGATTAGATCCTCACACATAGCTCTTGGGACGATCTCGACTTTACCGAAAACTACACTATACACGACCGGGTACACTGCCCATTAATGCATTAGGTAGAACTTAGGTAGACGAGTACTTATAAATATTAAAACCTGGTAAGAAATCATGCATCAAGTTTTTGGCACCGCTGTCGGGGAGCTATTTTAGGATTTTGTTTAAGTTTTATATAGTTTTTTAAATTTTCATCATCTCACGATTTCTTTTTAAGTTTTAGGTACCATGGGTGACGTTGACATCAATAAACTTACCCTCGAAGAATACCTTGCTTTGACGCGAGAGGAACAAGGGCCTGGTGTGGTTAGGCCGGTTATTGGACCTGATGTTCAAATTGAAATAAAAAATCAGTTCATAAGGGAGTTGAGGAAAGACCCCTTTTCGGGAAACAAGACTGAAGATGCTCATGAGCATATTGACAACGTCTTGTACATCGTGAGCCTGTTAAACATTCCCGAAGTTTCTCAGATGCGATCATGCTCCGAGTGTTTCCTATGACACTCACTAGAGCCGCTAAGAGATGGGTTGATAGATTACCAGCAGGGACTGTCAGCACTTGGGATCTCTTAAAGAGATCATTTATCCAAAGGTATTGCCCTCCTTCGAAGACGGCAAAGCAGCTTGAAGATATCCACAACTTTAAGCAGGATGGTGATGAGACATTGTACCAAGCTTGGGATAGGTACAATGATCTCCTCTATAGGTGCCCAACTCATGACCTCAACAAGCAGCAAGTTGTCAACATCTTCTACAAGGGAATCAACATTTCCACGAGGCAAATGCTTGACTCTCAGGGGCCGATCCCTGGGATGACTCCTATTCAAGCTCTCAAAGCTATAGAAGACATGGCTGACCATTCTCAAAAATGGCATGATGGGGGTAGCAGTAGAAGCATGGGTGGAACTTTGGAAGGTATTTCGGTTATTACTAGCAAACTTGAAAGTCTTGGTAGGGATATGAAGAAGCTAAAAGAAAATGGCATGCTATTCAAGTAGGATGCGAAATTTGTGAAGGAGCTCACCTAGCTAAAGATTGCCCATTGAAGGAAGAAAAGAAAACTGAAGAGGTCAAGTATGGAGAAGGAAGACCTTTTCAAGGGAACAACAACAGTGGTTATCGCGTGGGGCCACCTGGGTATAATAGAGTACCCTATGGAGAAAGAAAGTCCAATCTTGAGGAAATCATCAAAAAAGTATTTAGAGGACTCCACCAAAAAGCAGAATGAACAAGATGAATGGTTGAAGAGTTTTCAAGAGACCACTAACAAGAGCCTAATTAATCATGATGAATCTCTCAAGAATCTGGAAACCATGATAGGAAAGTTAGTTGACGACATCCGTGAGAAGAATGTGATGGAAGTAAGCAAGACGACCGTGGGATCGTGCAAAGCTATATTTGCTGAGAAAGAGGTAAAAAAAAAACTCTAATGAAAACCTTCATAATACAAATCAGATTTATGGGGTTTCCTTTTTTCAAGACAAAACTAAGGAAGTTGTGGTATGCCAATTACCAGAAAAGGAGTCTAGCTCTGAAAGCTTCACTCTTCCTTGCACTATCAAATTTAATATTTTGGGTATAACGGAATTAGCCGATTTGGGGTCTAGAGTTAATGTTATGCCAATATCGCTATTTCGGAGTCTTGCACTATCAAATATTAAAGAAACCAAATTAATCATTGAAATGGCTGACATGACTAGGACAAATCCGGTAGGGATTGTGGAAAATGTGTTAATTAAAATTGACAAAAAATTTTCCGCACCGATGTAGGCGGGGTGTGATAGATTGGTATCAGAGACTAAGGTTATAGATAATGCCGATTTTACAAAAATAAAAATTACAACTATAACTAGAATAAAGTTTATTAAACATCGAACATCATATGAGTCGACTAGTCCTAAAGTTGCATCGTTAATCCTAAATTATACATAGCTTGATCACCTATGTCTAATTTAGGAAGAATCATGCAATGATAAGACTAGTAGTCTTGGATCATGTTTAGTCGATTCTTAAGAGTCTGGTAAAAAATATCCCCAACGGTTACTCCAAATCGATATGTAGTTAGTTTAAAACCCGTAATAGATCAAATAATACTTGAAACTAGTGAAAATCGAATTTTCTTTTCTTCCTTTCTCTTTGGCCGAAACTTTTGAATGCTAGAGAGAGTTTGGATATTTTTCTAAGTGTAGCCAAAAACTCTTCATTTTCAAGTTGCGGTTAGAGTTAACGCGCCTCCATTTATGTGCACACTTTCTCGTATCGTATTACTTAATTCTTGAGGTGAGTATTCACGTACCCCTATTTCTAACTATTTAATCGCTTTGGGGTGGATGCATGAATTATACTTTAACTAAATTGATTTCTATATTATGAACATTATTACTTGAACTCTTTGAACTTTGTTTTGAACCGTACGATATATATCTTGAACTTGTTTGACTTGATTTTGAACCCTTTGACTTATTTTGAACCAGTTGACTTGATTTTGAACCCTTTCACTTATATTGAACCTTTTGACTTGATTTTGAACCCTTTGACTTATTTTGAACTCTTTTAACCTGTCTTGACCTAATAACTTGCTTTGAACTATTGAACTTGACTTAAACTTTGAGCTCGACTTAAACTTTTGAACTTAACGTACCATACGTTCTATATGACCTAAAGTCTCCCTTTTTTGGAGCGACCTAAAGCCTCCCAGGTCCAGAGCAGAGCGTCTCACTATGTTGCGGAGCGTTCTCAATCTAAAGCCTCCCAGGTCCGGAGCAGAATGTCTCACTATGTTACAGAGTGTTCTCGATCTAAAGTCTCCCATGTTCGGAGCATCCTTAATAAATCTCGCCATGTCGGTGGAGTGACTAATAAATCGCGCCTAGGTGGTGGAGTGACATAAAGTCTCCCATGTTTGGAGCATTCTTAATAAATCTCACCATGTCGGTGGAGTGCTAATAAATCTCGCCTAGGTTGTGGAGTGACGTAAAGTCTCCCATATTCGGAGCAGCACTATAAAGTCTCCCTTGTTCGGTGCGGCTTTGATTTATACTATGTGCCCTTATTGTGAACTATATTGTCCACGTGTACTTGACTATCAGACATATGAATTTTTATGCAATGGGTTGTAAACACATAGGTTACAAGTCTTGTATGGGCGGGACTTGCAACTTAATGGATTGAAAACACCTTTGCCTTGTGGACTTTTCTCAATGACCAAAAACTTTGATTCTCTCTCTTAAAAGTTTTCATATTATATAAAACATGTGTACTCACCAACTATTTTCATAGTTGACCCGTTTTCTCTCATGCATTTCAGGTGATCGTCAATAAGTGTTTTCATAAAGGTCGTTAGAGGTCTTCACATGTCATTGCTGTTGTCATCATATTACAAGATTTTATCTTTTGGAAACCTAAGTCTTATGTTTTATTTCAGATGTTGGCTAAAACAATATTGTAGTGTTATACTTTTTCCTTTAATCTTAATTATGGTATTGTACTATATCTCTTTTGCGATGTATATTAATTTCGTCGCACCTCGCGTTTCTGCCTTCGGCGGGGTGTGACAACCGACTTTGTGGTGATAAATGTGCCTCCGGAACACATTATATTAGGGAAACCCTTCCTTGCTACTTCACAAGCCCGAATTAAAGTTTTTGAAAGAGAAATTTTGTTAGGAATTAATAACGATAGGATAGTATGTGGTATAAATGGAGGTTTATGTCAAACCAATGAGGAAGTAGTTAATGTGTATATGATTCATAGCGTGGTTGAAGAGGAGCCATGGGACATGCTTGATATTTCTAATGATCTTTCTACCTATTAGACTCCTTTGTGTTTAAGATTTAAACAGGAATGTAACTCCTAGGGAAGCGATGGAGACGGATCTTTTTGGATCGATTCAGATGAGGAAGAAGGAAATGAAGATATTGCTTCAGTTACTGCTAATGTAAAACTACACTGTTGTGCGCCTATGACTATTAGGGATGACAATGAGAAATTAACCTTGCCAACGTGCGACCCTTGGTCAATCAATGAAATTGTGGGGGAGCGATAAGGATTAGGCAAGTGGAAAAGGAAGCTAGGGTATGGTGGTGCTTTGAGGAAGAAGAGAAAATCAAAGAAACATGGTTCCAAACACACTTCATGAGCGCTAACCTTAATGAGAAAGTCCAATGGACAGTTCACTATTGCAAGCCCGTGATAGTCAACGAGAAAGGCGTAAGTCAAGCATGGCCTACCTGCAATCCCTTTCTGAAAAATTGTAATGGAGGGGAGTCGCCGGAAGAAAATATGCTCAAAAGGTTCACAAATGAATGGGCATGCTTTAATGAGCATAAAAGGTGTGACATTGGATATCTTGGTATATCATTTGAAGATTGGGTCTAACTTACTTCCCTTTCTCAATATATCCAAAGGGGAGAGGGAACTTTTTAGCTTTGGGGTCATCATTCACTACATGGAAAGGAACGCAGCTGGAAATGGATACGGATGGGCGATTCCGCGAGGAACCTTGAAGCACCGTGGCCTTGAGTCTAACTTAAAGACTCGTAAATAAACAAAAGTGCTTTTTCGGGAGACAACCCGAATTATCCTTTTCTTTTTCCTTTTTATTAGTGTAGATTGGTTTGGTTTGTTTTGTTATGACTTTTTGCAGGTATTAGAGAAAGAAGGATGGCTTGGAAATGCACCATGGAGTCTTTCACTCCTGGAATTCACCTCAGAGAGTTTCTACGGTGTAACTTGTTGCCATGGTTACGCCGTAACCATCGTCAAATATCTGAAGTTTTGTCAGGTGTCATTACTTACGGCATAACTCACTTCATGTGTTTACGCCGTAACTTTCTCATATACCAGAAAAATTTTAATTTTCAAAATAACATACATACTTAAACCTTGTATTAGTTTTTAAATGAACTTTGTGGGTGTGTTCCCTGTAAACCCTCACAAGACTTCACTCGTCCACTCGGGACATCGAGTGGTTTAAAAGGCTTGTTGCATATGCTAAATACAATCGTGATTCCTACGAAAGTGAGTTAAGTTTTTATTTTCTTTTTAGATTAATGCTTGTGGGTAGTAACATGATTTCAGGGATTTGAAGTTTGCTCATTAGGCGAAACGAAGGCACGTTTTCTCAAACATGATCCTTCTATCATTTTCAAGAGCAAATGTCAGGGGAGTTCTTGTTCTAATTCTACTTTTCCCCTTTATTTTTGCTTATTTGCGTACAAAAGGGACTTTGTACATTTTAAGTGGGGGGACAGGAGTAGAATTACAACTTGAATCTTATTTGCCCATTTTTTCTTATTTATTTTGAAAAATTGTGCCACTTTTAAACTTTTGACATGTTTTTCTTAACCTAACTAGAATAGACCTTAGTCGAGCGCACTATAACCTTTGATTTCCTTGGTGACATTTAGCCTTTTCGTTTCCCCATATAACTCAAATCCACCAAATATTGAGTGTGCCGGTAGTTTGTAAACTTTAGAACTTGGCTTTTACATCATTTTGAGCCATTGACGAGTAGTGTGTCAAGTTAGCTTGAGACATTTGGAAGGGACATTTTGAGATGGCAATGTTTAGGATTTACACCAAATAGCCCATATGTGTTTAAATTGTGTGTGTTTATCGATTATTCACCTCGACTTCTCGACCCCTGTGTTAAACCCTTTTGTTGCACTCACGTTTAGTTCAAGATACCCCTAGTTACACCCTTTTGAGCCATTCTTTTCATTTCTTCACCCATATAATTTATTGTTTCGTTACACCTATTCGCCTTAGCCTACCGTGTAGTCTTAGTTTGTGATCTGGAAATTGCCGCTTTCTTAAGTTTGAGGTTTGGGCAGAGAGATTCAGGAATCACGCCTAAATTGATGATATATTTGAAGATCATTGGAGACCCCCATATTCCTCATGTTTGATTCATCTTGTTGGTCCCAGTTATGCACTTGATCGAATTCCTTAGCTTGTAAGGGTTAGCTATCTTAGATAAATCTAAACCAAATAAGTGTAGAAACTGTCTTGAAGTATACCAAACACAATGCGGAATCTTGTATTTGATCTTAAGAAGAACTTTATATTGAATGAAACAGTAAACAATGAATATCAAACAGAACACTTCAATACTATTAATAATACGAATACTCAAAAGTATTAGGGTTTACAACCCTAAAGTTCTATATAGAATCGAGTGTATCTCTATCTCAATCGTATCTATCTCTATGCCCTAGGACCTCCTTTTATAGACTAAGGAGTCCTAGTCGGCTTACAATGACTTTCTATACAAGATAAATCTTTATAGAATCTTTTCTATACTTATCTAGACATACTATATATAATAACCGACTCTAATACTCTAGCAACACTAATAATGCATCAGCAACACTAACTCTTTGTTCTAGCAGCATTAAATCTCTAGCAACATTAACTTAGTACTAGCAGTACTAAGTTTCCTTCTAGCAGCATTAACTACTTAGAGTATTTTTCCTTGAAGTCTGTTAGCAGTCTTAATGTACTCTAGCAGTCTTAACCTTCATCAGCAGTATTAACTATCCTAACTAGCAACAGTAATGACTTAGAGCATTTCTTGTGTAAACTATGACCAGTCTTAATCATATAAGCTAAAGTAACTCAAGAAGCCTTAAAAACCCAACAATCCTCCCCTAAACTTGATATTTTCCCTTAAGAGTTTCAATCTAAGCTTGAATCTTCACTAGGAGGATGCTTCCAAACACTTACTCCCTCATTTTCTTGTAATCAGCCCCATAAAGTTATTTTTCCGTTTTCTGAGAAGCTGATATGCCATTTTTCTATAATATTCAACTTCAAGTTTGATAGAACCATTAAGCATCATGTCAAGTGCCTGCTTTGCTAAAGGATAGTCTTTTTCTACTAACATGTAGAGTTGAAGTCCTCTCATCATCATAGTATGAACTCCACGTGATTGAAAAAGCTTCCAAATCAGAACTTTATTGGAGTATTGATCATGCCAAACTCTATTTTCATGATGAGTTTCAAACATAATCTTCAAGTCTCCCTAGAGAATTCTATCCTAAATGTTTTCTGGTCTTGAATCTCCATACTTGTCCTTCACTAATACCCATAAGGTCTCCAAATCTTCTCTGTTAAAATTTCTGAGCATTCGGGGAAAAGTTACAAACCTTTGAGACTATCCACCAACTCTGATTATCTCCTACCAAGAAGTTTGCCCCCGATAACCAGTTTCCAATCAGTAATAGGGACTTTAGTCTTCAAAGGAACATCATCAACAAATTCATCATCATGTTCTGCAATTACAACCATATGTTGTAGATTAGCTATTTCTTTTGCATCACTTTCTTGAAGCTACTTTATCTGCTCTTGTGTTTGCTCAGCATGCTCATGTATTTTCTGCTTTTTTGCTGCTATCAGGTTCTACTTTATCTCCTTCTCTCTTAGAACCTCTTACCACTTCTTCTTCATTTATAGCAATGAAAGTATTTACCCTCTTGAATACCTTGTCAAACTGATCTTTTATCTTTTCAAAGCTAAGATTCTTCAATTGACTAGGCTTCCAATTATCCATGTTTTTTAGGTATGTACTCATTACTTTTCTTTGTTCTACTTTAGTGGGTGGCTTGTTTCTCTATGCTTCAGTCCTCTTCTGAGCAAAGAACTTCTTTCTCTTGGCCAAGAATTCCATGAAGAGTTTTGATTTTTCTTCTAAAGATAACTCTTCCTATTCATCTTGCCACATTCTCTGGGCTAACTCATGATCTGCTTCACACTTTGCTTGTATGTCATCCCAGGAATTTATTAATGAAAGACTTGCTTCTTCTTCTGTCTGAGCTTGCTTTCTTCTTGCCTCTTCTTCTTCAGCAAGAAGATCAGCTTGCAACTGTCTAGCAAGTTCTTCATCCTCAATGAGTTGTTGTTGTTGCTGATTGAGTGATAAAAATTTCTTCTTAGGTTCTTCAATCAAGATGCTTTTGCCTTTATCCTTTGATGATTGTGAAGTAGTTGTTTATATTGTTGATACTGGTGTTGTTCATCACTACTCCTTTTTCCTTAGGTCTTGTACTCTTTAACTTTTTAAGTGCTTGAGCTATAGTCACTTCTTCATCAATTGTAGTAGCAGCAACACTAACTTCAGGCTCAGCAGCACTAACTTTGTCACTAGCAGCACTAACCTTTAGACTAGCAGTATTAACTTCAACATCAGCAGTATTAAGTGTAGCAGCATCAATTAACACTTTAGCCACTTCAACCATCTTCTCAACCATCTTTTCATTATCCTGTTGATCTGCAACAACAATCTCATCTCTTTCAATAACCTGCTCATCATCAACCAACTGAGCATCTATCATCACATCATCATCTACCCCAGTTTCCTCCCCTGAAGCTTTGCTTTTATTCCTCCCCTGTTTGGGAGCATCCTTCCCCAAACTCTGTGCTTCCTAAGAAGATCCAATCTTGGAAGTAGTACCAATCTTGTGTAGTCTTTTAGGCTTGTAGATTCTTGACCTTTGTATCCCTTCTAGAAACCTAACTCTTCTCTTCAGCATTTTAATTTCATCACCTTGAGAAGCAACTGTTTGTTGAAGTTCAAGAACCTGTTATGACAGTTTAGTACAAGTAGCCATCAATTCATGAATCAGTTCAATACTACCCTCAGCACTTTGGAGTGTGACACCTCTCCTGAGTGGTGCATCATTGGGTGAATTAGGCGTAGCCTCAGACCTAGCCTGAGCATCTACACCCCCCATATTTTCTCGTTGGCTGGGACCTTCACCTAAATCAATTCCATGGGAACTGGATTCATTAGAAGTTTCCTTAGATTGGGTCTTACGTATGTTACCACTGTCTTGCTCTGCATCTAAGCTAACAGCAGTAGTGACAACCCTTTCTAAACTGTGACCCCTCTCCTCATGCACAGCCTCATTTGCAGCCATACCAGCACTAACCTAAGGTAGATGAGTGCCCTTTTTGTTGAACCTACGGGTATAGGTCTTTTGTATTGTTGATGTGGATGATAAAATTTTGGGTGTGTGATGGGTATCAGCTGGGATTGCTAAACCTTCACCTTGAGTTTGACCTAGTTCCAACATTGTTTGAAACAATGGAGTAACTATTCATGTAAAACCCTTTCCCTCTCTCTTCATGTTAGCAAGAATCTTTTTAGTATAAGAGAGAGAGTAGGATAAACCTTGTTATGAACCTTTTTATTTGTAAATTGGTTGTCCATAAGAAGTTGTAAAAACCTTGGATAAAAGTAATATTTGTTTGAAGAACTATCCGAGCCCTTAACCACACTATCAAAAATTAATTTTGATAAATTGAATCTTTGATTTTGAGCCAAGTAAATAATGTTAGAAGCCATATTACTACTGAACTCATTCCAACCAGTAGTCTTTGGACTAAGACACTGTAAGATAGTGTGTATTAAGAATTTCCACACTGGAGAGAAGGTACCTTTTGAAAATTTTACAGAATTACTTTGCCTTTCATATCCCATCAGTGCAAGGTTTTCAAAAATTGAAGAGTTTGAAAGATTTTCAATACCTTCGGTATCTGGTAGATATAGAACATCCCTAACAAGAGCCTCAGTAATGATAATCTTCTGCCCATCTACAAGGGCATGTATCTGTACTTCCCCATCAATAGTTTTAACCTTAGCAGTAGCCTAAAACTATTTGATGTTGGAAATATATATGGTAGGTTTGACTGTTAATGCATACTTGATATGAGTAGCATTAAGAAAATCAATGATGTCAGTAAACCCTTAGCTTTCTCTGGGTTTTTGCAAAAATGCAATCATGTTATGTTGGTCTGCAAAATACAGAGTCGACATTGTAAATTTTGAAAAATTTTGGTAGGGTTTTGCTGGGATTTGCAATTAATGGATAAAAAGGAATTAGGGTTTATGTTTGAGAGAGTTTTGATCGGATAATAACACTTGTGTGAATGATTGAAAGATATTAACCCTTAATCGTTCATATTTATAAAACAATACCCTTCACTCTCAAACATAGCAGCAGAAACCTAGCAGCACTAACTTATTCCTAGCAACAAAAAGTCAGTTTCCACTCCAAACAGCTTAAGATTCAGCATTCCATCATGTTTCTCAGCTTATCCTGCAAAATATTAGTCCCAAATACAGAAAACTACAAACATAACACAATTTACAATAATCACATTATTAATTATACTTAGCTGTACTAAGTATAACTGGCAGCATTAACACAGCAGTTTTAAGTAAACTAGCAACAGTAAGTATACTTAGTAGCAGAAACAATTTATTGACTTAATAACAGGACTAATGTTAGGAATATAAATATTCATATGAAAGACTCGGTCACCCCGAGTACTCATTAGCATTAATTAGCTCGTAGGCTTAATAGTTTAGTTTAGATATCATATCATCTATGGAGTCGGGTCGGGTCTTTACCCACTGTAAACCTGCTCCATAGCTCACATGGGGCGTTTATGTTATTTTTATAAATACCCTCTTCCCACCAAGGGAGAGGGTTGGAGCTTCTAATCATACAACAATTTTCTCTTTCACTTTCTCTCACTAGAACTCCCATCCTCTCTCTTTCTCTCTCTAAGATTTGGCCAAACCACATAGATTAGAATGTGTTATGATATCTAGTATTCTACAATTGGTATCAAGAGCCATGGTTTGATTAGCTTGATTGTGTGTACAAATTCGTGGCTTGGTTTTTCATGTTTTTTTGTTCGAATATAAGTTCAAGAAAGCTCATGGATTGTGATTTCTTTGTGGTTTGATTTGATAAAGGGTTGTACTTTCATGTTAATAAAGGTCCTTACAGCTTATTTTGGTGATTAGAATGCCTATTTCATAAGCCTAGGGATAATTTAGGGCTTATTCATGAGTTTTTGAGGTTTGTTATTGGTTGCGATTTGCCTACTTGTAGCAGATTCTTGGTTGCGATTTGGTGCTCACTTGTTTCGGTTTGTGTTTAAAAAGGGAAAATATTAGTTGCGATTTGACAAGAATCGTTTATGCATTTTGGTTAGTAGCTGAAAAGGGAAAAAGAAGACTAATTTGGGTGAAAGTGACACTTCGAAAGTGACCTGCGATTTGGTGATTGTGATTTGGTGATTGCGATTTGCTACTTGCGATTTGGTGATTACGATTTGCTGATTGCGATTTGGTGATTGCGATTTACCTTCTGCGATTTACTTCTGAGTTTTAGTTCTGCGATTTGCCAAAGTTGCGATTTGCCGAAGCTGCGATTTGGCACTGCGATTTAGTGTTGAGATTTGGAGTCTACGATTTGCCTCTGCGATTTGAGGTTGCGATTTACCTTCTGAAGACCAATTATCAAATCAAACTAAATGTCATGCTGCCCAATTTTCTTCAACATTGAGGTTTGTCTCTTGCGGTTTGACTAAAGTTGACTTTTTACGTCAAAACTTCAAACGGTCATAACTTTTGAACCGTAACTTCGTTTTCAGCGAAATACCTGTCAAAATGACCGGAATAGCCTGAATATTGTGAGATTTTACACAAAGTGGTGAAACGAATTTTCGAGGCCCAAATCCCCTCCGGAATGAAGTTATTGAGGTTTTAAGTTTTCAGACGAAAATTTCACCATAACAACTTGCATCAACCAAACCAAATCACAACTAAACAAAATATCACCTAGTCTATCAAACGATCATCACTTTTAGCACACAATCACTAATCATTGTACCGATCCAACAGTTATCATAACACATATCAATTATCATTTCACGGTTTCTTCTTGATTTTGTAAAATCCCGCGAAAGATTCTATTTCTCGGTTTAAATCATAGATTTGTAAAATCCCGTGCTCGTTAATATCATGTCAAAAACTTCGGATTCAGTCATAGCTGAGGTACTCAAATTGTACGACATGATCGATGAACATAAGATTCCCGACAAAGTACAACCGACAAACGTTTTTGAGTCAGATATTACGAAGCGTCTGTTGTACCTAGTAGTGCATCTTCTGTTCTAAATGATGGTTATGTGATGCATGAGAACACTGCCGTTATCCCTGATGACTCATTGACCACTAAACATAATATCTATAAAGATCAAGTGGCCATACATGAACAACGTGCAGAATTGGAACTTACTGAACGTGAACAGAAAATGGATAATCAAATGGGTACACCTTTGTACTCGAGTTCACAAGAGAGAGAGTTGCATCAGTTACAACAAATGCAAGATAATGCAAAGGAAAGTTGCATGAAATACTTTCGACTACTTCATTCACATCTCAAGGTTCTCTCAGAAAGACCTGGATCCATGGGAGGATTCGAACGAGCATTGGCATCACTCTTTGGTCAAGATGTTCAGACTTTCATAGGCACTATGTTCCTGAACTTAGATCAACTAGAACAACAACTTGACAAAGAAGAATTTTATGAAATTGGATCCATGGCTGCTCTTTGGGTGATCATCAAACAACTTCAATTGTTCATCGATTCACAATACACTTGGGATTATGACAGTCAAATGATAGAAAAGTATACTGTTTTACTGATTACACTGGAATTGAAGTTAACATGTTCAGAGAAACATTACTCCAACACATGGGTAATGTTAAGAAGTACATTGAGGAAAGAGCACAACACAAACTAAAGTATGACATCAAGATGAATGAAAGTCGGATGCAATCAAGAGAGATTAAGGTTGATTCGAGTAAAGCACTGGGTGCTAGTTCAGTTGTCACAGAATGCAGTGGGACAAAGTCAGATAAGCATGATACAAGCAGCACTTGTTTGACTCATCACACATGGTGTGGATGCTGATATCAGACCAGTAAATGACCAAGTGCCATTTGCTGAGGTACATTTAACCGTTCAACATAATGTCCTTGCTAGTGAACAACAACATACTGATCAATCTGAACCTATTTATGACACATATATGTTGGAAAAGGCTGACAGCAATACCACTCCTGATTCAACAAATATGAGTCATAAGGGGGGAGAAATTGACCAGGATGTTAAACATGATCAAGTTATAAGTCCTTTGCTTAAGGCTGAGCTTTTCAAAACGAATGATATGGTTGAAAAAGAAGTTTATAATGAACTTTCAAACAGATTCTTACAACTTGAAAAACATTGTATTTCACATGAAATATCAATACAACAAAAGAAAGAAAGTCTTCAAACTAACAAACCGTGCAATAATCCGGAATTTTCTGAATTTCATGAATTTTTTTAGATAAACGATTTGAAAGCTCAGCTACAAGCCAAAAACTTAACGATTAACAATTTGAAAACTCGAATTAATATGCATGAGAAAAGTAATGAAGCCAAGGTTAAACATGACATTGATGCAATTAAAACAAGAAACATCGAATTTGAACTTAAAGTGGCTAAATTACTTAAGAAAAATGACACTTTGAAAAAGCATTACAAAGACATTTATGATTCTATCAAAGAAACAAGAACTGAGACTACAGAACAAACAAATTATTTAATTGCAAAAAATGATGAATTCAAAGCTCAACTTCAGGAAAAGGGTTTTACAAATGGAACATTAAAAAATGAGGTAAGAAAATTAACAGGAAATAGTGTGAATACTAAGTTGCAAAACCATCAATCTTGGGGAAACCAGTTTCACAACCATTTAGAAACAAATCAGTTGTTAGACAATCGACTGTGTTTAGATCTGAACGACCAAAATTTTCAAAACCACGGTTTGCCTCCCAAGTTGATGCGAAACAAATTTTGTCAAAACCAGTCACTTCACAGTCTAAACCTAATGAAAAAGAATGTGCTTTAGCAAAACCTCATCATATGAGTGCTTCTAGTTCTTCTAGGATTAGTTCAAAGCATGTGTCATTTGTGACACCAAAAGAACATGTTAGACATAAAGACATTGTTCAGAATCAAAACCTAGCGGATGCTAAGAAAAACACACATGAAAAGACTAGGAATTTGCCTATTTCTAAAAGTAGTTGCGTGTTGATTAAAGCAATTCCCATAGCAGATCACTCTAAGAATACTAGATCTTTTTCTAAATCCAAACACTTTGTTTGCTCGACTTGTCAGAATTGTGTTTTTAATGCAAATCATGATGATTGTGTAATTTTTTTTTTGGAGAAAGTGAATGCTCGGGCTAAGGTTCAATCCCCTAAGACTAGAAACAACAACAAGCCTGTAGGACCAAAGAGTTATACTCAAAAACCTGGTAGGCAGATTGCTATAGGACAAAGGTTTTCTCTCAACATGTCTTCCACTGTGCATGAGAAACCAAACACTCCTAGATCTTGTCTTAGGTGGATACCGACGGGTAGAATTTTTAAGATTGCTGGTCTTAGATGGATACCTACTAGGAAGATGTTCACTGGTTGCACAACCAAGGTTGACAGTGAAACCGTAAATGGTTTAGATGCTGATATCACTAACCCATATAAATGCGAACAAACTCTTAATCTTAGTACAGTTAGTCTTCACTTAAGTGCAGGTACATCATTCACTCCTATTAAGGAAAGACTCAGAGTTTGGTTGCCAAAAAGACTGATATCTCATAAATTAGGGGTTCAAGAAACTCAAAACTGATGAACATGAAATATGACGTTTGAACACATCAGTTCAAGCCTCGTTCTTCATCGTCAAATGACGTTTGAACACATCAATTCAAGCCTCGTTCTTCATTGTTAAATGACGTTTGAACACATCAGTTCAAGCCTCGTTCTTCAACAACAATGACGTTTGAACTCTGCAGTTCAAGCCTCGGGCCTCAATGTCAACATAATGGTGTCTGCTGAAAACACTCCATGCCCCATTGCTCAAAGAAAAGAAAGGCGTACGCTTGAGTGCGCTTTATCTTCGGAAGAAGAGAAATCTTCTTGTTTCTGACTATTCTCATCAACAAGCTTCATACTTGTTCCATGCTCGTTCAGTCATCAAGTGGATCTACTTTCATTAGATTGTATTTTTATTCACTCGATAAAAAATGGCAACCTCAAATGAAATTTTTGAAGGGGAGAAGTGTGAACAGTGGATCAACCTCACATTCACTTGTTCAATCAAAAATGCTAACCTCATATGCTATTTTTTAGGTGGAGAAGTGCGAATATACTACATGATTGATTGATGTTTGAAGAATGGTCATACGGCTCCTGTGCACAACAGTTCAAGACCCACGTCTAAACTTTTGACTGAACAAGTCCCTCCTCCAACACCTAATGGTCCACTAACTAAGGATGAATGGGATTTATTGTTTCAACCTATGTTTGATGAATACTTCTAACCTCCAACGAATGTTGATCATCCAGTTCTTGAAGCTCCTGCTCCAGTTCCTGCTGACTCAACAGGTTCACCTTGTTCAATCTCCATTGATCAAGATCCACCATCGAGAAGTACAACTCAGACTACTCAAGAAACCCAATATCAAGTTAAGAACCAGGTTCTGAAGAATCTAGTTAGGAATTATTAGAAATAGTAATAGTTCATTACTGCTGGTAGTGCAATTGTAGTTTCTATTGGCAGGTATATAGTTCCTGCTGGTATAGTAGTCTTTGGTTTCTGCTGGTAATCAATTGTGGTTCCTGCTAGTAGTTAGTGTTTATGCGGGTATTAGTAATAGTTAACCCGTATGTTTAGAAGTTTGTTAGAGTAAGAGATATGCATGAGTTATATTAGGAAAAGATAGAGCATATCTTCTTTACACGTTTTTCTTGTAATGGGCGGTAGTAGGGTTTCTTGTGTATATAAGAAACATACGGCCATGAGCATTGTATCGAATTATTGAACAAATAGTTAAAAAGATCCATAGAGGATCAAAGTATTAACAGTTATTGTCTTCTTCACTCTTGTGTTTAGTTTCCGCGTAAGCATAAGTTTTATAGTTAGAGATTCTCATATAGTTTACTTGTGATTACATAAGTATTCTATTCATTAGCAAAGGCTCAAAGATCTATCAAGAAAGAACGATCCAACAAGTGGTATTAGAGCCTGGTGAGAGTCTCTGTCAAAGAAGAAAACTTGTTAAACAAATCTCTTAAACCCTTATTCAATGGCTGCATCTGGAACTGATGAGTCTGTTATCAATAATGAAAAACCCCAAACACAAAACGTCCAACAAATCCTTACAACCACAGTCTCTAACAGCAATGCTAAATTCCCTTACCTCAAGAAGGATTAATATGAGATCTGGCCCATGAAGATGGAATACTGGATCTCAAAACAATGACCATAACCTATGGAACATCATTCTGAATGGTAACAACAGGAAGAAAACTGGAAGAGATGAAAGAGGGAACATCATTATTCTTCCTCCTGTTACTGCTGATGAACATATTGCAGTTCAAAGGGAGACTAAAGCAAGAACTTTGCTGCTCCAGCCTCTCCCAGAAGTCCACATGGGTGATTTTCCTCACTTGGATGATGCAAGGGACATTTGGTTAGCTGTAAAAGCCAGATTTGGAGGGAATGATTAGTATAAGAAGATGAGGAAGTCTATGCTAAAGCAGGAGTTCCAAGAATTCAAGATCACTGATGCAGAAGAAAGAGGGGCTGCTCAGGTCTATGGAATACTTGCTGGAAGGGAGACAGATGTGGATGAGGAATTTGCTTTGATGGGTTACTCATCACAGGTACAAAATTGTCCTTTTGGTTGTCATAATATGTATGCTGAACTTAAGAAAGAGTTTGATGATATAGAGTCTCAGTATAAAGATTATTATGTTAAGGTTCAAGCTTATAATAATTCACTTAAAACCTTAGAAAAACAAAAGGATTGGTACCAAAATAACCAATTAGCATATGAAGAAAAGATAAGGGTGTTAGAAAGAGATTTGGTAAATACTACTAATTTGTTAAAACATTTTGAAAGAGAACATGATAAGGTGATTTTAGAGAAACATGATTTGCAGGCTAAGTTAGATAGTGAAGTGGCTACGTGTAATAAATGGCAACAATCAGCTAAAAACCTAGTCAAGTTGAACAATAGCACTCAGTCTATAAGGTGTAAGAGAGGGTTGGGGTATGATGTTGGGCCAGATGATGTATATGACCCTAATGAGCCAAGCATATTTGACCCTACCCCTAAGGAGGTTAATTACCAAATTCCTGTCAAGTATGTTAAAGAAGGAGGAATGAATGTTGTTTCTCCACCTATAACAGGAATATTTAAACCTACCTCTACCTACACAGACTTTGATGAATCACATATGACCTATGGCAAAAAGTCCAATGACTTTCCTGATCTTGACTGTACATCTAATGACTCTGTCGATTGTTCTAATGGTGACAAGTCCTCAGAACCCAAGACCAATGACTTTGCCTTATGTGATTCAAGTGACAAGTCAACCACACCCAAGTCTAATGACTTCTCCTCAAGAGTAGCTGATGATGAATCCAATTCAAAGACAGCTTCTTTTGAAGACATTTCTTTTTGTCATGTTAAAAACAATTCTGTTTCTAATTTTGGTTGTGATAAGTTTTTATGTAATAAGAGAAATCATGTGAAGAACAAATCTTTTAGGAATAAATCTTGTTTTGTTTGTGGTAGTTATTCTCATCTTATTAAATATTGTGATTTTTATGAGACTAGAATGGGTGTTTGTGCTGGTCAACAGCAAACTAGACCACTGTGGAATAATGTTGAGAATATACCCCCATTTGTCTCTAAAGCAACTGCATTTCCTGCTGGTAATGCAAAACGACCAGCATCTGTTTCTGCTGGTAGGCATTTTAGACCCGCTGTTGTTCCTGCTGGTAAGCCAGTTCCAGCTGGTAAACCTATTTCTGCTGGTTGGAAAAGGAATGCAGCTAGACCATTTAACAGACCTACAAGCTCTTACTTTCAGAATGATTATAGGCCTGTTTACTATGACCCAATGTATATGGGGGGGGGGGCAAAGATGGGAAACTGCTGTTAAGTCCTCAGCAGGTTGTTCTTGGAGACATAATGACCAATATTTGAGAAAGGGGTCCAAGAACAATGGTGGATCTCATCAATCTCCATGGTTTAATTATTATTGATCCACAGGCAGGCTCAAGTCAGTAATGGCTTGGGTCTCCCATTGTATCTAATGTTGTTGTAATTTTCTTATATTGTAGAATTATCCTCATTGCTGTAATTGAGGGGAGGCATAAGCCTAAGGGGAGGCTTAATGCTGTATAGTGTGTATTAACTAACATATTTTTTAGTTTGATTAATGTTCACTAACTTTGTCTTGCTGTTGGTATATGTTTGTATATACTTTGTATATTGTGTCTTCTAATCCTTTTTGCAGATTTTGAGTTCAAGCACAAATAATAAGTATACAATCTCATGTAAACAAGAAACATAAAATTTATTCATTATTAAGAGTGAGATTACAGATCCATCAAGCAGAGTTTTTCACCAACCATAAACAACATCAACAACCAGACACACATTCCTCAAACCCAGACAACAACCCAGACACCAACACACCTACTCCATCTTCCTCTTCCCTTTTCCTTTGAAATCAGGCATGGTCTTGTGAACTCCTACCCCATCGATCAAATTCCACACCTTAGGACTAAGGAGTCCTAGCACTTGTGTACTTGTGTTAGGAATATAAATATTCAGATAAAGGCTCGGTCACCCCGAGCATCTATTTAGCATTCACATAGCTCGTAGGCTTATTTATATTAGTTTAGTACTATTAGTATTATTAGTATTATTAGTGTAGTTATATATATTTCTGGAGTGGGTCAGGGCTTTCCCCACTGTCAGCTCACTCCACAGCCCACTAGGGGCACAAGTATTAAGAACTGTAAATAGCCCTCTCCACACAAGGAGAGGGTTGGAACTCTTGTCACAATTTCACATAGTAATCTAATAGATCCATATTTTCTCTCAAGAGTCTCCCTCTCTCTCTCTAGTTCATCTCATCTCTCTAACTCTAAACCATGGATCTAATCTTCCATGAACCAAGACCACCCGAATCATCCACACAATCAAGATGGTTATATCTTACAATTGGTATCAAGAGCCATGGTTAGGTTCGGTTTCATTGTGTGTCGGATTCATTTGTTTTGGTTCTAATCATTGTGCTTACACTGTGTCGGTATCATATTTTATTATTTGAATCTTGGTGCTCAAACAGTTCGAACGTTTCATTTGTGTATTGTTTTTGTTGAATCTCATCTTGGCCCACATCACACATACCTAATCTTGGGCCTTTAACAGTTGTTTATTGCTCGATTATTTTTTATTCGTGGTGTATATTTCATGTGGTCTCTCATTGAGTTGTGGGCTAATGAGTATTGGTCATTTACTAATATTCATTTTTGGTTGTGCACGTTCCTTTTTTGGTCCGTATATTTGAACCCATTGTTTCAAGTTTCAAGTATGAACTGCTGGTCTTGGATCTCTTCATGGTCTCATTTTTTTTCCAGACCTCTTGGTAGCAGTTTGTAAAAAGAAAAGGGTGTTAACAGTTGCTAATTTTATAAGGTTGTTCTTGGCTGCTGCTTGTGTCAAATGGTTATGTTCATAGTTGCAGTTTGTGTCCCTTGGGATTGGTGCTTGGAGAGTAGCTGCAAAAAGGGGTAAAAGACAACAGGGTGAAAGTGACAGCTTTGACTGGTCAAAGTTGCGGTTTGTTTTGTGCGGTTTATCTGTGCGGCTTGTCTGTGCGGTTTGTCTGTGCGGCTTTTATGTGCGGCTTGTCTGTGCGGTTTGTCTGTGCGGTTTGTCTGTGCGGTTTGTGTTGTGCGGCTTGTCTGTGCGGTTTGTCCATGCGTTTTGTCTATTCAAGATAAATTATCAAACTAAAAGAAAGGTTATGCTGCCAAAATTTTAGTTGACCATGCGTTTTGTCTGTCACCGTCAAACCAAAACTAATAGCAGCAACTACGACTCAAGGGTTTGTTTTTTTTTTTTTACTCAAGTGATACAGAATTGAAGATGAAGTAGAATCATT
Source organism: Artemisia tridentata subsp. tridentata (assembly GCA_021014915.2). Lineage (NCBI taxonomy): Eukaryota > Viridiplantae > Streptophyta > Magnoliopsida > Asterales > Asteraceae > Artemisia > Artemisia tridentata. The sequence continues at coordinate 219,461,900 of CP139508.1, forward strand.
GACCACAACCATTACCACAACTCAAATGTGACCTCAGTTATAATAACATCATCAGTCCAGCGTCTAACTGAAGACCAGTAATACGTCACTATACCAACACCAAATTCATTAACTATCCAAAGTCCCATCACCAACAAGACTCTAACACAACTCCATCATCAAGGCTACATCCATATCATAAATCCTTCTTTAACAACAACTCGACTCGTACTAAAAACTGAAAAATAAAATAATAGATCTCAGATTTTATTCAACGTCATACCAATCTCTCAAAGATTTTTTGTTGAATTACATTTCATCATCGACCATTTTGGAAGCAACCTTCCTTAATATACGAACATAAAAGAGAAGAATATTAACAATGAAGTTATATTCTATCTTCGTTTGCTCAAATCACTAAAAACAAAACACATCATAAAACCTACCCGAGACCATGAAAGATCGAGCAAGAAAGATATAGGTGGGCTTCTTGACGATGGTTGTGTCTCGTTCTCAGGTGAAAGGATGAAGGAGGTGTCTTCGATTTGATGGTATTGGTGGAATTTGAGATTAGATTGGATCAAGTAATAGGGATGGTTTGATGTTGATGTTGCTGCGATTTATTGACTGATGATGCTTTAATGGAGATAAAGGTTAGTGTTGATGTTGGTGGCTGAGTATAATGAAGGTGAAGGGGGCAGATTAGTTTAAGATTAAGGTTAGGGTTTGTAGGTATTAATACAGAATCATTAGGGCAATGGGAGATTTGGATCGGGTATTATTTCATGACATTGGGCTGACTTATCAATTAACTTGGACCGTGTTTGGTTACGTAGTGTAATTGGACATTAACACATGAAAGGTGTTTGTTATTTGATTGGGCTAAAGTGTTGTACGCTACATTGGTGATATGTGTTATATGTTTGGATGTACAATATTTCACGTAAGTACACGCGTCTCGGCTAGTATTTTGGGTTTAGGAATGTCATCGGGATTACAGAGTTGCGGATTTGGCTGTGTAGTCCAATTAGGGCCTACCACTTGAGCGAGCATGCAATTTGATCTTTACGATTTGAGTTATAGTTGACAAATAACAATTTGTTTAATTGCGATTTGTCAAGTTGCGTTTTGACTTGTTGCGACTTGACTGATAGCGATCTGACCAGTTGCGATTTGATGTTGCGAGTTGGCACTTGCGATTTGACTAATTGTGATTTGGTTGATTGCAATCTAACTTGTTGCAAGTTGACAATTTGTGACTTGACTTGTTGAGATCTGATCAAGTTGTGATTTGACTTCTTTGACTTGAATTTTGAAGATTAGTGTTGCAATTCACTCTTGGGTATTCTCGTTGATTTCACGGTTTCTCTTGTAGATTTTATAAAATCCCGCGAAAGATTCGATTTCTCGGTTTAAATCACAAGAGCTGTAAAATCCTGTGAAATTAATATTGGACAAGTAGGCTGGACTTGGATGTAGACATAATAAAACTTACGGGGTTTGACTACTTTTTCGGCATAAGTTTGTGCTTCGAGATCAGTAGGAATTGGGAAATTATGGTAGCTTGGTTGGTTTGTTAATTCACGGGTTGGTGTACTTAGTGTCACAAACATCTCGGGGTGGATGGATGCACGATGTTTGATGACCCTTGATCGAGCGTATCTAAGGTGATTCGACTTGGATGTTAAAGAAGTGAATATATACAATAAAGGATGGAAGGTTGGGTATATATCACTACATATATTTAAAGGAGTTACATTGTTGTGCTCAATATAGGTTCTAAATCACAATTTAAAATTTAAGGTGATTAAGGTGATTAGACTTGGATGTTCAAGAAGTGGATATATACAATAAAGGATGGAAGGTTGGGTATATATCACTACCTATATTTAAAGGAGTTACGTTGTTGTGCTCAATATAGGTTCTAAATCACAAATTTAGTGCAAGTATAAGTAGCGGACTTGTCCTTTCTCAAGCTCCATAAAGTAATTGTTGTCTCTCAAGCTTCTAATGGGATTGTAGTACAAGATCTTCTCTAGAGGTGGTCAGACTTAAAGATGGGAGGTGGTTTATTCAGAGACGTGTTTTAACCCATTACACATTCTATAGTTAAACATATTTCATCAAGCGGTGTTGGCATATTATGAGCTTTAGGAAATTTTTAATCTGCTAAACCATTGATGAGGAGACAAACGAGGGGTTACTACAAGAGAGTCTTAATCACCATCTTCGTTGGAGTAGTTTTATTTGTCTCTTTCCATGTATGTGCCTGACAAATTCACAATCATCACGGACTCTCAGCTTTGGCAAAAAGGTCATTTCATGCCCTTTTTAAGGGGGAGAATTAGTGCGTGTTCTCTAGCGGTTCAGTCTCCAGCGGTGTGAATCTTAGTGGTTCCGATTACAGCAAGTCAGATCGTAGCGATTCAGGATTCAGTGATTCAGTCTCTAGAGGTTTGAATATTAGCGGTTCCAGTTTCAGTGGTTTAGCTTTCAGTGGTTTGGGTCTTAGCAAATTGCCTAAGATTTCAGCAGTTTGATACTTACTGTTGTGCAGTTTGTTCTTGAATTTAGTTCTCGGATAAATCTCAAGAACTGTAAAATCCTGTACACAGTATGACAACTATTGCATGCACTGCACCTGATAACATCCAAGTAGCTGGGTCAGACAGCTTTGTTTGATAGGACTGACTATGAGTCATGGGCACTGCTAAGAATTAGCGCATGTTTCTTCTCCCTTTGACTATTCAACCACACAAAATGATCACGAAGTTAATTTGGTATTCCTTGCTTGAGAGTGAAGTTGGATTTCACGAAAGAGTCTACCTATTTTATCTTGAAATCGGGGATGGTTGGATGCATGATTTCAATGATAACTTGCTCGTGCTTAAGATATAAGTTGAAGACTTGGGTTATCTAGTTACCAGCAGTCGGGGTAACTATCACTTAAGAGTTATTGGAGTACTCAGTGTCACACGTCAATGACGATGTCGATAATCGCAAGAGGTGTTAATGTCTCATACTTTGGTTGGGTATTGAGCACTTAGAGATTTGCTTGGAGCATTAATTCTCTACACCGTTCTTCCAACATTAGTGCAAGCTTAAGTAACAAATTTGGGGACTTCTACTTCAGTTTGCGTACGAGGTTGGTTAGTTGGCCAAAGGTTTTAAAAGTTGTGATGTGATCTGTAATTCTCACAGGATATTCTTAACCCAAACTGATGTTCACCAAAATCAAATCAGTCATGCCACATTCAATCTGTTACTGTCTCACGGTTTCTTCTTGGTTTTGTAAAATCCCGCGAAAGAACTTATTTCTCGGTTTAAATCATAGATTTGTAAAATCCCGTGATGATGGACTATGCGCTCTTAACCATGATCGGGTTAAAACCATTATCAAAGTTCAGCTATAACATCACAAATGGCTGGATCGAGGCATTTAATCGACAAGATGTGACTACGGGGTTAGTTCAGTATTATTTATTTGAGGCTGAAGTGAAATTTCATGGGTGCGTGTACTTAGTATCTGAAGATATCGGGGAGGTTGGATGAAGATTCTTCGAGATCCTTGTTCGAGCTTTCGACAGTTACAAGGACGAGGACTTGGATATCTAGTTATTTTTTCTTTCTCTCTATTGCTAAATAACTATCACTTTAAGGAGTCACGTTGTAGTGCTCAGTGTCACACGAAGTTGTGGATATCCAAGAGGTGATGTACGTCTTATACTTGATGGTTGGTTGGTTGAAGAGTATAGGGTACTTAAAGATTCGATGTTGCACGAAGTCTCTACACCGCTCTTTGTCACGCATTAGTACAAGTTTAAGTCATAAGTTCGGGTTATGTTACTTCAGTCTCAAGTTCATCATATTGGGTTTTTCTCCATCAGTGGTCACGACATCAAGCTGACAAAATGATAATGGGGTTGGTAACGAGTTAGATGAGAGAAGAAGTAAAGAGAGAGTAATGACGTCTGAACACCTCAGTTCAGGCCTCGGTCTTCAACATTATGACGTCTGTACACATCAGTGCAGGCCTCGCTCTTCATCATAATGACGTCTGAATACATCAGTTCAGGCCTCATTCTTCAAAGAAAAGAAAAGTGTACGCTTGAGTGCACTTTATCTTCAAAAGAAGAGGAATCTTCTTGTTTATGGCCATTCTCATCAACAAGTTTTATGCTCTTTCCATGCTTATTCAGTTTTCAAGTGGATCGGCGCATATTGGAGTATATTTTTATTCATGTATTCAACCAAAAATTGCAGTTGACAGGCATATGCAATTTTTGAGGGGGGGAAAGGGTGAATAAACAACATGTCAGTCTTCAAGAACCGTCAAGTGGAGCTACTTACCGTTGATGGTATTCATATTCACTAGTTCAATCATCAAAAATTGCAGTTAGCAGGCATATGCAATTTTTGAGGGAGGGAAAGGGTGAATATTAATCTACATGTTGATTGATGATTGAGAAATGGTCATACGACTCCTGAATACGTCAATTCAGGAGTCGTGCAAACCATGGTTCTCCAACACTATATCTTCCTCCGTCTATCAAGGTGTTGAAGAACATGGTCATGGAATGCTAATCGACATTGTCTCACGGGCTGGTACAATCAGCAACAAAGGGTTTCTAGTCAATGCTTCATGTACACGTCATTACGCTGCATGTACACATCATGATGATGATTCCGATTAATCGTAACCATCATGGGGGAGAGAAATGTGTACACCAAGGACGCACAACAGGTTCACGTGATCGGGCTTTATACTGCTTCTTAAGTTGAAGTTATTCCGGTATTGATAACCGCAGAGATGATCAGTGGTTCAACTTGTTACCTTGGTATTATCGTTTCGCTTTTACGTCATGGGCTGATTAATCGTAACCATCAGGGGAGAGAGAATGTGTACATCAAGGACGCACAACAGGTTCATGTGATCAGGGCTTAATATCCAAGGATGGATACATACTATAGATGATCAGTGGTTCAACTTGTTACTTTGGTGTTATACTAAAGACTGAAGAAGGTCGAGTCGTCAGTCTATTCTTCATTCTCTGCTGTGTGTTATCGTCTCATGTGTAAGCTGCGGGCTGATGGGTTATATGTAAGGTTACTGGAAGGCATTTGGTGAGATGAAGATGGTTGGTATTCTGTTCCTCCATATTGGGCAATCTTGAAGAAGGTCGAGTCTACAGTCTTCTCTACATTCTCCGCTATGTGTTAGAAGACTAAAGACTGCATGCATTCGGTTATCAAAAGACTTCTTCATATTATGGGTGTTCATCCAAATTCTTCCTTCTATTATGGGTGTTCATCAGAAAGGTTGTCAGATTGGGGGAGAGCACTAATTAGGGGAGAGTGAAAAGCCTGAATTAATCCCTGGTTAAATGTGCTCACATTGCTCTTCAGCATGTAAAATGATGGAAGCGGAGAAGATTCAGAATGCTGAGGAGTAATGGTTTTTGGTTCGTATCCTTGTATATATTTTGCTTCTTACATTTTTTTTTCATATCTTATACCATTTTGTAAATAGATATATAGAAATCTTGCTAATTGTAAATAGAGAAACGTAAATTCAGAAAAACCATAAAAATTAAAAAATTAGAAAAGACCAAAAATAGTTTCACCTAGGCATGTCTTCTGTTTATCGATAACATTTACGGACTTAGAAATGTCATTCAATAATGGCACGGGTCTTTAAATGAAGCTCGAGCAGAAGTTAAAATGGATTCTTAAAACATGTCTAAATGGCTTGCTATTACTTTAGATAGCAACCCGCGCTTCATATTGGGGAAAGCACGTCGCCAAAAAAGACGGCTGTTCCTCCAACTGGGTGATGTTCACCTGGGCATGGATTACTTCATATCCATGTTTCCTGATTTGATGTACGTGTCAGTGCATCATTTCTTGTAAAAGAAGAGAAATCTTCTTAGTATAACAAATAGTTTTCATTCTATGATTCTTCTGAAAATTATTTGTGAGACACTTGGTGAATATGTGTTGTATGAAATTTGTTTAAACTTGGATTATGCATAAAATTTGTCACTCAATCAATGACTACAAATCTTTAATACGGGTCATTGATTGAGGGGGAGAGTGAATTCAAATTTTATATCATCAAACGGGTTTCTTGGTTAACTCATACTTGTTGAAATGGTTTTGTAGTTAATGGGGTATTAGTTGAAGAGGATCTTGCTAAAATTTTATATCAAATGGCCAAATGTGTGAATTTCTAGAAAGTTTAGGACATTATGTGCAATGTGCTTATAGTTTCCTAGCTTTATATATCTAGAAGGTTCATTTGTGTTACTTTGGAATCCTCGTGTAATCCCCTAAATACTTTAAGACTCAAAACCTAAAAGAAGTAAGACAACCAGTTGCAGTTGATGTTTTTGAATACTCCTATGACATGTGTATGATCTGAATGAATGAGTTTCAACTGTTGTTTGACTCTTGTTAGTCGATTGCTGCTCAATTGTTGTTGATATAGTGCATATGTTCTCAGGATTCGCTTAGGTATATAGTTATCATGTTAGAATCTTGTCCCTAAGATCCTGAATTGAATGATGAAATATGTGTGAATTGCCATGTTCATGATTGCTGTTTGCTCTTCATGCTAGATAGTAGTTTGACGTATTTCCTGACTGTGGTTTGATTAAATGAGTTTGGTATTATAATGTGGCAAGCTGCTGAAGGGTAGCTATTAAGGAATAGTGTGTCTGTATGCATGTATATCTGTGTTGATATTCTTATGCAGATTCCATAGCCAAAATGAATGTGCCAGTTCCCATTCTAACCATTTGATCAGACGTTCAAACTCTATTGATTGGCTCGGAATTCACCACAACAACAACGTCGGCAACAACAACAACAACAACACTTTCACCACCACCACCACCACCACCACCACCATTCATCTATTCGGATCTCGCCAAGTGGGGATCTACAATACTTAGAGGTTCTTGTTGGTGGATGGATAATTGATATTGACCAATGACTCCCTCAGAGAAGCGGATAATCACATCATCTGCGCAAAAAAGGTCAATATCATTTGTGTCATAATAATCACTTTGTGCATAATAAGCAGTGAATCTCCCTCTTAGATTAAGGGGGAGCATAGTATGTTCCATTATCAGAATACATTAAAATTGGACATATTTTCTCCCACATTTTCTAACTCATTTAAATCAATTGGGATCACAAATCTCAAATGGTTTGAAATTTTTGATCGGGGGAGAGAATGTGATTTAAATATGAAATCTGATAAAATGTGATGATTTGAACGCAAAAGTAAGCTCTCCCGTATGTGTTAAACCATTTTGTATATCTATGCACATATTGAGGGGGAGCAAAATGTTTTGGATGTGAAAGTAAGCACTCCCGTAAGTGCTAAACTCTTTTGTATACCAATGCACTTATTGAGGGGGAGCAAAGAATTTGGCATAACATGAGATCGTGACTCAGACTTAACAAATGAATTGACGAAACATATACTTTCATGAATCGAAAGGACATATCCTGGCCGGGTAATAATTTCAAGCTAGTCTAACTAGTGATGTAAGCGTGTCTTGAAAAGGATGTGTCTGAGTAGAGTGTACTGTTTCGAGAAACTTTCTATGGACTTGACCAGGACGGGTAATAATTTCAAGCTGGTCTAACCAGTGATGTAAGCGTGTCTCAAATCGGTCATGTTCACTGAAAGTTGATCAATTCAAAAAGTGCGAGCTCTACCTAACATGTGCAAATTTATAAAACAATCAACCGAGCACATGTTGAGGGGGAGCATTTGAAAAATATAAAACTCTCAAGTGTTTGCAAAAATGTGTTTCAGAATCATGAACACTTTGAGAGATTTTTCAAAGATTTGGTTTGGCAATCGTGGATGAATACCAAAGACCGGCCATTTTAATTAATGCATGAAGTTATAAGGATGGTTAGGTTTGGCTCAAGTTCCCACGATCCCTCCAGAGCCGGAGGGATCTACCCAGGGACAATCCACTAGTTAGTGTAGAAGTCCTTAGGTATGATTAAAAAAGGAGAAAAGTGGATAAGGGAAAAGTGCCGACTGAGATGGAGCTAGTACTGGAACAAACCCAACAAGGTACTAGTAATGAAGTCTCGGTAAGCACTGAAGAGGTTGAAGAATGAAAAAGAATTGTAAAGATAAAGGGTGAAAAGAAAGAAGCCCTCCTTACAACTTAGGCAGAAACCGGGTCAATACATATGCTGTCAGAATCACTTAGTTGATTGCTGGCATTGAAGAAAAAGTATCATGGACCCAGTGATACGCTGCACAACCCTCCTTAGCCACTCAAGGTCCCTCAAAGGACTCTTGTTTCACTTGTCACGGAGATCAATACATTTCTATCGTCTCTCTCACTCCGAGTTAGATGATATTGAAAAGGTGGCAGTCCTCTCCAGCCTCCGATCACCAAATCAAAACGCACAATTGAGTCTAGAGCCACGAGATGCATACTAAGATCTCATAGGGACACGAATTATTTCTAAACTGGTTGTTCAACATTAATGACACCAGTTGTAAACTCATGAGTCCTACGCAGATCTTAGCAATCTGCCAGAACATTTATGAGTTAATTTACAAATGTAATTCTCAATGACTGAATGGAAATTCCTGCCAGGGTCAACATCAAGCAGCCCTGAAAGTAGGTCACTTCGGTAATTCCCTGGGGATTACGCTTAGTGATCACGGCGGTTTCAAACGGTCTACAGTCGTGGAGTGATCTCCAGCGACTCACCTAATCGTTGATATACTACGGTACAATCTTAAAAAGCCCTCTCTGGGTTTTCGATTAGGAACGGTCTGGGTAAGGATTAGAGAAAGTTTTCACACTATGCTGTTAACAATCTCGAAGTCCGAACCTGTAAGTACCGGACGTTTTATTGCTAACTGTCGTATGCAGGAACTTCTAGCGGTTGTGGCTGTTGGATGCTGTAGCTGGTTGCAGTTGTAGCGGGTTGCAGTAAAGATGCCAATCCTCTACCACATGCTCACACTACATCATCATTGTAACTCAACAAAGTCATGATCAACCTAAAAGACCTTCAACATGGCTTCTGCAAACTCTGATGCTAAAGATCATGACACCAAATAGTGTGAGCATGTCGGCTCAAAGATTTACACATCGCATGGAAACATACTACTAAAAGATGGCTTGAAGATACATGTTGGATGATATTTTCGAAGAATACTCAGAGTCATCCAAGACAAAGGAAAAGTCATCAAAAGTTCACTGCTGAAAGCACAATGATCAAAGACTTTGAAGAATCAAAGACTACGAGCTATAAAGACAAGTTCAGAAGAAAGAATGCTAGAATTCAAATTATTATTTCCGGGGTGACCTCCCTTAGGGGGAGATTGTTAGGGATATAAATATTCAGATGAAGGATCGGTCACCCCGAGCATCTATTTAGCATTCACATAGCTCGTAGGCTTATTTATATTAGTTTAGTACTTTTAGTATTATTAGTATTATTAGTGTAGTTATATATATTTGTGGAGTGGGTCGGGGCTTTCCCCACTGTCAGCTCACTCCACAGCCCACTAGGGGCACAAGTATTAGGAACTATAAATAGCCCTCTCCACACAAGGAGAGGGTTGGAACTCTTGTCACAATTTCACATAGTAATCTAATAGATCCAGATTTTCTCTCAAGAGTCTCCCTCTCTCTCTCTCTAGTTCATCTCATCTCTCTAACTCGAAACCATGGATCTAATCTTCCATGAACCAAGACCACCCGAATCATCCACACAATCAAGATGGTTATATCTTACAACTTGGCTTTGGACGAGAATCCTTCTTCCCATGCACCTTGATCTTACTCATAGCTGCCACAGCTTTTTCCATCTCTTTTGTGAGTATGACCGATAGTGGAGGTGGCGGCACCTGCTCTTTAGAAGAACCTTCATAGTAGGACAAATAATTTGGCCATGACGAGGGCTCATCATCTGAGCTTGTGTCATCCACATATGAAGGGGGTGTTGGAAGTTCATCAGAGGATACCTGTTCAACCTTTGCTTTCACTTTAGGGCTCCCAATGGTCAGCTTGGAATAGTTGGGTGGAAAGTAATTTGTCCATCCTGATGACTTGGAAGATGAATCAGAGGAAATCTCAACAATCGTTGATTTTGAGGAGCTCATTGTGTGTGAATAAGTTGGTTTAGAGTTTGAAGACTGTGATGTGTTTGTATTGATAATTCGAGGCCTTTTATAGATTTAATGGAGGGTTAAGGCAAATAAATGTTGGGTTGGTTTTGAATAAATTCCTTGCAGGAATGGATATAATTATGGCGTTTATTGAGGATTTGACCAAATCCGTTGCATCATTGTGAGTTTTGGTCAAAAGTAGTTTGTTCCTGCTGGTTGACCTTCTGTTTCTACTGGTTGACTTGTGGTTGCTGCTGATAACAATGGAATTGGGCATTTAATTTGGGGAAGAATCAAATTTAAATGGGTCAAAGATACTTCAACGTGATTCTTGCAATTTCAGTTGCTAAGTTGTGAAACCGTATTTAAGACCTAAATTCTACATCTCACGCCCAAAATAACCATCTTCACCCATTTCATCACTTCTCATTTAGCCACTCGTTAATTGATTCTTCACAATGGCAATATTACAATACAAAGACGACATAACAAAGTGGGTTATCTAGAAAACTCAAACCGCAGTGGAGGGTACGATGAAATACTTACCTTCTTACGAGGGTCCTCCATTCGGTATGCTCTGAATTATTGCCCAATTGTGGTTTATGACTCTTTAGTCAAGTAATTTTGGGCTACAGCGGCTTAACGCACACCTGAGGGTAGGCCGAAGGAGATTGTGTCAACCATTGATGGGAACGAGCATGTTATCACTAAGTCCTCCATTAGGACTCACCTTCGACTGAATGATGCAGATGGTTTATTTGATTTTTCAGAACATGACACTCAAGCTGGTTTGGCTACAATCGGGCATCCTGTTGATGGTACTTTTACCTTTTATAAAAATAGGTTCTCTCCTCAATGGAGATTTCTTGTTCATACCCTTTTGCAATGCATTAGTCCCAAGTCAGGAAGGTGGGATCAATTCTCAAGCCCTCTTGCTTCTGGCCTCATATGTCTATCTGATGGGAGGGTTTACAACTGGCCAAGGTTTATTTTTCATGGGATGATTGGAAACTTAGGTAATGCCAAGCATAAATTTTTAATGTACCCTAGGTTTTTACAAACGATATTAGATGTTCAGACTACTGACCATACCCCTAAGATCATGGTTAGGCTTACTGCCAAATTATTTGCAACCATGAGGTATAAGTTTGAGGGGGAACATCAGCCTCTTTTGGCTGCTATGTTGCCTGGTGGGCCTGAAGGTGCTGGTGGTATTATACCACCTATACCTGATGCTACTGGTGCCAGGGGCCCAGTTCCTGCTAGTGGTGGGGCTTCTGATGCTGCTGGTGCAAGTGCATCAGTTGATGCTGATGCCCATCCACTACCATCTCCTAGACCTACCACATCTCCAACCAATATCCCTGTTGAGCCTATTGACAAAACAAAAACTGTTGACCCACATGTTGACCAACCAACAACTGCAGTTGAGCCTACTATTGATATGCCCACATCTTCAAGGCTATCCACTCCTAGTCCTACTAGGCCACCTTTTGAGACTGACACCATCATTGGTGGAGGATTCTATGATTCTCCACCCAGATCCAATGAGGCTCCCACAACCACAGGTAATCCTGCTAGTGGAGCTGAGGATCCTGATGCTCTCACTCCATTGTCTATTTTGCTTGACAGGTTTATGAAAAAGGTGTAGGAATTGGAGACAGAACTAAAGGACACCAAAGCTACTCTTGGTGGAAAGATGGAAACATTAGAGAAAGAGCTCCTGGATACCAAACAGACTCTTGGTGCTGCTCTCCTTAAGTTAGTTGGCAGAGTTGAACATTTGGAAGCTCAACTACTAACAAGGAAAAGAAAGGTTTTGTTTTCTGACTCAGAGGATGAGGAAATTGATTTGGATGCACTTCATGTCTTGGCTAGTGTCCACACAGAGCAGGATACTTTTTCTGAGTCTGAGCATCAAACATCTGCCAGGTTCTAGGCTTTCAGTAGAAAAAGGGACAAGCAGCTTTCAGCCACATCAGCTTTAGAGAAGTTTAAATCAACTGTTGCGGCTGGTAGTACAACTATTCCTGCTGATACTCCTTCTACTGTTGCTGTTGCTACTGCTTCTGGTGACAAGGACATTTCTGCTGCAACTATATTTGATTCTGCTGGCAATGATGGTGTTTCCGCTATTCCTAATTCTGCTAATGTTCCTACTGGTAGCTCCTTCATTACTCCTGGCAGTGATACCATTGCCTCTGCTGGTCAAGCTATTCCTCCTGTTCCATTCATGTTGCAGTTGGTGTTTCATCTGGTCCTAATGTTTCAGACGCTGCTGTTACTCCTGATGTTTCCTCTGTTCTTCTCAACAAAAGGAAAGAACCAATGGTGGAAGAGGATCTTTCCTCTCTTGTCTCTGAACAGGAACGGGCACACCAAGCAAGACTATTTCAAAATATTGAAGATGAAAAACGAGGAGAAGAATTGGCAAAGAAAGTACACGCAGAGTTTGCTGCAGACTTTGCTAGGAAACATACACCATTTGCAACAACTTTAACTCCTCAAAGACAACATGAGTTGGCTGCTGCTTCTTTAAACTATTCTGAAGCTGATTGGATGCAAGTTCAGTCTCAAGTAGCTGCCAATCCTACTCTTGCCAAGGAAATCTTCGGGGCTGATGTGACATCTGATGATTTTGCTACAAGAATGGTTGCCTTAATAAGGAAGAACAAACAAGCTATTGCAGAGATGAAAGCAAAGGCGAAGCGGGATAAGCCTATGACACAGGCACAAAAAAGAAAGTATATCCAAAATGTTGTCAAAAACCAAAGTACTGCTCTATATACTGTTGGATGGAGCATGGATCAAGTAAAGCAGTTCTCTGATGAAGAGCTTAAGGGGCATTATACTAGGATTATGAACTCACTAAACCGAGCTGGGATCAATGCTTTGTCTAGTCTTACACCTGCTTTAGAAGAACCATCTTCTAAGAGACTTAAGTTTACTGATCCTGCTGGTGCAGTAACTGCTGCTGATATTGCTATTGATACCTCTTCCAATCCTGCAAATGATCCTAATTCTACTGGTGATGATTCTGTTGCTGTTATACCACCTGTTCCTACTGAAGCAACATCATCACCTCCTACTAATCTTCCATTGAGGTACCTACGGCATCTTCCATTCCTGTTGAAGGCGATGCTCATGTTGCACCATCTATTTCTGCTCCCTCTAATGTGGTTCCTGCTGTGGAAACACATGAGTTCCCTTCACCTTCCTCTACTTCAGGCACAAGGAAGAAGAGTGTGGGTAAGAAACGTGCTTCTAGGCCTGTTACCGAGTTGGATGATCAGGAGTTAATTCACTATGATTCCGAGAGTGAACCTGAAGAAGATTCTCCTCGTCCTTGGTCTGCTCTTGCTAGATGGGAAGTTGTGTCTACATTTATGGGAGAGGTTCATGCTATATATCGACTTGATGAGGTTACCAAGTATTTTACCTTTCTTAGGGAGATTTGGCATATGGTGGATAGGCAGGACTTGCTACACCTCTATGGTCTGGTTGATGAGTATTATGCATCTCACACAGCTACTGGGATTGGTCTTATCCTTTGGGGAGATTTAAAGGTGTTAATGGACTCTCTTGCAGGTGGAGTTGGTTATTCTATTTGGGCTAATCAACAGTCTTGGCAAGTGAGAAGTTGGAGGTTGTATACCCCTTCCTATGTTCATGTGTTGGAGACCATGACTGGAGAGGTGTTATATATGTTTGTGGATGTGCCATATCCTTTATCAGTTCAGCTTATGGAAAGGATGCTCAGGCATAAGCTGACACTTGGCAAGACAGTGGTAGGAAATGACTTGACTACTGCTGAGCAACTGGTTAGGTTCATCAAACACCAACTTGTTGATGCTCAGGGTTCTGTTGCTATCTGATGGTCTCTCTTGCTTACTGTTGTATTTTTCTTTCTTTTATTAGTTAAAAAAAATCTTTTCTGTATATTTTGTCTACTAACTTGTATGTTTGAGGAAACTTTTTCAGGTACAGTGTTGGTTTCTAACCACACAACAAATGGTAATCAACTCACCATGTCTCACAGACAAGAAAGAGTTGACTCATCATGAGGGTACGGCTCTGGTGTGATGATCAAATCCGTTGACAGCTGTAATAGTTTGCTAAAAACTATTGGGTCTTCAACTCACCCATGTTTCATTACTGAGAGTTGAAATGGTTCTCAATTCACCATGGATTTTACCCTTTGGGGTTTCCAAAGAATTGGCTAGCCCACAAGTATATGGCTTGTGGTAAAGGCAGTGGAAAACCATATTTGGTAGTCAATTCACCAAGGTTATGATATGACCAAGAATTGGCTAGTCCTGAGCAAACGGCTACAGGTAAAGACATGTCAAATCCGTTTATGGCTGTGATGGTTTGCCAAAAATCATTAGGGTTTTTCAACACACCATTGATTCATGTTCTAAGTGTTGGACTGGTTCCTAGTTCACCATGGTGATGTCATGATTCCACCAAAGGACTAGGTAGCCCAAGAGTGAGTAGCTACTTGGTAAAGGCTCATCAAATCTACTCATATTGCTGCTGGATTCCTGTTGATGTTGATACTTAGGAGTTGCTACTAGAATCTTGTTCTTAAAGATGAAGGTTCCTAGTTGATGCTGGTTATAATCAAGTTGCTGCTGGTTCCTACTATTGCTGCTAAAGTTCAATCCTCAAGCTCTGGAAGTCAAAGATCTATCAAGAAACTTGAAGTTAACCAAGTCAAATTCAAGTTTAGGGGAGGATTGTTAGGAATTATTAGAAATAGTAATAGTTCATTATTGCTGGTATTGCAGTTGTGGTTTCTGCTGGAAGGTATATAGTTCCTGTTGGTATAGTAGTCTTTGGTTTCTGCTGGTAATCAATTGTGGTTCCTGTTGGTAGTTAGTGTTTCTACGGGTATTAGTAATAGTTAACCCGTATGTTTAGAAGTTTGTTAGAGTAAGAGATATGCATGAGTTATATTAGGAAGAGATAGAGCATATCTTCTTTACACTTTTTTCCTGTAATGGGCGGTATTAGGGTTTCTTGTGTATATAAGAAACATACGGCCATGAGAATTGTATCGAATTATTGAACAAATAGTTAAAAAGATCCATAGAGGATCAAAGTATTAGTAGTTATTGTCTTCTTCACTCTTGTGTTTAGTTTTCGCATAAGCATAAGTTTTATAGTTAAAGATTCTCATATAGTTTACTTGTGATTACATAAGTATTCTATTCATTAGCAAAGGCTCAAAGATCTATCCAGAAAGAACGATCCAACAAATCTCCTTCATCACGAATTGTTGTTCCTTCCAATGTGTAACCTGTAAATCAACCACAAGAATATAAAGGAAAATGTCAGCTAAAATGTCAAAACGGATAAGAATTTGGACATGGAATGTCAAGTGATCACGGAGTTTATTTGGCATCCCTTATTTGATATTGAAGTGGGTTTCAAAAAGGCTTTTACTTATCTCATCATCAAGAATTCATCTATCAATTGATGACTTGCTTGAACTTATAAAGTCTATGATTGGGAGTTGGATTATCTAGTTATACCCGATGTAAGGAGTTACATTGTAGTACTCACGGGTTATAGCTATCACTTCAAGGAGTTACATTGTAGTGCTCAGTGTCACACGCAAATGCAGATGTGGATAGTCTCAAAAGGTGTTATACTTGTTTTGGCTCTTAGTTGAGTGTATAAGGGTACTTAGAGGTTTTCTTCTGCATCGTTCTTCAATCATCAACAGTGCAATCTTAAAATAATTTAAACTTTACCACCATAAGGCTCAAATCCGAGATCTTGTAACTTGGCCTTTTGTTACAGAAACATAAGAACCCAAATGAGCTTAAATAGGCTAATAAATAAGCAAATCTGACACAGCTCGTGGCTAAACAGACTTGACCCGAAACTCTATTCAGGGTGTAACCCAATCCGAGACCAAATCAAAACCACAAACATCATCTTAAATGTTTTTAACCACACAAATTTAATCAAAACATTTTATTGTTGTGTTTTTGGGTAAAGGGCATTCCACCCGGTAAAATATATTACTCCAAAAAAAGGTTTAAGTACAATGGAATTTGGTTGAAGTACCACATTAACCACAAGAAATCACTTGACACAACCACTATATCATTTATGACAGGCCATAAATGACAACTAGCTACAACCAACTAACCACCAAACCAAAACCAGCATAAAATAAATACATCAAAATTTTATGCAAAAACATAAAACAACCTAGCTAAGACAAAAATCTTCAATTCCAGCAGCCTTTAATTAAGCTAAAGAGAGAGGCCAAAATCATCATCATCATAATCATTGTCATCACCCGTATCTGCTTTCCATTGCTTATAAAGACTCTTCGAATTCCCTCCACTACCAAAGTAAGTCGTCTCATCGCGATTCTCAAAAACTTCGTCCTCGTCACTATCAGAAAGAACCACATCTCCCAGCTTAGAAAAAGGGTTACCCCTTTTTGTTGAAGAAGTACTAGGAGATGAATAAATAGGAGGCTTAGTAGCCTCAACTTGCACCTTCGGATCCATGTCACTCATAGGCTGATCTTGTGACCCCTTACCATTATGCTAAAAACCAAGAACATCCTCATCCACCAATGATTCTAAGACACCAAAAGAAGTAGAAGACTTTGAGTTCGTACCATATTTAACATTAGAAGTAGAAGCCTTCTTTAGAACCTTAGGATCTGAATCTTTATTGGTAGCACTTTGCTTTGTAGCTGTCATCAATTTCGGTTTCCAAAGGTTAGGTTTTGGCTTAGAAAGCTTAACACCTCCAATTGGCCGAGCTTGAGACGAAGTAGCCACATTCTTCCCTTTATTCTTACGATTTATAACCTCAATAAAACCCTCATCATGATTATCCACCGGTATAGACGCCTTAGCTGCCACATTAACGTCATTACGAACAGTCTCCTTAATATGATTTGGAAAGTCAAAAAGAGTATGTCTAAATGATTTACATTCACCAAAATAAGGAGGCTTCCATTCATATTAAACAACAATGATTTCAGTAGTAAAACCATTACCTTCTTCATTCGGAATTGCCATTTTAACCTGGCTTTTCAATTGTCTTTTCAATTCAGAACCCGCACTTAGTTCCACTAAAGCACGAGAAAAACAAATATGGACCCATGAATTGACACACACAGACCTAGTAAAATTATCCAACATAATAGGTTTTCTGACCTGCGTAGCAATCAAGCTCAAACCATCCTCCGAATAATCAACCAAAGGAACTTTATGTAATTTAATCCAAACCGGTACCTTGTTAACCTCATACCTATTAAGGGGTAAAGTAGGAGTACATTTGTCTAGAATAATAGGCGATTTACGAATTAACCAAGGACCTCGCTCCAAAACACGATCCATACCCTCCTTGGTAGCAAATTTAAAAAGATAAACACCATCACCATTTTACATAAGTTTTTGTAATCAAAATTTCCCCCACGTATTAGTGACGTAATTTTTAAAATTAGGGAATGCAATGGTCTTACCAAGAAAATACCCCACCAAAGTGTTATCATACCGTGTTAATACCTTCTTCATCGCAGCCACAGGAAGCAATGTATCATGACTTTCCAAACATTCCTCATTAACCAAAGTACGAAAATGAATTTTCTACAATGTACGAGTGGCATTAAGGACTTTAGGAAAAGCAATACCTTCTATTTGAGACTCACCCATATCATTTCCAATGTTAATGTGGACAGTAGCAATTTGGGCAATCCCATCATTATGATGAACATTAGCCTTTGGACTAATAGCAGCCTCAGGAGGTGTTGCTACTTCATTAGTCGACATACCATCAAGCCCCTCCAAACTTGTAACCTGTGACTCATGCGTAGGAACAATAGTAGCCCCTTCGTTATGACTAGCAGTAGGTTCAAGTTTAACAACTTCAGCAAATTGAACACGTCGATACGGTTTAAGCGGTTTGCCATCCTTACCCAGAATTTTGCCATCATTACTTTGAACTTTCTTAGCCAAATCTTGAAATAACGAGCTGTGTTGCCTATCCTTCACATCGTTACCACTGGTCTGTTAGAATTTAATAATCATGACTAGTTCATATATTAATCTAGTAATCATCATACACATATGTAGAAGCATAGGATCTAATTTTAACACATAAACAATTAACCAAAAAATAAAGTGAACGTACCTTTTGATTCTAGCACAACAAGAATCAAACGTCAAATCTTCTTCTTTAATATCAAGAATGGATTAACGAGATACCCCTTAATCCAAGATTAATAACTATAATGAGTTAATACCACAATCTTGTACACACGTCCTATAACCGAATTAAAGAGATTGCTAGATCTTGAAAACACAAAGATTGTTTTACAATAAAACCAATCGATCGACCCTTATGGGTGTTTGTTTCGATCGACCAAAAGCAAGAAAAAAGAGAAAACATTTTAGGGTTATGGCTAGTGCACAAGAGATAAAGAATGAATAACCCTTAGCCTTGTATATATAACATGAGAATATTGGAGAACAAGTTAGCTATGGATTGGGTTTATCTAGCCCATAGACGATCGGCCAAGGTAATCCCTAAGGATTCCAGAATCTTCTTGTTCCTCTAATTTCATCTATAGTCCTTCTCTTATTCCCTAACGGTCGTTAGTCAATTATCATTAACTACTTAACGTCCGTTAGTCGTTATTTTGTGTTTTAATAATTAAATACATAACAGTTTATATATTTATTATTATCCAATAATTCTTTATACGTAATGTGTGCAATCCTGTGGTCTCGAGTTCGATTCTAGACATACACATTAATATTTGACCATTAAAACTAACAGCTCCCACTTGGACATCTATTATTAGTGTAATGACATTGGTTAGTGTCTAGCAACATGCCAATGCCCATAGTACAACTCGAGTGGTGGTCTCCTGGAAAAACCATTCGATGATTCATCATCATACTTATCCTTTTGTTACTAATACTACGTTAATAAAGATATGGATCTTCTGTTTCTCGTTGTTTCTGATTGAGCAAGATTACCAAATCGTCTGAACGTATTCCAAATAGATCATCATACTTATCCTTTTGTTACTAATACTACGTTAATAAAGATATGGATCTTCTGTTTCTCGTTGTTTCTGATTGAGCAAGATTACCAAATCGTCTGAACGTATTCCAAATAGATCTTGGGCGTGGCTACGCAAACATCTTGTCAACCCTACAAGGGGCCCAACAGTATTAAACTTCAAAACAAATTTGAAGGAACAAATTCTCTCTTGACTACGAGCCTAACTTATGAACTTTGCAACACTCCTAAAAACAATCCTTATAGCTACCAGTAACGTATAGCGGTAAATTGCTTTACATAAATGCACTACATCCATGACAGTTATCTGGTATCTCAAGTCTGAGGATAACTATATATACATGATTTACTTAATGACAAGATCCATAAAGTAAACTCATGAAGTTAGGATAAGTCCTATATTCAATTCATTGAATATCATGTAAAACGGGTATGTCAATGCATCAATATACTTTCAAGTATATTCTACCAATACTCAGATTTGTCTTGATTTAATGATATTCCCATATCATTAATCGACAATGGACAATTTAAAATTATCAATATATTCAAGGATTAAACATGAAAATACAAGATATATTATTAAGAAAATGATAATCAAACATAACAAGTATTTTATTTCATTAAAATAATAATTGTTCATAACATCCCATTATCCAAACACTAATCACAGATGGGCATGAAACTACTAGCTAAACGAAGTCCTATGCCTTCAGCATGTTGATTAAGCTTTCCACCAGGTAAAGCCTTCGTTAAAGGATCAGCTAGGTTATTATCTGTGTGAACTTTGAGTAACTCGATTTCACCTATCTCCACTTGTTCTCGAACATAGTGATATTTAATCGGGAAATGTCTGGTGCCTTTCATGATTCCAGGTTCATTGGCAAATGTAATTGCGGCTGAATTGTCACAATACATCTTTATAGGAACTTCCTAATCCAAACGGCTTCCATTGCAGCTTCTGAAGCAGCTATGTACTCACTTTCTGTTGCAGACATCGCTATGGTACTCTGCTTCTTGCTCTTCCAATCCACAGCTCCTCCATTAATGACAAAGACATAACCCGTCTGAGACTTCGTATCATCTTTATCACATTTCCAGGAAGCATCGCAGTAACCTGTAACACCAAGTTCTGCTTCTGGATTTCCCCCATATACTAAAAACATATCTCTTGTAGCTCTCAAGTACTTGAGAATATGTTTAACAGCAGTCCAGTGGAGTTCACCTGGATTCTGTTGATATCGACTGGTTATATTTTGAGCAAATGCCACATCAGGCCTTGTGCATCTCACCACATACATAATAGATCGCACAGCCAAAGCATAAGGGACTCTCTTCATGCGTGTCACCTCTTGAGGTGTTGAAGCACATGCTTTCCTACTTAATCCATGATTCTCTTGCATTGGCAAATATCCATTCTTAGAATTTTGCATATTGAATCTCTTCAATATTTTATCAATTTAAGCACTTTGGCTTAATCCAATCAACCACTTTGATCTATCTCTAAAAATCTTGATTCCCAGAATGTATGTTGCTTCTCTTAAATCCTTCATGAAAAAATATTTCCCAAGATAAGCTTTAACCTCTTCCAATCTTGGAATATTTTTACCCATGATTAATATGTCATAAACATATAGGACTAAGAAAATAACATCACTCCCACTAGCTTTGTGATATACACATGGCTCATCTAGATTCTGAGTAACCCCAAACTTTTTGATTTCTTCATCAAATCTCTTATTCCACTGCCGTGATGCTTGCTTCAATCCATAAATGGATCTTTGAAGTTTGCATACACGGTTTGGAAATTCCAGATTCACAAACCCCTCAGGCTGTGCCATATAGATGTCTTCATCTAGGCGACCATTTAAGAAGACTGTTTTGACATCCATTTGCCAAATCTCATAATCATAGTACGCTGCTATGGCTATGAGAATCGTAATAGCCCTTATGTCAGATACAGGAGAAAAGGTCTCCTCGTAGTCAACACCATATGTTTGAGTAAAGACTTTAGCTACCAAACGGGCCTTATAGGTGTGTACATTGCCATCCATGTCAGTTTTCTTCTTGAAGAGCCACTTACTTACAACTACCTTGGCATTGGGAGGAAGGTCTACTTCAATCCAGACTTCATTATCTCTCATGGATTGCATTTCCCCATTCATAGCAATCTGCCATTTATCCTTTTCAGGATCAGTCATGGCAGCTCTATAATTAGTAGGTTTTTCAAGATCCCCTAATATAGTTTCCTCAACTTCTATGTTAAGACATAGACGTTCAGGTGCTTTCACAGTCCTTGCAGACCTGCGAATGGGAACAACTTCAGGTGGAGGACCCAGACTTTCAGGTTCCACAGGAAGTTCGCTAGTGTTTTCAGAAGGTAATGTATCCTCTTGATCATCTTCCAGATCATAGAACCTCCCACTGAATTCTTGAGATATGAGAACTTTTTCAAGAAAATCTTCATACCTAGCAACAATTACTTTTTTTCAGGTGGGTAGTAAAAGTAGTAACCCATCGTTCCCTTTGGGTATCCTACAAAGATACACTTTACAGATCTCCGTTGGAGTTTATCTGCTGAGTCACGTTTGACAAACACCTCGCAATCCCAGACCTTTAAATAAGACAAGTTAGGAGTTTTTGCATACCATAACTCATAAGGTGTCTTATCAACCTTCTTGGTCGGAACCATATTCAAAATGCGAATAACGGATTCTAAGGGATAATCCCAAAAGGATAAAGGTAGAGTTGTAAGATTAAACATTGATCGCACCATGTCTAACAATGTACGGTTTCTTCTCTCAGATACACTATTTTGTTGTGGAGTATAAGGAGATGTGAGATGCTGGACAATTCCATTCTCAGCTAAATAATCTTTCAACTCTTGACTCAGGTATTCACCAGCTCTGTCAGATCGAAGAGCTTTAATCTTCTTTCCAAGTTGCAATTCTATTTCTGCTTTGAAAACCTTAAATGTTTCAAATACCTCATGTTTATGTTTAAGTAAATAAACATATCCATAACGGCTGAAATCATCGATAAAGGTTAAGAAGTAGCTAGCACCTCTCTTTGACACATGTCTAAGTGGTCCACACACATCAGTATGTATTAAACCAAGTAGATCAGAAGCCCTTTCCATACGGTTATTGAAAGGTTTCTTTGTCATCTTCCCAGATATAAAAGATTCGCATTTATCAAATGATTCATCATTGATATCTTGTAAAAGCCCATCACGTTGTAGCTTTTCCATACGAGTCTTGCCTATATGAGCAAGTCGACAATGCCAAAGATAAGATGAATCCAAAACATTCTTGATTCTCTTATTATTGATGCTATACATTGAATTATAAGTATTGGTTTCATTCATATCAATTTCAAAAACACCATTCACAGCAACAACATTAAAATAAAAAATATTATTTAAAGAAAAAAAAATTCCATTGCTTGTAACAGTATGTTTAAAACCAATATCCAATAAACACGAAAAGGAAACAACACCTCTAACAATAGTAGGTGCATAATGACAATTATTTAAAACAATATTAAGCCCGAAGGCAAAACTAATTTAAATACGCCTATAGCTTCAACAGTTGCATGTGCTGCGTTACCCACGTGTAGATATTGTTCTCCATAGGTCAGTTTCCTTTCAACTCTAAACCCTTGTAGTGTAATGCAAATATGAATACCACATCCAGTATCGTATACCTAGGAATTTATTTTATGAGTTAACAAAAATAATAAAATCATGAAAAAGTCACCTGAAGTGTGGAAAACTAGAAGGGGGGTTGAATAGTTTTACGTCTTTTTAGTTTTATTATGAAAACCTTTGTTTATTTTTAAAACACTTAGATTCAAGTTTGTATGACAAATAAAACTTGAACCTTATTATTAGTTATATATGTATTCTTTTAAATTGATTATAAAAGTTTTGGTTTCTTGAGTGGAATTTCAAATTGATCTTTATGTGAAGTCGACATCTAAGTAATACTAAAAATTATATAAGCCTATGTGTATGAAAGTAATGACAATGTAAGTAAAGAAAAAGATAAGGGATGGAAATATCTAACCGAGACACGAGAGATTTATAGTGGTTCGGCTACAAGGACACCTTCCTTGCCCTACTCCACTCCCCGAGCACCTAGCTCGAGAGTTTTCTTCACAACTTCAATAAGCTCCCTTATGGCGGAGAAAACCTTACACGACTTTGGCTTACACGGGTTTAACGACACAAAGCTAAATGTCGAGTTCTAATCGTAGCTAGAACCAATCTCACAACTTCACAACACAACTTCTTCACGACTTATTCACAACGGCTTCACGACTTGAACTCTAGGACTTCACGACTAGGACTTCACGACTTCAACACGAAAGCTTCACAACTTCTATGCTACGGCTTCACGAATTCAACACTAGGAGTTCACGACTAGGACTTCACAACTTCAACACGACCGCTTCACAACTCCTATGCTACGGCTTCACGACTTCAACACTAGGACTTCACGACTAGGACTTCACAACTTCAACACGACCGCTTCACAACTTCTATGCTACGGCTTCACGACTTCAACACTAGGACTTCACGACCTCTACCTTACGGCTTCGCGACTTCTATGCTACGGCTTCACAACTTCTTCACACCGCAACTTCTTCACAACTTTACTATGCTTCTACACTACTTCTTTACACCACAACCTCTTATACAACTTCCTTGCTACTTACACACTACACTAACCTAATCACTTATGTTTACACCTTATATACACACTTTACACAAATGAATGAATGATTTACAAAGTATACAAAACAAACAACTTGAGTAACAAGATGATACTAAGTTGTAATACTTCTAGTCTTGATTGATAGAAGTATTCTTCTTTTGCACTTGGATGGTGGAAGATTGGATCACTTGGAAACCAATGCTTAAGATTACATGATCAAAGGGTTTTTGAAGATATGAAATGAGTATACAACAGAAAGTTTTTAGTGCAAAAGGTGAGGAAAAATGCCAGAGAAAAACCAGTGTTTATAGGCAAAATCTGGGACCTACTGGAGCGGGGGCGGTCCCCTTAATTTTAAGGGGACCGCCTTGTATAATTAAGGGGGCCGCCCCTGCCGAACGTTGCCCAGTTTTGTCTTTTTGTGGGGAAGGTTTTTCTGGGGCATTTTTGCCATTTTTGGTTGAAAATTTGAATTCATATATTTATATTAGATTAAACATATTTATTTAATACCAAAAATGTTTTTCAAAAATATATAAAATGTTTTTGACATTTTATAAAAAGTTTAGAGATTAAGAAAATGTTCCTTTGATCATATAATGCATTAAGCACTTGTTTATTCATACCTTAAGTGATTTAGTTGTAGAAATGAATATTTACAACTAAATACTTGTTTGTTTGATAAGTTTATGTTTAATGAGTTTTCATTTTGTGATTATCAAAACATAGAGATATGAATAAGTATGAATAATGTTTTTAGGCATTACTTATCTCAACAATCTCCCCCTTTTTGATGATTACAAAACTAAAACTCATTAAATCCAAAAAGTTATTTTTGAACAAGTATTTAGGGAGTTTTTATTCACTTCTCCCCCTTTTTGTAGAATCAAAAAGGTTATGCCGACAAGTTTTTGAGATAAAATTTGTCAGGACGAGAACTCCCCCTTGATGTGTGCTCCCCCTAGTTTGAGGGCACCAAGGAATCGATATATGGAATACTTGAAAGAAAAATATTAGAAGCACAAGCATATATATAGCAAAAATAAGCATGCATATAAAGACATTCATTAAAAATGTTGTGTATAAATACACAACCATCCAAGATTATATTCAATCCTACATTAGCTAGTAAATAATGCAATCTACATAATCATTCTAGGAGTACATGATCTTCCATGGGGCTTGCACACAAAATGGTTTGAAAAATTATTTTTGATTAAGCATTGCATATGCTTAATTTGGTGAGAGTGGAGGTGGTGGTGGTGTAGTGGGTGAAAATGGTGGAGGTTGTGGTGGAGGTTGGTTGTTAAGCATGTGTTCAAGGGATGAAAACATGTATTGTATCTCATCTCTAAGACCAAAGATGATGGTTCGGTTGTGGATGCAACAAAGGCAATTGTCTCCATGGGCTTCAAGTAAAGCCCAAGGGATGGGAAAGCATGGTGGTGGTATTGGTGATGATGAGAAATGAGCATCAAGAGGTGTTATTGGTGATATGGAAATGACAAGTTGGGTGAATGGAGGTTCTTGAATGGGAGGTGGAGTTGATGCTCTTGATGGTGGTGATGATAGGTGTGAGTTGATGTAGTCATTGATGGATGAAGTGGAAGGTGTGGATGAAGATGATGTGCCATGAGTGGAGGGTATTTTTTATGGTGCATTTGGTGCACTTGGGGATGAACATTGAGGTGGTGGTGATGGATTTTTGGTGTCTTCTTGGGTTAAGTCAATGAAGAGTTGTTTTGGTGGTATGATGAGAATTTTGTGTTTCTTGGATGTCTTAGAGATGGATGATTTTGGTGATAGCATGGTGAATGAAAATGGGTGTTTGATGGAGGTGATGGTTGATTTAGGTAAGGTTTGGAGGTTTTGTAGTAAAATTCCTATACCAGTTCGTCCTTTAAGAGAAATGGTAGCTGGGGCTAGATAAAAGGGGTCACAAGATGCAAAAGAAAACAGTAAATTTTACTGCCCAGATGGCCGGTCCCCTTAATTGTAGGCCGGCCCCCTTAAAATTAAGGGGACCGCCTAGGGAATTAAGGGGGCCGCCCATCTGGTGTTTTCCCAGGCGACCAAATTTGAAAAATTTCCAGAAAAGGGTCATTTTTGGGGTGTTTTTGCAGCAAGCTCTATTTGAATCATGTACATCAAGAATGATTAAATAGTGGCATAAACATGTTAAATACGCATGCATACATTTAAAACATATTATAGAATAAGCATGTTATTAATCATCAAGCATGTATATATATCATGATATCAAGTATACAAGCAATAAGCATAACAATCATATATTAAAGACAAGAAGTAAAGCATTCATTAGTTGAAAATAATTATGTTAAAAAAATAATTATTGATACAACACATATTTTGCTTATAGCATACAATAAGTAGAAAATTTTAAATTGCCTAAGAGATCCATTTGACTTGCTTGAGACATGAAAAACTTGAATTATTTTGGATGGATGATGGTAAAGAGGAGGTAAAAATATTGGATTAATGGGGTTGTAAGTTTGGGTGTATGGATGTTGGAGAGAGTGTTGATGGAGGAATTGGAGGTGGAGAGCTTGGACTTGTCCATGTTGAATGAGGGTTTTGATGTTGTTCAAGTGGTGGTGTTGGATTCGATCTAGTGAGAAGATACTCAATCCAAGTGAGACGCTCATTTAAGGCGATGGTTTGATTTTGGAGAAAGATGCAACAAGGACAATTGTTGACATGTTTCTCAATTTGACTCAAGTGATGTGGTGATGATGGTAATGATGGTGAGATGGATGGTGATGGGTCTAAGTTGCTTTGAGAAAGGTGCAAAGCAAGGAGAGCATTAAGCTCATGGGCTTCCTTGAGTTCTTCAATGAACTTCAAGTGTTGAGTGGAAGGTGATGATGATGGAGAGTGGTTGTTATTTGGTGGAGGTGGTGGTGACACTCTTGGTGGTGGAGACATTTGTGAAATTGGGTAATTATGAGTGAATGAAGGTGGACATATGGATGATTGGTTATGTGTGTGAAAGGGTTCATTAGGATGAGGTTTACGTGTTGGTTGAGTTTGAACAACATCATTTGTTGGGTTATGGCAAATGTCAAGCTTCCTCCTCCAAATGGGCCTCACTGAGATTTTAGCAACTCTTGAAGGCTTGGATCTTGGGTGGTTAGATGATGACATGTTTGGATGGATGATTTGGATGAGCATTTATGATGGAGTTGGGTATTTATGGTGTAGTGATGATGTGATTGTGGAAGGTAAATTTTGGTGGGTGGTTTGTGACAAAATGTGTTTGTGAATTTTGGGAAGTATAGGATAAAATGGGTTGGAAATTGAAAAGGAAAATAGTAATCCGTCACTCCAGATGGCCGGTCCCCTTAAATAGGGGCCGGTCCCCTTAATTTTAAGGGGGCCGCCTGGGTATTTAAGGGGGCCGCCCATCTGCTGACTTCCAGATTACTGGAAATGGGTTTTTGGCATAAATTTGTAGAAAAGGTTGTGTTTTTGGGTTAAGTTTCAAGCAAGTCCAACTTATTTTGAGGCAATTTAGGATTTAATAACTTATGTATGCTAAGCATATTCATTAGACATTATTATCTAGCATGCAAACAACTCATTTAGCATGTAACATATATATGTCAGACAAGAAAACATTACATAGCACCAAGTAATTCATAGTATCATATTTAGGAAGATTAATAAGCTAGTTAAATAATCCTAATGAATATCTATATGCATGGGAATGTGGAGTTGTGATAGCTTGGACTTCTAGACTTGTACCAAGTGAGGTCTTAGTGAATAAATTATGGTTATTTTCAAATTTAGTTCACTTATAAATGTCACATACATAAATATGGATGACAGATATGAGATCACAATGCATGATTTAAAGAAATGTTTTTGGCATTATTCAACAATGTTTGAAAGTGGGGTTTTATGTAGATGTGAAAGTTATTTGAATAAAATAGATTGGTATTTATTTCAAAATGTTTTTATGAGGAAAGGAAACAAAATTTTCAATCTTTTGCTTTGATAAAAACATCATCATGGACAAATGTTGGGAAGAAAAGTGGGATGGTAAAACATATTAGAAAGGTGATATAATCTTTTGAAAAATCATTTTTCCAAGATGTTGAGTTTTTGCATATTAAAAATAGATGTTATTAAAAAAATGGTTGTAAAAGATTTCATGCTCAAGGAAATTGGTTAAGGCTATTGTCACATGCTATCCTTTTCTACACATTCAATGGCATTTAAGCATGAAAAAAAAAATCATATCAGAATAGTTTATAGAAAGACAAAAGCTATTATAATAAATATGCATTTAATAATTAAGCAAATAATTACGAAGGAATACAATTAAAACACATATGAGCAAGTAAACATCTAGAAATTTTATGTATGCAAGATGACATAAATCTAGGAATGAAAAACTCTAATGAATAACAAAGTTTATAAAAGTAAACTAGCGTTATGTATATTTAGAAGAGTAATTTAATCAAGTTGGAGAATGAATATGAGACTATTACCAGTGGTGCTCAATTCAGGCTGAACACGACCATTTTTACGGGTTACACGCACCCAACTTCTCACAAGAAGCAATTCAACCGTTAGGTCAAATTGAATTTCTAGTCAATAGATTCTCCAGTAGTTATTCTCTTTTTAGAAGAAATTAAGTTCCTAAAATTTACCTATCGAAGAGTATCAAATATGAAGTTTGCTTGGTTCACTAAAGCTTGACTTAATGCGATTCAAACATCATCTTTTTATGAGATCGACAGTGAACACTTTATTTAATGCTTGGGGGGGGGGGGCTAATTAAAGGGTTTCTAGTTTATTAAGCCGCAGAACTAATATAGCTAAAGTGTAAAGGCAAAGCAACCTATCAAACTAAGCGTATCCTAAGGCATTTAATAAGATTATATGCATGAAGTAATTACTTATGAAATTTAAAAAGAGAACTTACCTCACGTCCTAGCTTTTCTTTGTAATGTCTCAGATGATAATCGACGTGTGAATGATAGGTGAGTCTTCAAGATAACCAAGGTGTGAAAGTATATCATGGCAAGCTTCTAACACCATAATTAATACCGAAGTGGCTTGACCCGAACATGTCTTGTACTAGACTCATTTGATATCTTAGCCTTGATGCATATAACGTCTTATGTAGAATCTTCCACATTTAGACGAGATGGCAAGAGAATCCATAAATATTCCACTACGTCACGGATGGTGATCTTCTCCTTCGTCTGTATCACTCCATGATTTTGGATTGAGTTCACTTTGAAGTTGATTCATGTAGTCTTCGTCGTTAATACCTTCATTAACAACATTTGAACTAGTAGCACATGTATCTATTTTATCTAAATGTTTATCTATTAAATTTTCTAAGATAACTAATTCATGTACAAGATCAAAATCCTCATCTTTGGCTTGACATTTTTCTTGATGAAAGTTTAAGAGATTTTTCCAAATGTCATTTGCCGTTTGACAGAAGGATATTCTTTCATATTCAACTTTCGGCAAGGTTTTATAAATAATTATTTTAGCTTTATTATTTATGTCATTCTTTGTTTTCAAATAATCATTTTGACTTTCAAAATCCGTTTTTGTTTGACTCTCAAAATCCATTTTTGTTTGACTTTCAAAATTTGTTTTTGTTTGACTTTCAAAATCCGTTTTTGTTTGACTTTCAAAATCACCAATCAAAATGACATGCCAAAGATTTAGATCAATCGATTTCACATAAGTTTCAAATTTATTTTTCCATTCAAGAAAAGTATAGTTTTCAAATAGCGGTGGTTTTTGCATAGATTCCCCTTCTAGATATTTTTCGAATTCCATAGATCGATTCAAGTTTAAAAATACAGTATATTTTAAAGATCTTGATTGACGTGGCTCTTGATACCAATTGTGAAAAACTAGAAGGGGGGTTGAATAGTTTTACGTCTTTTTAATTTTATTATGAAAACCTTTGTTTATTTTTAAAACACTTAGATTCAAGTTTGTATGACAAATAAAACTTGAACCTTATTATTAGTTATATATGTATTCTTTTAAATTGATTATAAAAGTTTTGGTTTCTTGAGTGGAGTTTCAAATTGATCTTTATGTGAAGTCGACATCTAAGTAATACTAACAATTATATAAGCCTATGTGTATGAAAGTAATGATGATGTAAGTAAAGAAATAGATAAGGGATGGAAAGATCTAACCGAGACATGAGAGATTTATAGTGGTTCGGCTACAAGGACACCTTCCTTGCCCTACTCCACTCCCCGAGCACCTAGCTCGAGAGTTTTCTTCACAACTTCAATAAGCTCCCTTATGGCGGAGAAAACCTTACACGACTTTGGCTTACACGGGTTTAACGACACAAAGCTAAATGTCGAGTTCTAATCGTAGCTAGAACCAATCTCACAACTTCACAACACAACTTCTTCACGACATATTCACAACGGCTTCACGACTTGAACTCTAGGACTTCACGACTTCAACACGACCGCTTCACAACTTCTATGCTACGGCTTCACGACTTCAACACTAGGACTTCACGACTAGGACTTCACAACTTCAACACGACCACTTCACAACTTCTATGCTACGGCTTCACGACTTCAACACTAGGACTTCACGACTAGGACTTCACAACTTCAATACGACCACTTCACGACTCCTATGCTACGGCTTCACAAGTTCTTCACACCGCAACTTCTTCACAACTTTACTATGCTTCTACACTACTTCTTTACACCACAACCTCTTATACAACTTCCTTGCTACTTACACACTACACTAACCTAATCACTTATGTTTACACCTTATATACACACTTTACACAAATGAATGAATGATTTACAAAGTATACAAAACAAACAACTTGAGTAACAAGATGATACTAAGTTGTAATACTTCTAGTCTTGATTGATAGAAGTATTCTTCTTTTGCACTTGGATGGTGGAAGCTTGGATCACTTGGAAACCAATGCTTAAGATTACATGATCAAAGGGTTTTTGAAGATATGAAATGAGATCTACAACAGAAAGTTTTTAGTGCAAAAGGTGAGGAAAAATTCCAGAGAAAAACCAGTATTTATAGGCAAAATCTGGGACCTACTGGAGCGGGGGCGGTCCCCTTAATTTTAAGGGGACCGCCTTGTATAATTAAGGGGGCCGCCCCTGCCGAACGTTGCCCAGTTTTGTCTTTTTGTGGGGAAGGTTTTTCTGGGACATTTTGCCATTTTTGGTTGAAAATTTGAATTCATATATTTATATTAGATTAAACATATTTATTTAATACCAAAAATGTTTTTCAAAAATATATAAAATGTTTTTGACATTTTATAAAAAGTTTAGAGATTAAGAAAATGTTCCTATGATCATATAATGCATTAAGCACTTGTTTATTCATACCTTAAGTGATTTAGTTGTAGAAATTAATATTTACAACTAAATACTTGTTTGTTTGATAAGTTTATGTTTAATGAGTTTTCATTTTGTGATTATCAAAACATAGAGATATGAATAAGTATGAATAATGTTTTTAGGCATTACTTGTGTCAACATGAATTGTTGGGGTTACCAGCCTCAACCTTCAACTTCTTCACATGCAACTCCTCAAGATAGAGTGGACAGTTCCGCTTCCAATGTCCAATCTCATGGCAGTGGTGACAAGCCTGATCCTTCTTGTTAGGATTCACCTTATTCTTCTTAGGGTTGTTCTTCTTGGGCATAGGTTGATAGGCCATAACTTGCTTACCCTTGTCAACCTTACCCTTACCTTTCTTATTCGCCCGCGGTTTTGGCTTTTGGATCCTACCTCCTTGTATAGCTAATACCTGAGGAGTAGGTGCCTTCTTTGGTAAACCCTTCTCATTGTCCACAAGCATTGCAAGCAACTCTGTGACTGTCTTCCCCGGGCAATGCATGTTATAGTTTTGAACAAAACCTTTAAAATCCTTGTTCAAGGATCTGTTGATTAGGTTCACACATACATTCTCAGGGTAGATGTAGTTGATCTGATGTAGTTGGTCCATGTAACTCTTCATTTCCAACACATGATCACTAACAGGTTTACCTTCCCCTTGTTTGCAGCTATGTAATGCATCGATCAAATCATACAATTCAACTGCAGGTGGCTTCTCATAAGTCTTTTGGAGTTCTTGGAGCATATCATAAGGAAAATAGTTCTCAAACTTCTTTTGCAATTTGGGAGCCATACTTCCTAGCATTAAGCAAGCAACTTCATTTTGCTTTTTGTACTCTAATTTCCAGGCTTCTCTGACATCCTCGGATTTAGTAGCATCTGGTTCAAGAGGGCAAGGCTTATTCAAGTATTCCAATTTGTCAGACACTCTCAAGACAATGATGAGTGACCTATACCAGTCATTGAAATTCGGGCCAGTCATTTTTTCCCTTTCAAAGTGGTTTTTGAAAGCAGAACTTAGTACATCGTTATCGAGTTGAGCCATTTCTACAGAAAAAGTTCAGATATTAGTATTCTGATAATACAACTTTTCAAGAAAATAAAATAACCAAGGAAATATTCATATAACCATTGAATTGTCTTGAAATCTAGGATCCAAATTTTCAATGTTTCATTACATCAGTTGATATGCTAGTAGTGAAAGTACAAAATATGGTAATCTGTCGAACAATATCGGCAAACAATTTCCGACTCCTAGATCATTATGGGATTTACATTTGCCAAATACAATTTGAAAAGTAAGCATGTTTCATCCCATCTCATGCCTTAAGTTTCTACGTCTCACTAACAACTTAATTAAGTCATCTAATTTAGTAACTGCAAATTCTCCATTACTAGTCTCACGCATAATGGAAATTTACCTTGTCATTAAAATCTAGGTAAGGTCTCACTTAGGCTAAATAATAACTTCAAGTGTTTCTTATAACTAGATGGCATGTATTTAAATTTTTATGGTATTAATTTTGATGTGTCAATCAAAATATGTACGAAGAAGTATGCACACATCTTCGTATCATAAGTTTTCAAAAACGTTTTTATTTACCAATTTAGGCTAAGATTTAAATCAACAAAGTTTTAATTGAGGTATTGGGTTCACCAATCAAAGAATTACCTACAATTATCGCCCACTATATCCTACTGCTGCATGAGTCAAAAGACCCAAGTTATTCGGATAATTACCACAAAGTGGCACGTGAAATTGAGGTCAATTCACCCTTAAAATAATTGTGTACATAAAATAGCTTACTTGGTAGCTCCAATTTGACACACAAAGGAGCGGAGAGACAAACGTCAAAATGCCAATTAAAAACGCGTCTCTTTCGGTTTGACAATTATTGTCAATCCTCCTTATACCCCTCCTATAGTTTGTCAAAACTGGGTTCATAGTATTGGTACAAAACTCATCACTCAATTAAAAGTTTATGACTTTAAGTCTTAAAAACATGTAATAAACTATAATCTTGCTAGTCTCGCCTAGGAGCAAATTACCGTGCGAAGCGAACCACTATCGGCACATAAGACTTTGCAAGATTTATAATTTATTACAACAAGTTTCATAGTTATTTAGTCCATTTATTTTATATTCCAAAAATTACCCTTTTTTGCTTACAACGTGTCATACAATTTAAACAAAAAACAAATAATTAATAAAAATAAACAACTAAATAAGTACACATAATCTAAACAATTAATTTATGTATCAAGTAGCCACAAGAAAAACTTGTTGATAAAACCTACTAATAATCTTTCTATGTTTCATTATGCATATATTTAACTAAGACTATCACCTACAATGGTAGGTGAGCCACATGCATCGACATATCTATTGCATTAGTCTTAGCAAATATATACCAGATAGCACATAATAGATTCATTAATATAATTAATTGATGTTTTCCCCAATTTTAGATCTATCATAATTACATGTGAAAAATTAACTTAACTATTAATCAAATCTAATCCATGTTAGACATGCATGTTTCATCATGGATTAATGCAAGTCACAAGATACGCACTTAATCACATAAACATGTTACAATTTTAGGGTTTCAAAACTACAAAACTAATTTTTAATTATAAAGGGTATTGTCCCCCCCCCCCCCCTAAAAAATTAGGGTTTTGATTTTTTAAACCCTAAAAAATCAACAAACATGAAAACCTAATCCAAGATTCATTTTTTACGCGTTTCGGTAATTTATTACATGTTAAAACGGCTCGTGATGCCACTGTTAGAATTTAATAATCATGACTAGTTCATATATTAATCTAGTAACCATCATACACATATGTGGAAGCGTATGATCTAATTTTAACACATAAAGAATTAACTGAAAAATAAAGTGAATGTACCTTTTGATTCTAGCACAACAAGAATCAAACTTCAAATCTTCTTCTTTAATATCAAGAATAG
This sequence comes from Artemisia tridentata subsp. tridentata, assembly GCA_021014915.2. Lineage (NCBI taxonomy): Eukaryota > Viridiplantae > Streptophyta > Magnoliopsida > Asterales > Asteraceae > Artemisia > Artemisia tridentata. The sequence continues at coordinate 219,496,206 of CP139508.1, forward strand.
ATTAACGAGATACCCCTTACCATTTTGTATCTCAATCCAAGATTATTAACTATAATGAGTTAATACCACAATCTTGTACACACCTATTATAACCGAATTAAAGAGATTGCTAGATCTTGAAAACACAAAGATTGTTTTACATAAAAACCAATCGATCGACCCTTATGGGTGATTGTTTCTATCGACCAAAAGCTAGAAAGAAGATAAAATGGTTTTAGGGTTATAGCTAGTGTTGGGTATGCTTCTCACACGAAAATGTGACAACATATTCGGTATTACATTTGTTATCTTATTAGCCTCAAACACATGGACTGAAACTGTCATTATTGTAAAGTCATGTGTTTGTTAGCTATAAATACCCTCCTAGACTTCACTAGGAGGGTGAGCTTTGTGTGTGTTTTTCATATTTTCTTATTATCAATAAAACACAAAGTTTCATCTTCATCTCTCTACACTTTCTCTCTCTAAACCTTTACCATGAAGATGATGTTCTTTCATCTTCCTAGACCTCCCGATTTACAATAGTCTAACCAAAACACGATCCATCAATTCGTATCAAGAGCCATGGTATTAAGTTTTGGTTGATTTTGTTGTATTTTTCTTGTCAAAAATGTATGTTTGAATCTGTTGTACCATATTCATTCACTTTTTATTACTATTTTTCTTGGTCAACAGTTTGATTTAAGTGGTTAAATGATATTATCTTTTGTCTTTACTGGTTTCTATATCAGTTTTCTGGTTGCTATATCAGCTTTTTAACATATCATTTCTATGACTGCTGTTTTTCTTTGTATCATCCCGTGATTATTATTCTGGTCGGATAAAAAGTGGTCGGAAACTGGTAAAGAAAATTAGATGGCCGGAAAAGTTATCGGAAAGGTTATCGGAAAAACTGGTACCATGAGATGGTCTGAATATTGTGGTCAGAAGCTGGTAGATTACTGGTCAGAAAAAGGGTCCGATAGGTGGTCGAATAAAACTGGTCTGAATCTGGTCGGAAAAAATCACCGAAAAAAATCATCTGAAAGGTTTTCTCGCAATTGCTAGGAAAGCATTTGCGAAAAACCCTTTTTTTATCGCAAATGTGAACTGCTTTTCGCAAATGCTTGTAAAGCATTTGCGATAAACCCTTGTTTCTTTCGCAATTGAAAACTGCTTTCGCAAATGTGGACTGTTTTTCGCAATTGCCTTTCGCAAATACTTTCAACGGTCAACGGTCACTTATCGAAAATTAAAAAAAAAAAAATCATAGTTGTAGAAACCGCTTTTTGTTGGAACCTTTTTTTCTTTTAAGGAATTGGTTAGTTGTCCCACGACCAATAAACTACATCGTCTCGGTGACTTCTAACTTCCCTCATCAGTCATACTAATGTGAACAAAGTAACCACAATTAATCACAAACCAAAATCCAATTTCAACATACACTCCTAAATCTATCCTAATCCATCACCTCCAATCCATCTCAATCACAGATTGGAACAAAATTAAACGAATATTCTTCTATCATTGATCTCAGTTTCTTTCATGCGTGAGGTACAATAACCTTCAACATCTTTAAAAGATCATTCACACGAAATGATACATCATAGATCTTATTGAAGCTTAGCTTCTTGTTGGTATCCGAATATAAAGATTGACTAATAACAATTATGTTATAATCAATCTTTGATTCGATCTTTGAATACAAAAAAAAAAAAAAAAAAAAAAAAAAAAAAAAAAAAAAAAAAAAAAAAAAACGAAACAAATATAACCTACCGTAGACCTTAACAAGATCTTGAAGCCTTCCAAAAAGATTTCTTCATTTGGTTTGAGCATACATTTGATTACACATAGGGTACGGATATAAGGTTTGATGCTCGATTTGTTGTGAGTCTTGTGACTCAGTTGGTGTTGATGTTTATTGATGAAGGGATGAGACGATTAGGGTATTTAGATTAGATCAATTAGATGGATATGAGATATGATGTGATCGATTGAATTTTTGTTGGGATGAAAGACTGTTGAAGTATTTAGATGGGTTGGGGGCACTGGAGTATGTAGTAGTTGATTAGTGTTGTGGATAATATGGTGACTGATAAGAAATGAGGAGGGGGCGAAGTAACTTATTTGGTGAAAAGGGGGCGGATTTATGTGGTGTGTTAGGGTTAGTGATAGTTAAATACCCACTTAATTAGGGTAAAGGTTGGATTTTGGACGGGTTGGTTTGATTGGATTTATGTTTGGATTGGCATAACACAAATGGGCTGTTGGATTCATTTTTGGGCCTGCATTTTATTTTCGGATTATGAACAATCCATCTCACGTGAGCTGATTTTTTTTTTTTTACAATGGGCTGAAATTGTTGTGGCTAATGGTTAGTTTTTCGGGGATACGTTTTTGACAGGATCGGGATAAAACCATTATCATAGTTCACTTAAACCGTCAAAAGGCTAGTGTTGGGTATTAAACCGCAAGATGTGACTACGGGGTTAATTCTTTATTATTTATTTGAGGTTGAAGTGGGATATCACGGGTGCGTGTACTTAGTATCTTGAAGATATCGGGGTTGGTTGGATGCATGATTCTTCGAGATCCTTGTTCGAGTTTATAACCTTCAAAATGATTAAGACTTGAGTTATCTAGTTTTCATAGGTCAAGGGGTGGATGGAAGAAGACTAGTTAACTATCACTTAAAGGAGATACGTTGTAGTACTCAGTATCACACAAAGATGTGGATAATTCAAGAGAGGTTCATATACAGTTAAGGAAGGCTGGATGGGTATATGAAACGATCTATGCTTAAAGGAGTTACGTTGTAGTGCTCAGTATAGGTTCTTAGTCAGACAATAGTGCAAGTTTAAGTCACAAGTTTGGGTTATTTTACTTCAGTCTCAAGTTCGTAATACTGGGTTTTCTCCATCAGTGGTCACTACAAAAAGCCGTCAGAATGATAATGGGGTCGGTAAAGAGTTAGATGAGAAGAGTATAAAAGAGTAGAGATTTTATCAGCAGTTGATTCTCACGGGCTATTTATGGTACTTCACACATCGTAACCATAGTGTGTATGCTTCGATTCCACGAAGACATCGTCGGGGAAGAGATAGTGGATGTTCTTGGACTTTTTTATGTTCTTGGACTTTTCTTGCATTTTTTGCGAAAACACTCTTTTTCCAGATGTATCTGCATTCAGGGGGAAGAAATGTGCACATCGGGGACGCATAACAGACTCACGTGATCGAGCTTACAATTTTATTACTACCGGAGAGACGTCCGCAGAGATGATCAGTGGTTCAGTTTTGTGATTTTGGTGTAATCGTTTCAACTTTCGCAGGTTGTGAAGTGTGAAGTAGCCTACTTATGTGAGAAGATCTTGCTGATTTCTTGCATGTTACCCCGAACAGAGTTTCCGCATTGAGCATAATCGTTACTCAGTACTAGTCAGATTTGCTTGGTGTGGTTTACGATGTCATCTACAAATTCCGATGCGTACTTACAACCTTCAAAAGATAAGACATGTTAACTACATCAAAGTTTCGAATCTGCTGAAGATGGTTGTCAGTTTGGGGGGGAAGCTGATTTAGAAACTTCACCAATAAGAAGTATATGAGAGAAGCCGTTAAAGACATACGGCATGAATTGGGGGGAAGTTAACTCATTTCATGCATATTACATCGTTTACCTATAAGTGAAGAGAAGTTCTCAAGCTGAGGTACAAGATGAAGACAAAAAAAACGTCATTTGTAGTCATCCTCAGCACTTGAAGAGCTTATGAAGACCTTTCTTTATTTGTATTTGTACTTGTAGGAAATGATGTAAGTAATCCATATGTTGCCACATTGGGGGAAGATTGTTGGGTATGTTTCTCACCAGAAAATGTGACAACATATTCAGGATTACATTTGTTATCTTATTAGCCTCAAACACATGGACTGAAACTGTCATTATTGTAAAGTCACGTGTTTGTTAGCTATAAATACCCTCCTAGACTTCACTAGGAGGGTGTGTTTGTTAGCTATAAATACCCTCCTAGACTTCATTAGGAGGGTGAGCTTTGTGTGTGTGTTTTTCATATTTCCTTATTATCAATAAAACACAAAGTTTCATCTTCATCTCTCTACACTTTCTCTCTCTAAACCTTTACCATGAAGATGATGTTCTTTCATCTTCCTAGACCTCCCGATTTACAATATTCTAACCAAAACACGATCCATCAGCTAGTGCACAAGAGGTAAAGAATGAATACCCTTAGCCTTGTATGTATAACATGAGAATCTTGGAGAACAAGTTGGCTATGGATTGGGTTTCCCTAGCCCATAGACGATCGGCCAAGGCAATCCCTAAGGATTCAGGAAGCTTCTTGTTCCTCTAATTTCATCTATAATCGTTCTCTTATTCCCTAACGGTCGTTAGTCAATTATCGTTAACTACTTAACGTCCGTTAGTCGTTATTTTGTCTTTTAATAATTAAATACATAACGGTTTATATATTTATTATTATCCAATAATTCTTCATACGTAATGTGTGCAATCTCATGGTCTCGAGTTCTATTCTAGACATACACATTAATATTTGTCCATTAAAACTAACGTGGTCATACGAGAACCAGCATTCAAAAACCCTCTATCCATCACTCAAAAACCCACGATCCAAAAACAAATATAGTAGCAGACCACGATTTGCATGCCAACGTAACAGAATTAAAATGATGAAAACCCTAACTAAAAGTTAGGGTTTATAACAACGAAACCCATGGACACTCAACCACGAATGTGTTGAGAATCCCTAAATCTTAATATGTAGTCGACTACGTACTTACAAAGAAAGAATTAAAAGCATGCAATGAATATAAGAACCACAGACCCACGATTAAATTTAATGATTGAATAATAATGCCAAGCAAAATAGAAAGCCAAATACCCTACCAATCACGAATGAATAAATTCAACACCCCACTGACCCACTAATGAATTCTAAATTAATAGGAAAACGTTAGTGGAGCAGGATTGAGGAAATGAATTAAAATTACGATTGAATGGATGGTAGCGTTTTTGGTCGCCGGCGGATAGAGAGCATACTAGGGTTTTATCTTTTCTGTTTGATTTCAATAGTAAAACCATTACATTTTATTGTTGTTTAAATCCATGAAAACTATATTATTAGTGTTTATAATCGGATTTGATTATTGTATATTTGGTCTTACCAAAAACGAGAGAGACGGTTTTGATGGTGACGGGGGTGGCGGCTGTGGTGATATCACAATCCAAATAAACCCCAGTCACAAACCTAACGTGACCTTTATCAAAACCCTAACATCCTCTTGTCTTGATGATGAGGATGGCGGCTGAAGATGGTGGCGGCAGGTAGCATGGTGGTAGCAGAAGGTGGTGTGGAAGAGAGATGGAGGGAGTTATGAGAGAGTGAGAAAGATAGATATGATCTATCTATTATTAAAGTGGGAGAGAGAGGCGGGTGGGTAGTTTTATTAAAGGGTTAGGATAATTACTATCATTTAGTATATTGTGTGTACCTGTGTCCTGTTGAGTTAAAGTATGAATGCTATAAAAACAAAGTTATTGATTCCGAAAATTAATTATTAGACTTAAGCCATTATTAATGTAATGTCGGTACACGCTGCGTATCGTTTTTTGTTGAACGTGAGACAACTACTCGTTAATTAATCGAATGTGAACGTAAATGTTCAGAGATAATAATTCGAAGTAGAGTGAATTATTTAACTTGGAAAATTACAGATTAACTACCGATTACAGTATTTGCTTTTACATTACGGTAAATGTCAAATAGTGAAAAAGTCAATGTCAACTTTAAAACTCAAAGGGTAAAATAGTCATTTTACCTTATGAAAATTTGCGGGTTGTTATATCGATCAACATTCGCAATACTTATTGTCTATTTCATTTATTGTCGTTCTCATTCATACTTAATCAACATTCGTGATACTTATTAACTTTTCGCATATTACTTGTTCATAGTCGTGACACTTATTGTCTTTCTTATTTATTGTTTTTCCTAAATTACCCTCAATAAACATTCGTAAAGCTTACTGCGTTGCATTTAATGTTGTTCTCACTTAGCATTCGAGCTGCGTAATGCTTTTTCTCATTTATTGCTGGTCCTCATTTATTCTCATTTACTATATGGGATGCTTTTTGTCGGTCTCATTTATTGTCTGTCCGCATTTGCCACTCTGTCTTTCAGTATTTACCCGTTCTTGATTATTATTTTGACACGTTTGCTCTCTCGGTTAATTAATTATTTGTATTGATAATCTCTGTCCCTTCTCTTTGCTATCGTAATGATTTATGTTTCCTCCATTTGCGTTTATTTTGATTGGTCTTTCTTTTACACATTCATTCGTTTGTTTCTTTGTTTTGTTCTTGACATCTAAACGTATTTACTATTGTTATGATTCATTGACCCTTTCATTTGCATAAATCAACCGCGTTTTGCTTCTCCGTACGTACATCTAATTTTCTTTTAAGCATTCTTTGTTTTGACATCTGATTCTATTTACTATTGTTGTGATTCATTGATTCTTTCGTCTTTGTTAATCAATAGCAGTTTGCTTCTTTATTCGTACGGATATTTAATCTTTCTTTCAAGAATTATTGGCTCATACCAGTACGAATGTTCTTTCTATTGTTGATCTTATCGTTTGTAACCTTTCCTTGTTAGCATTCTTTGTTCTTAAAATATTATACTTGACATGATTCCTTTGCTATTCTTATGATTCGATAGTTCTTTCATTTGTATTGTAATCTACTTCTTGTGACTATCACTCCTTTCATTTGCATTGACATCTACTTCTTTTGGCTATTAGTAGCTTCTTTGGTCATTCCCTTTTACATTGATCGTTAGTACGCATCAGGGCTTGGAATAGCGCTCCAAGTCAACAAGTTGCGGGCCCGCGCGTGATTGACAGAAGAGTTACGTTGATGTGAAGTGTAACCCCCCCCCCCCCCCCCGAAAATTTCAAGTCAGAGGCATGGTTATATTAAAGGTTTTGCCATGAAAAGACGTAATACAGTTCGGAAAACGAGGAAATATGAACCCGCGATAAATAAGATCATTTAAGATTCTAACTAGAGTCGGCCCAGTGGCTTACAAACTTGAGCTCCCGACTGAGTACAACAGTGTACATGACACATTCCATGTTTCCAATCTCAAGAAATGTTTATCTGACGAATCGCTCGTTATTCCGCTGGAAGAAATTCAACAAAATGACAAACTCAACTTTGTATAAGAACCGGTAGAAATCATGGACCGCGATGTCAAGCGATGGAAACAAAATCAAATTCCTATCGTCAAAGTTTGTTGGAATTCTCAACAAGGTCTCGAGTTCACTTGGGAATGAGAAAACCAGATTCGTCAAAAGTATATGCGCCTTTTCACTAACACCACTCCAACAACAACTACTGACTGAATATCGCGGACGAGATTCCTTTTAAGGGAGGTGGACTGTGATAAATTGCTAATTTATAGGTAAATACTATTTATTAAACTCAAACAATTTATTTTGAAGTTACATGAGGACAATTTACGCATAACTTCTCAATTAAATAAACGTAAAAAAGGGACTAACTCTTGTGTGCACTATGACTCTAGACTAAATTTAGTCTACAACATTTCAATACATTACAACTACTCCAATTCATAATTTAATTGCTAGGGAATTTGCATTTTATTTACATACAATTATTAAATTAATAAACGCTTTTCACAATTTTCATGAACACACGATGTACCCGACACTCTCTACAATTATTTTCAATACATTCTTTCACACCTAAACTACTATAAAAGTGCCAAAAATTATTTTCATAAAATTTTATAACTCATTTACTAAAAAATATTTAATTATACATATTTAACTTTAACCACAAACTATTACCGAATACCAATTTTTATTTCCCAATACAATCACAAAATACATTGTTACATAAAATAACACATATATTGCTTCTTGTTTGACCATAAGCCGCCCCTAAGTTCATAGAGTAAGCTAATATATATTTTTTATTACAAACCATATATGCCTATCATGTAATTTGACTTTGACTACTAGGACTAGTGAGTAAGTTGAATAACATTTGTGCTTTTGGCACATAGGTGGGACAAGATGAGACTTGTTTCTCCTTTTCCTTCCTGTCGATTGAACCCAAGCAAGAAAACTTCCCTTTATTATTATTTTTTATATAGATAGCATGCTAGTAGGAATAAAATAATGGCCATACTTACATTGGGCAATAATAGGAGACAACAACTTGACTAGTCTTGTCTATTGTTCCCTTTTGTTCGGCTGCCACAGAACCAAAACACCACCCTCCCTTATTTTTTTATATTGATCTAGTGTGTTAGGGACATTAAACAAATATATATACCATAATTTGGTTCATTATAAAAGGAGAAGTCCTTGCATACATTTTTTACTTGCCGATTTTCCCCTGATTACCTTATAACCGTCTGTGGAGACATATTTGAACACTCGTCGCATGCTTTTGTAACACCATAGTTTTGGAACACCTACTTTTGGGACACTGCTTTGTAATATCTCATTCTTCCTCACTTTATGCGGTTTTGAAGAATCACGTCACAAGGAATATAACGACGGAGCACGACAACAATGTTTACCCTTACGTAATACTAATTTTTGATTTCGAGGACAAGATGGAAGAACTAGTCGGTCACCGCTCTGACACCCACATCATCAACCTACTCCTACTCTCCCACCCAACGAGACAGGGTGGAAGAACTTGATTTCGAGGACAAGATGGAAGAACAATGCTTTTCTCATTTATTGTTGGTCTTCATTTATTCTCATTTAGCATATGGGATGCTTATTGTCGGTCTCATTTATAGTCTGTCCGCATTTGGCACTCTGTCTTTCAGCATTTACCCCTATTGATTATTATTTTGACAAGTTGGCTCTCTCGGTTAATTAATTATTTGTGTTGATAATCTCTATCCCTTCTCTTTACTATCGTAATGATTTATGGTTCCTCGATTTGCGTTTATTTCGATTGTTGGTCTTTCTTTTAGGCATTCATTCGTTTGTTTCTTTGTTCGTACATATTTCAAACCTGTCTTTTAAGCATTCTTTGTTCTTGACATCTGAACTATTTACTATTTGGTTAGATCGTGTTTTGGTGTGATTATTGTGAATCGGGAGGTCGGGGATGATGGAAGAACATCATCTCCATGGTTAGCGAGAGAGAGTAGAGAGAAAGTAGAAGGCCTAGTTTTATTATTAGAAAGTGAAAGTGAAATACAAACTCAAGGCTCGCCCTTCCATGGAAGTATGGAGGGGTAGATATAGTTACTCAAGCACATAACTTTACAATAATTATGCTTCTAGTCCATGTGTTTGAGGCTTACATAATAACTAATGTAATCCCGAATATGTTGTCACATTTTCGTGTTAGGAGCATTCCTGATAACGCTCAAATCTAACATGTTTTTAGTAGCGTTATTTATACTTTTGTATGCGTTATTTGGTTATATTTATATGCTTTTGTTACTTAATTGTACCAAAGTGTGTTTGCAAAGGATAAGTAGCCAAAAACAGGAAAAAGGAAGAAAAAGATGAAAAAAATGAGGAAGAAGGAAATATTTATGAAGGTACAAAGATTCTAGTGTCAAGATCCACACCAAATGAGTATTTCAAAGAATAAGGGTCCAAGTATTCAAGTTGACAAGTGCCTAAATGAAGAAAAGAGCAAGTTTGGATGAAGAACCAAGAACCAAAAGAAGGAAACAAGCCAAAACGACAAAAGATCAAAAAGTGCCAAACAACATCACTCCATCTGATCGGACGCCACCCGCAACCGATTCGGATGGAGGCCAGTACCGAAGACCAACCGATCGGTTAGCCAAAATACCGACCGGTTGGAGGCTTGCTGATGTGCCAAACTTCATCATTAAGTTTTGTCTCTTCATACATCCGGTTCTAAAGCCTTCCATTGATCCTTCTAGTTTATTCCACTCTACTTGGAGGCCAAGGGAAGCATTAATGAACCAAGGCCCTTGGGAGTAGTATAAATAGAGCCTTTTATGAAGAGTTTTAGACACCAACTTACCAATCATAAAACCAAAGTGCTTTACTCAATCAATAATCATCAACCACTCATAAAAATACTCTCAAATTCATCCTTAAAAGTCCAGGAAGTTTTGGAGGATCAAGAAGTCAACATTTGGAAGTCAAAACATCAAGAAGTCAACACCAATAGTTTGGGTATCATTACTTTAACATTTGTAATCTACTTTCAATCATTGTAAGACTCTTCATTATGGTTTCTAATGTTCAAAGTTCTAAGTTTATGTTCATGTTTGCTATGAGTGGCTAGTGCCTTTGTGCACTTGCTTAGATGATGTGAATTACTTAATGATTTGCTTATGATTGTGATAACATGTTTTAAATTTCAAGTTGATTCTAAGATCCAATTGTGCTTAAGTTTCATAATAACATTTGTTGGTCAAGTTTGATAGTTAGTAATAGTAAAGGTTGAAAGAGTTAATGTTGCTTAGCTAGTTATAATCATTTGTCTATGAATGATTGCTTTTCACCCATTGTTCTTGATTAAACAAAGGAGCTTAATTGTGATTGTAATGAGAATACTTTTTGTCTATCAAATTGGATTGATTGTGAACTACATTAAGGGTCGAAAGAATTAGTAGTTGCCAAATCAATTGTGACCTATTTGTCTATGAATCGGTTACCTTTTGTATTGACCATTTCCTAAGCATATTTGATAAACAAGAAACTATTTTTTGTTTTTATGTTTGTACACCAAAACTTATGAACCCGGAATTGATCCTGAATTGATTGGTTAAACGTAATGCTTGTTTTTATAAACTAAAATCTTGACGAAGGTTTAACTTGTAGAAACAATAGATTAGTTCACCAACTAATTACCACAACCAACATGTTAGCAAAAGTTATCACAATCATGCTTATCAAGAGTAGTAGACTAATCTAAGCAAGTGTAGTTTTTAATCATTTGAATTATTATTTTCATCATTGCTTGTTTTCGTGATTTATTTCTATTAGCTTTTAGACTTACTCATAGATTCACTACACAAATCCCTGCGAACGATCCCGAATTACCATCACCATCTTACTAAAACGGACGAGTTCACTTGCTCGTATGTGTTGTTTCTAGATTCGGTATTTCGTGTTTATAAATTTAAAACTTGTGAACGATTCGACACATCAATTCCTAACAATCTTCTCCAAATGTGGCAATGTATGGGATTACTTACACCATTTCCTACAGGTACAAAATTAAGTAAAATAAAGTCTTTATAAGCTCTTCAAATGTTGAGGATGATTGCAGTTCACGCTCTTTGTCTTCATCTTGTACCTCGGCTTGAGAACTTTTCTTCACATATAGTCAAATGATGTAATATGCATGAACTGGATTAACTTCCCCCCAATTCATGTTGCATGTCTTTAGTGGCTTCTTCATACACTTCTTTTGGCGAAGTTTCTGAATCAGCTTCCCCTAAACCGACAACCGTCTTCTGTAGATTTGAAACTTTGATGTAGTTAACATGTCTTCTAACTTTTGAAGTTTTAAGTACGCAGCAGAATTTGTAGATAACATCGTAAACCACACAAAGCAAATCTGACTAGTCACTCAGTAACGATTATGCTCAATGCAGAAACTCCGTTCGGGGGTAACATGCAAGAAATCAGCAAGATTTTCTCACACAGTAGGCTACTTCGCACATCACAACCTGCAAAAGTTGAAACGATTACACCAAAATCATAAAATTGAACCACTGATCATCTCTGCGGACGTCTCTCCGGTAGTAATAAAATTGTAAGCTCGATCACGTGAGTCTGTTATGCGTCCCCGATGTGCACATTTCTTCCCCCTGATTGTAGATATATCTGGAAAAAGAGTGTTTTCGCAAAGAACTCAAGAAAATTCAAAGAACATCCACTCTCTCTTCCCCCACGATGTCTTCGCGGAATCGGAAGCATACACACTATGTTTACGATGGAAACGGAGGCAGCGTAACCCTGTATGTCCAATTAGTCGAAGATGTGTGAAGTACCATAAATAGCCCGTGAGAATCAACTGCTGACAAATCTCTACTCTTTAATACTCTTCTCTGCTAACTCTTTACTGACCCTATTATCATTCTAACGGTTTTTTTGTAGTGACTACTGATGGAGAAAACCCGCTATGACGAACTTGAGACTCAAGTAAAATAACCCAAACTTGTGACTTAAACTTGCACTATTGTCTGACTAAGAACTAATACTGAAAATTTCAATAAAGGTAGAATCATATAGCCATCCAACCATCCTTAACTGTATATGAACTTCTCTCGAATTATCCACAGCTTTATGTGACACTTGAGCACTACAACCTAACTCCTTTAAAGTGATAGCTATACACTGTGAGCACAACAACGTAACTCCTACATCAGGTATAACTAGATAACTCAAGTCTTAATCATTCTGACAGTTAAAAGCTCGAACAAGGATCTCGAAGAATCATGCATCCAATCAACCCCAATATCTTCAAGATTACAAAGTACAATCACCCGTGAAATTTCACTTCAACTTCAAATAAGTAATAATGAATTAACCCCGTAGTCACATCTTGCGGTTCAATACCCAAAACTAGCCTTCGTTACTTGGTTAAGTGAACTTTGATAATGGTTTTTTCCCAATCTTGTCAAAAATGTATCCCCGTGAAAATTTGTAACACCAAAATACCACTCTTTTTCGCCAAAAATTATACCAAAACAAGATACTCAATGTATTGAAAAATACATTTGAATAATCACATCATTTTAGCCGTTTATTTGATATAACTTTTCAGCCCATAAAACAAATCCACATCCAACACAAAGCAACCCGGGCCCAAAGAAAAGTCACGTTATGACCCAATCCAACACATAACAATATTTATTTTTGTTATAATAACCCTCACAACCCTAATATCTCTCACTTTAACAAACCCTAATCACACACCTTAAAACTATCTACCCCCTTTTTACATTTTTGCTCTCGTTTGCAGATCAAACCACACGAACACAACCACATCTTTTCTTTACTTGAACCACGAAACCACAACCCTCTTAGGTTATATCCGCTATTAGCAATCCTCAAACAAAACCGTACCTTCTTAATCACTTTTCTGTGGCTTCAAGATCTTCGTTTAAGGTAGGTGAAGTTATTTGTAATTCGTTTGTTGTTTTGTTTTTGAACGAATGTAGAGAAGTGGATAACATAATTGTTATCTTACTTCTCTTTTAGTTTCGGATATAAATATGAAGGAAATCTTCACAAAGATCGATGATGAGTTGAGTTTTGATTCGCATAGATCTATAAAGATCTTGATGTCTCATAAGAGATATGAAACAAAGCAAGGCTGAGATCTTTTCTTCTTTTCCGTGTTTCTTGTAGTCGTAAGATCTATGATGGTTTGTCTTTACGTGTTACTTGGACTTTTGATTTCTGATAAGCAACGTTGTAACACGAAATCAACAAGACTGAGATCTTATTGTATATTAGGACCCGAAATGAAATGCAAGGGTTAGGACCCTCCTTTGTTTATTTGATTTCTCTCATCATTAAGACGTATCAAGAGCTAGAAGATGATTTAGAAGTTTTTTTCGTGTTTTTATTCTTCTGTTACTGTTCACGTCAGCTTATTCGTGGCTTATTTTTCTGCTTATTAAATGCTTATTAAGTCTAAACAAAAGCTTATCTTACTGTTTCATTTTTTGTGATTATTGTTGAGCTTATTAAGGTCCAAACAGCTTATATCGTGCTTATTTTTGGTCATTTTAGTGCTTATTTCTGGTCTTTTTCGTAGTTTATCTCTGCTGTTTAGTCCAAAAAGTAAGTTTTTTAAGGTCCTTTAACAGCTTATTACTTGTTATTACTGTTCTTACGGGCTTATTGTTAAGCTTTTTGGGTCCTAGTTCTTTAAAGTCCAAACTGTCCAGATCTGAATATTGTCCAAAACAATTTTTTACTGCTTCTTTTGAGCTTATTTTGAGAAGATTCATAACATCAGTTTTTAGCTTCTTTTTTGTCCAAAACAAGAGTTTCATTGTGGTAAAAGAAAAAATAAGAAGAAAATTTGTCTGATAAAGTTGGTCGGAATTTTTGGTCGGAAAAGTCATCAGAAATCTTCAATCGAAATTCCTTGTATAAGTAATTTCGACAAACCCTTGTTTATCGGAATTGATTCAAGGGTTTATCGGAATTGAGTTCTAGGGTTTGTCGGAATTGGAACACGAGGGTTTATCGAAATTCACGACTTCGTCGGAATTGAAATTGAATTTCTTGTAAAGAAATTTCGATAAGGTTGTCGGAATTGAAAGCTGTTTGTCGGAATTGGATTTTTTTATCGAAATTGTGTTTTATTGGGTTTTCGGAATTGTACCTGTTGTCGGAATTGTACCTGTTGTCGGAATTCAACCTGGTTGTCAGAATTAGATGTTGATTATCGGAATTGATTTTTTGTCGGAATTGGAATTATTGTCCGAATTAAACCTTAGATTGTTGTCGAAATTGAACCTTAGATTGTTGTCGGAATTGTGTTATCACAAAAACCTAAAACAACTCTTAACAACAAACCAACAACATCAGTTAACAACAACAACTAAAAATAACAACAACAGCAAAAAATAAAAAAAAAAATTAAAAAAAAAAAAAAAAAAAAAAAAAAAAAATCTAACAACAACAAAAATACAAAGGAAAATCAATCACAGTCGAACCAACACAACACCAAGTCCAATCACTATCCTAAAACCACCTCCAATAATCAAATCGGTCAACAATTATTTCACTCCATCCCTCATCCTATAACATCGACTCAAAATGAAAAGGAATGAACAATTAGGGGATCTCAGATTCATTCAATTATACCACAAATCTTTAAAGATTTTTCGTGTTTGAACAAATTGATAATAGATCCTTTAAGAAGTTAACCTTCTTTTAATTTTCGAAGTTTAAAGAAAGCATAAAACCAAAAGTTTCATACCCTCTTTTTTTGGCTGAATACAAGTACTAATCTAATCTAGACAGAATCGAAAACTAAAAGAAAAACAATTGAAGATCTCAGATTCGTGTTTAGGGCATTAACCATTTTTTTTTTAATTATACACGTATTCTTCATAGATCGATATACTTTGAAGCATAATGTTTTCTTTTTCTTTAATATCCAAATCAAAAATAAAAACAAAACAATACCGTTTCATCTTTCTTTATTTTCGTTAAAATTAACATATAATCGAAATATACAAAACCACACCTACCTTAACCATTTTGAAAATCTTGTCGCTTGTGATTTTTGTTAGAGCAGTAAACAAGGGGGAAAAAAAGGGGGACGAAGTGTTTGTGTATTTGTGTGTTGCTGCGTAGTTCTTTTGATAAGAGATTAGGGTATTACAAAATATTGTGGTTAGTGTGATTAGTATTGTTATATAGCATTATTTTAGGGTTAGGATTAGTTAGTAACGGGCTTTTGTTTTTCTATCCGTGTAGTATCATAAGATTTGGGTTGAAAGTGATATTGGGTTTTTGATTAAATTGGATCGTGGTGAGCTGCTAGTCCAAAAAGGGACGAATTTATTTTTGGCTATGGATTGATATAAGAGAATTATTTGTAGTAGGGTTAATTATTGGATTGGTTAGCAAGAAATTTTTCGGGCATAATTTTGGACCACAGTTTCAATTGAGCTTCAAGAATCCGAGATTGAGAATTATTTTTGGTTGAATTTTTGGCTTATTGAATTTAGCTACGGTGCTAGTTATTGTGAAAGCGTGAAAGATTGACTGAGATTCACTTGATAACAAAATCATACTTCTTTATCGTCTACAAGATCCATTTTTCATTTCACATCGAAATTAAATTGAATCAAGTTAACAAGAGAGAAAGATGCCTAAAGTTGTGCAAAAAGCTATCCATTCAAAGGAAAATTGTTTATCACATTTTGAACCAGTTAAGCTTCAATGTGTGGCACTCTCAGAAGCAAGGTTACCATTATGGGGTACATCGTTTCATTGAGCTTTTGAAACACTCTTTGGATTTGAAATGGATTTTTTAACCTTCAAAAGGAAACCCTTGCACAACATATTTCAAATAGAGAAGCAAACTGAACAGGGAAGTGACTGCATAGTAGGATATAGAGTGCTCAAGACACAGTTAAAATGGTTTCTCTACTTAGATTTTCGAGTGCTCAAAAATTCTATGGATTATGTATCAGCAAGCAAAATATGGAGAGAATGCATCATTAGTTACCTTGAAGTTGAACTTTTTAGAGATAAGTTGCTTAAACTAATGAACATACTGGAATTGGTGCTCACAGCAAGATCACTTCATCTGAGAAAGATGCTGGAAAAGATGAAAATGTTAAAAGAAAAAGAACGGGAAAGAATTGAAATAGAGATGCAGCTACAAGCGGGAACGGACAATGACGAAGGGACATCAGATGATAATTTAGGTTTCACGGGTCATAATGCATTATCAGAACAACATAATGGTAAAGCAGTCTAGGGATGTGTAAAACCCCAAAATTTAACACAATCCAAAATGACTAAAATACCCTCTAAATTTGAATTTTAAGAATTTATGAAACCATATAGTAACATTATTTGTACTTTGACCTAAGATAATTTATATCCTAAGTTATCTAATGAATTAAGCTACTAAATAAAACCTTACATTATAAGTAAATGTACAAAATAAAAATCCCTACATCTACAACCTATGCTAGCCGACATTCTATGTGTTACATGCTTCCATATTTTCGGCCCAAATAAAAGAGATAATCATGCCTTATTTTGATTAATTAAGCCCATAATGAAATTGATACATTCCTTACTTATGCAAATCACAATACACGGTTTTCCCCTCAAACTTTAATACTGAAAATCAAAAACCCTAAAAACTCTCTCACTCTAAACAAAAGTTAGGTTTCCTTGTTCTCCCTCACTCTTGTCGAACCAAACAAAAACCACAAAGAAGTTCTTGGTGATATTAATCTTGTGTTCATGTTCAATTCGTATCAAAGGTAATCATATGTACATAATTTAATCCATTCTAATTCTAGAACAAAAGCTAATCGACCCATGTATCTTCTTTTCTTTTGCGATCATACCACAAGAAGAAGGATGGAGGAATTGTTTGTGAATTGATCTCGTGGTGTTCTTGTTCTTCGTTTGGTCATTGAGGGTAATCGTATCATCTTTGTTTGATTCTCGTTTTGTTTTCCTTGATGTTCTTGTCGAGTTAAAAGATCACATATGATGATAAAAAAAGAGAGAGAAAAGAGTCACATAAAATGATAACATAAAATAAAGAAAACCCTAATATGAAGCGATCTATGATTTATTGTTATTGTAATGATTGATATTAACATGTTAAGATCACGTATGAATCGACCTAGGGATGTTTTGATGTCAATTATAATTTCTTTGTATCAAGAAATAATCATTGGAATAATAAAACCCTAAAAGATCACATGAAATAATGGACCAGTTTCTGACCAGGAAATTTAGGCCGACTTTAATCGATTGGATCTTGATGATAACAAAGGGTATTTGGGTGTTCCTGGAGTCTAAAAATAAGTTCCCGGAAAGAGATTGCTGGGAAAATTAATCTTGTAATTTTAGAGGTCGGGAAGGCAACTTTTTGATTTTTAGAAATTCAAGTGTCAACCTGAATTCGTATGTTTGGAAAAAATAGTCAGTGTTTTTGAGTTTTCATTTTCAAACCATGTTGAATTAGAATGTTCCCTTTTAACTGAGAAGTATTTGATATGTCAGGTAATTACTAGAATTTTTTTCGATTTTTATAAATTTTCTAGATGGGGTAGAGAAATAAATACTTTTCGGGTGTTTCATCAGATCTGATTTTGGAACATGTTATGGAAATTGATTTTTCATTCGTACTTATACTAGCTAATAAAATCTGGAAAAATTAGGTAAAATACTTAAGTCACTGAAGTATCTCTGGGAATTTTTGGGGATTTTATTTCGGAGTTCTTATACTTTTCATAAATTATTCAAAACGTGACCAGATCCTACTCAGAAATTGTTAAGGGTTTAGAAAACTAAAAAAGGGTGTTATGTGTATAATTTTCTAAACAAAAGGGTTTAAATTGTTATTTTTCTAAACTAAGGGATCTAACTTGTGTATATATGTAACTTTCTAATATTTACATTTTATACCCTAGTCTTATGATAATTGCATAATAGTCACTAAACTTGTCATATTGGCATAATAAACCCTAAAATTTGTGAACCTACCATAATAACCTTAAACTTATATAAATACTATTATGAACTCTAAACTATTAATATTGTCACTTGAAACTTATCAAATGATAACTTTGAAAATTTCTTAAAATGGAAACCTTCCAAATATAGAAACTTACTAATTCGGGAAACCTGCTAAAAAAATAGAAACTTGCTATAAATAGAAAGTTACCAAAAATAGAAAGTTACTAAAAAGGGAAAGAGTAGTAAAAAGAGTAACCAAATTCTTATGAGCTTAAAAGTAATATGTGGTAATTAATTCGTATAGGTTCTGTGAAGCGGGAGTGATTCGTTGTCTTGTGGTCTATCTTTGGTTCTTTTTGCTATCGAATAAGGTACAGATATTCTACCCTTTTTCAGTAAGGGTGTTTTCATCCTCATGACTTGTTGATCTTGATTTCTGATTCATTATAAGATTCCCTAAGCCATTGCTATGTTCCCTTACACTTGGATTCGATCTTCATGATTCATTTGACATTAATATTTGATATGACATTCTGATATGAGCTTTGATATGATCTCAGTTATTTGATCGTCTGTTATGACTCAGTGATATAATGCCTTTGCTATGATTCTCTCTGATATGATGATATGATATGATGTGTGTTTTGTGTGTTTGTTGCCCGAGCTAACTAGCCATGGAGGTACCATGGCCATGTCATTGAGGCACCGATGGCATGACACTTCCTGGGGAGGTGTGATTGATCCCCGGCGTCCCCATTTGTTATGATATGATATGATATGATATGATGTGAGATCTCTTGGCCATTTTGATATATGCGTATACTTGTCAAGTACATGTTACGTATATGATTTGTTTTGCAGGGGGCGTATGGATGCATCCTAGGTATTTGATATGTGATATGATTTGTTGGTGACTGGTTGTATGTGCCCAATACTCCACTCACTGTTTTGGTACTTAGAGGTCTCCCCTCTTCGTACACGTAGATATGATAGGTATAAGTGATGTGATTATTTTGGTCTATACGAGTGGCCCGTATAGATACGCTTGTGGCTATCTGTTAGGTATCTTTGGTCCGATCGAATGGCTCGGTTGGATGCGTTCGTTGTCATTTGTTTCTTTAAATCTAGAGCTATTCTTACCTTGATGTGTGTGCATGTGTTCCATTTGATTCATATTATCTTATCTCTCATTTTTTTTACAGATGATATTTGTTTCCACAAGAGCTTTTGTTTCCGTTTTCTATACCTTTATACGATTTGTTTATTCGTTGTTATATATATATATCTGTTCACTGAGCTTTTTAAGCTCAGCCGCATTTCTTTTCCTGCGGCAGGTTTTAGATGGAAGTTGGGTCATGAGTGGAGAGCACTTGGGACTTAGAGGACATTACTTTCATAGCTAGTCTGGATTAGAGATGACTAGAAGTAGTTACAATTGTTGACTTAGAATTTATTTTTGACTTTTCCTTTGTAACCTTGTATTTTCAGATTTTTCGTTTGTAACCTTTGAGATCCATTTTGTATTATTTAGTGATATGCTTGTGTTTGCTTTGATATGTCACCATAACGTAATACTTCTACCCTTATCGGGTTGGGGTGTTACAATTATGGTATCAGAGCCCAGGCTGCGACTTGTTATTAAACCTTGACCCGTGAAGTTTGGACCCTTAAGTTTCTACTGTAGGCACTCATAAGACAACCTTTTAGAAATTGCTTTAGGCTTTTCCCATAGGAACTTAAGTTATTACCGGTGAGGAATGGGTAGACTAGGACATCTATGTAAGTAGCATTGCTTCTGCATCACTCTGATTCGTATCTCTGCCTTTAGCTATGCCTTATAAGAACATTTGTTTCAGAAGCTAGAAAGTTTTGCAACCGAAGCTTAATAACAAAGTAAGTTTGGAATACCTCGGAAACTACATGAATACCTTACACCATTTAAGTTTCACCTTCTGATTTATATCTCCAATTTCGATCTGTTTGATAAACAGTTGATACCTTTCCGACCACCCCGAAGGTCATTCAACCATAATGTGTTTGACACATTCTATGAATTCTTTACTCATGCCGGATATGAAATGTATCACCTGATACTACTTGAATCTGCATAATCTATTACTACTCCTATGAGAGCTCTAAAAATTGTTAACCACATATATAGGAAGATTTGTTTCCTTCCAACGAATGATGAATTTTGTCTGCCAATCAGTCCTTTTAGAAGAATATGATGTTATTACTACCTCAGTATGGATTTGTTAACTGAACATGATGATGTTGACAACGGACATCCTATACATCTCACTTTTGACAATTATACTATGTTCGTATCACCGATGATACACACTCTACCTGTCACTTGTGCTAAGGAGCTAACAAGATTCCAACACCTTGAACTGTTCGCTTATCTATCTCCACACTATATTGAACCATGTACTTAACTTTGACATATGAACTATCCGTCTGGCTTGACGACCGTACTCATCCTATGAATCCGTTTACTTTTGATATATTTGATTTTGAGGTCTTTAGGTTATGGATTGGCTGGCTCTTCATAAAGCTGCCAGAGACTACCATATCTGATATGTGACCTTTAGAAATCTATTTTCATCCTAATTTTGTTATGATGACCCTCAACCACTCAAATATGTTAAGATTAATGTTGCTATGGAAACACTTACTCCAATCTCATTTGATTCCTCCTGACACCTATTAGTATCCACCTTTAGAAAGCTCTGGCATTGGAAGTATTTGTTGTACAAATTTTCTGGTGTTTCTCTGATGAACCTCATGGGATTCCCTCCTGCTTGGAGGTAGAATTGACTTTGAACCGATCTCAATAAACGAAACCATGATGCCATAGAAGTTGAGAGATTGAAGGAGCTGATGGAATATGATTTTGTTCACCTCATTGTTCTCTTTTAATGCTCCTATTGGTTTATGAAGAAGAAATGGGGAAGTATGCCACGACGTATCGACTATCGTGAAATTAACCGTATCACTATCCAAAGTAATTGTCCATTTCCGCGTATAAATGATTGATTTGTTCTATCTTTGAAACTCCGTATCTGACGGACTCATTTAGGTTTGAAGGACTCAAGGAGCAACCACAAGAACTTCTAAGAAGGGAGTTGACTAACTGAGAGTAACCTCCGTGAAGCATTTCAGTTTTATTCGTGAAGAGGAAGATGGGTGATGTAAAGTAGATATGAAGTTTTCCTAAGACGATTCCTGAAGCTGCTTTCGTACTCGTTGTGATCATTGTGAGTTTTAAATAATGCCAATTGTATTGGCTAATAGAATCATGTTTTTCGCGAGTATTTGGACAATTGTCATAGTATGACAGTGTGTTTGTGCTAAGAGATGAACGAGGAACACGTAGATCATCTTATATTAAGTAGAATGACCCTTTGTTCTGAAGAATAGGTTTGATTGGCATTCGGAGATTGTAGCAGACAACACTACCAGGTATCTTGTGATGACAGAGTTTTTTTTTCCACAGAAAGGACCAAGATTGAAGACCATTATCGGAGTTAGAAACCTTACAGAAGAGTAGTAAAAGATATTCACGACTGGTGTCACCATCAATGAAGCGTATGAGGAGAAGAGAAAAGCTGATATGGGACTCGATTATACCTCATGCAGCACGTGGAGATCTTAGTTCGGGCATCAAGACAACTAGACCGTAGGAGACGAACCATTCAACACATAAACTGGAGTTGACACCAGAGGTGTTAACTATAAAGATTGGAAAACATTTCTTGCAAGACGAAGGTGGTGGCGGACATTGAAGGAAAATGTAATCGAGTTGGCGAATTTTGAGCTGTGCTAAAAGACCTGTCAAAGACACGCAGTCTTGCTTCTCTATTCATTTTAATTGTACTAAGATGAATTGAGAGCAGAAGTAGACTCGCGAATGGAAGAATGCACAGTGATCATGTCAGAGAATCACGTTACCACACCACAGTGTCCAGAAGAGGTGCCGAAGGCTTGAGGGACCAGACTCAAGTTTATAATTCCTTTCCACCCTATGATCATATGGACAGACGTAGAGAGACTACTTGGAATTGGAAGAGATTTGGAATCATGTAATTAAGTGGATGAATTTTGAATCAAACATTGTGTTTGGGAGAGTTGATTATGTAAAGGATGAAGTTATTAATGACGTATTTCACTTCCCCTTAACCTACTTAAGTTTCCGTTACCTGATAATAAGGTCCTTTGAATGATGTAGGTTCTCTATTAGTAATTCCGTTCTGTGTTCATTCTGCGTATGTTGGGTGATGGTTTTGTTATGCAAATTTTGACAAATTGTGGAAGGAACCTGAAGATCTATGTTAGGAATGGGCAAACTTTGAAGCAACCACGTATATTGGCTGAGTTGATTTTGGTGAGTGATGAAGGATTGACGCTATTAACGACGTACCTAAATTCTGATAGACATTTTGGGATTTCCGTTACTCTTACGAGTAGTTTCGTTCTTCTTTTAGTTATGTTGTTTAATTTTGATGACCTCTGAGACTGTAGAAGGATTAGGTGGATTAAGATAGGTTATTTTGTTCACGACTTGAGATAAAGTATGACCATCATGAGGGCATATTTATATGATGCCAGTATTATGACGTCTGGCCAACGTGATAATACTTACCTCATATAACGTGCACTTGTTGTGGGCATAGGATATTTCGAGGAGTGCCTTAGGAGCATTAGAATTTCTG
The DNA here is from genome assembly GCA_021014915.2 of Artemisia tridentata subsp. tridentata. Lineage (NCBI taxonomy): Eukaryota > Viridiplantae > Streptophyta > Magnoliopsida > Asterales > Asteraceae > Artemisia > Artemisia tridentata. The sequence goes on from CP139508.1 coordinate 219,519,172, forward strand.
ATAGCGGTTGAAGATTATCTGTGTTAGTGAGACTTTAGGTTCATTCTACCTATGCGTTTAATCTGCTTTCACCGTTATGCAATTTGATACGTCTGGATTCTCGTCTCGTGTTTTGCTGACCTCTATACTTCCGATAATAATCTTAGGTTCTGTTGTAGAGATTTCTGCCGTTTGATGCTATCAAACAATATGCTTTCTGCCAGTATGGATTCGGTCCGTTCTTTGAAGGAATACACCTATGTTATGCTATATGTACGCTTCACACTCGTTGATCTGCTCAGATATGAGATTCCAAATTCTGAGGGAAAACAACTATGTCGGTTGACAAGCATACTTTTGAAAGGTTATATTGAAGACGAGACTACTTGATGGTCTGAAGAGTTAAGCGTTTACGTCACTCTCATAACTTATGTAATTAGATACGATCTCATCTGTTGTGTCTATTTCAATTCCGCGGATGATTATCCGTCAAAATCCTGCGTATTCCCTGTATCTCTCCCGAGAGAATAGGATTATCATCTGTTACGTTTGGAATATTATCCTTTTGATTTGGTTCACTGTCCGTTGGTATTCCGTTTCTTTTCACTTCAATTTTCGAGGACGAAAATTTTCTTTTTAAGAGGGGAAGAATTGTAAAACCCCAAAATTTAACACAATCCAAAATGACTAAAATACCCTCTAAATTTGAATTTTAAGAATTTATGAAACCATATAGTAACATTATTTGTACTTTGACCTAAGATAATTTATATCCTAAGTTATCTAATGAATTAAGCTATTAAATAAAACCTTACATTATAAGTAAATGTACAAAATAAAAATCCCTACATCTACAACCTATGCTAGTCGACATTCTATGTGTTACATGCTTCCATATTTTCGGCCAAAATAAAAGAGATAATCATGCCTTATTTTGATTAATTAAGCCCATTATGAAATTGATACATTCCTTACTTATGCAAATCACAATACACGGTTTCCCCCTCAAACTTTAATACCGAAAATCAAAAACCCTAAAAACTCTCTCACTCTAAAACAAAAGTTCGGTTTCCTTGTTCTCCCTCACTCTTGTCGATCCAAACAAAAACCACAAAGAAGTTCTTGGTGATATTAATCTTGTGTTTGTGTTCAATTCGTATCAAAGGTAATCATATGTACATAATTTAATCCATTCTAATTCTAGAACAAAAGCTAATCGACCCATGTATCTTCTTTTCTTTTGCCGATCATACCACAAGAAGAAGGAATGAGGAATTGTTGGTGAATTGATCTCGTGGTGTTCTTGTTCTTCATTTGGTCATCGAGGGTAATCGTATCATCTTTGTTTGATTCTCGTTTTGTTTTCCTTGATGTTCTTGTCGAGTTAAAAGATCACATATGATGATAAAAAAAGGAGAGAAAAGAGTAACATAAAATGATAACAAAAAATAATGAAAACCATAATATGAAGCGATCTATGATTTATTGTTATTGTAATGATTGATATGAACATGTTAAGATCACGTATGAATCGACCTAGGGATGTTTTGATGTCAATTATAATTTCTTTGTTTCAATAAATAATCATTGGAATAATAAAACCCTAAAAGATCACATGAAATAATGGACCAGTTTCTGACCAGGAAATTTAGGCCGACTTTAATCGATTGGATCTTGATGATAACAAAGGGTATTTGGGTGTTCCTGGAGTCTAAAAATAAGTTCAAGGAAAGAGCTTTCTGGGAAGGCAACATTTTGATTTTTAGAAATTTTCTTTTTAAGAGTTTGGGAAGGCAACATTTTGATTTTTAGAAATTCAAGTGTCAAACTGAATTCGTATGTCTGGAAAAACAGTCCGTGTTTTTGAGTTTTCATTTTCAAACCATGTTGAATTAGAAGGTTCCCTTTTAGCTGATTAATATTTGATATCCCTAGTAATTACTGGAATTTTTGTAGATTTTTATAAATTTTTTAGATGGGGTAGAGAAATAAATACTTTTCGGGTGTTTCATCAGATCCGATTCTGGAACATGTTATGGAAATGGATTTTTCATTCGTACTTATACTTGCTAATAAAATCTAGAAAAATTAGGTAAAATACTTAAGTCACTGAAGTATCTCTGGGAATTTTTGGGGATTTTATTTCGGAGTTCTTATATTTTTCATAAATTATTCAATACGTGACCAGATCCTACTCAGAAATTGTTAAGGGTTTAGAAAACTAAAAAAGGGTGTTATGTGTATAATTTTCTAAACAAAAGGGTTTAAATTGTTATTTTTCTAAACTAAGGGATCTAACTTGTGAATATATGTAACTTTATAATATTTACATTTTATACCCTAGTCTTATGATAATTGCATAATAGTCACTAAACTTGTCATATTGGCATAATAAACCCTAAAATTTGTGAACCTACCATAATAACCTTAAACTTATATAAATACTATTATGAACCCTAAACTATTAATATTGTCACTTTAAACTTATCAAATGATAACTTTGAAAATTTCTTAAAATGGAAACCTTCCAAATATAGAAACTTACTAATTCGGGAAACCTGCTAAAAAATAGAAACTTGCTATAAACAGAAAGTTACCAAAAATAGAAAGTTACTAAAAAGGGAAAGAGTACTAAAAAGAGTAACCTAATTCTTATGAACTTAAAAGTAATATGTGGTTATTAATTCGTATAGGTTCTGTGAAGCGGGAGTGATCCGTTGTCTTGTGGTCTATCTTTGGTTGTTTTTGCTATCGAATAAGGTACAGATATTCTACCCTTTTTCAGTAAGGGTGCTTTCATCCTCATGACTTGTTGATCTTGATTTCTGATTCATTATAAGATTCCCTAAGCCATTGCTATGTTCCCTTATACTTTGATTCGATCTTCATGATTCAATTGACATTAATATTTGATATGACATTCTGATATGATCTCAGTTATATGATCATCTGTTATGATTCAGTGATATATGCCTTTGCTATGATTCCCTCTGATATGATGATATGATATGATGTGTGTTTTGTGTGTTTGTTGCCCGAGCTAACTAGCCATGGAGGTACCATGGCCATGTCATTGAGGCACCGATGGCATGACACTTCCTGGGGAGGTGTGATTGATCCCCGGCGTCCCCATTTGTTATGATATGATATGATATGATATGATGTGAGATCTCTTGGCCATTTTGATATATGCGTATACTTGTCGAGTACATGGTACGTATATGATTTGTTTTGCAGGGGGCGTATGGATGCATCCTAGGTATTTGATATGTGATATGATTTGTTGGTGACTGGTTGTATGTGCCCTATACTCCACTCACTGTTTTGCTACTTAGAGGTCTCCCCTCTTCGTACACGTAGATATGATAGGTATATGTGATGTGATTATTTTTGTCTATACGAGTGGCTCGTATAGATACGCTCGTGGCTATCTGTTAGGTATCTTTGGTCCGATCGAGTGGCTCGGTTGGATGCGTTCGTTGTCGTTTGTTTCTTTAAATCTAGAGCTATTCTTACCTTGATGTGTGTGCATGTGTTCCATTTGATTCATATTATCTTATCTCTCATTTTTATTTTTTTTGACAGATGATATTTGTTTCCACAAGAGCTTTTGTTTCCGTTTCCTATACCTTTATATGATTTGTTTATTCGTTGTATATATATATATATATATCTGTTCACTGGGCTTTTTAAGCTCAGCCGCATTTTTTTTTCTGCGGCAGGTTTTAGTTGGAAGCTGGGTCATGAGTGGAGAGCACTTGGGACTTAGAGGACATTACTTTCATAGCTAGTCTGGATTAGAGATGACTAGAAGTAGTTACAATTGTGGACTTAGAATTTATTTTTGACTTTTCCTTTGTAACCTTGTATTTTCAGATTTTTCGGTTGTAACCTTTGAGATCCATTTTGTATTATTTAGTCATATGCTTGTGTTTGCTTTAATATTTCACCATAACGTAATACTTCTACCCTTATCGGGTTGGGGTGTTACAGAATGATTCAGATACTGACGGGAAACTCAACTATAAGGATGATTTGAAGACTGCAGCTACTGATGTCGGACCTTCACATTGTACAAATACATTGGTTAAGGTACCTCAATCAACTGATGATATCAATATATTTGATAATGTGTGACACAAAGTCATGGAGAACCTGAGTACATTAACGACACATATGTTGTGAATCAGTGTAACACCCCCAATTTCGTGATACGCAGCGGAATTCAAACTTGCTGTTACTCGTTGGTATGACAGTTATAATGATAGAAAACGATCTCTACCTGAGTCATTTTAAAAGATTTACCATTCGAATATCAGAGTTTACAAATTAGGTCCCAGTAGTCGTAAGATTTACAAAATAAGTTTTCGAATGATAATAAAATTTATAACCCTTTTGATGCATCTGTGCTCCTCCTTGCCATCCTCGTTCATTATATACCTGAGACGAACATGCTAAAAGTGTCAACACAATGGTTGGTGAGTTCCTAGAGTTTGTAAGTAAATCGGTAAATTTGGACAATAAGTAAAACGCATGAAGAGTTTCTTATCACCAGTTAGAAAAATATATTTTGATTGCACTAAGTTCAAGACACCAAAACAATTTTCTAGCTATGTGCAGGAGGCTACGCTCCCTGTAGGTAACTACGTACCCAAGTAGTGTACCAGGTGACTACGCACCCTGAATTGTAGGTAACTACGTACCCAAATAATGTACCATGTGACTATGCACCCTGAATTGTAGGTAACTACATACCCAAGTAATGTACCAGGTGACTTCACAACCTGAATTGCAGGTAACTACGTACCCAAGTAATGTACCAGGTGACTACGCACCCAGAATTGTAGGTAACTACGTACCCAAGTAATGTAAATCTAGCTACCGGTTCTTAACTTAGGCAATCTATAAACAGTTTAAATTTATGTACTTATGTCCATGAGCCAAGATCAAGTAGGTAACGAGTGAATAGTATTGTACTCGAATAATCAAACAAGTATTTAGATAAAGCAGAAAATATTTTGAGTAATCAACCATGTAAAGCGAGTAATGAGTTTAAGTAAAATGAGCATGTATCTCCCCCAAAGTGTATAAAGTTATTAAACGAGTAAAAAGTGGGGCTGTGACTCACCTTGAGTTGTTAACGGTTGAGTTGAATTGTAAGTTTGATTGAGAGTTCGGAAACAGCTTCACACACGTCCTGTATAATGGTAACGTTTGAGAATTCGACTTAACACGAATAACGAGTGTGATAATGAGAAATCGTATAACGATTTGATCGGTGATGTAAGTGTGATATGCTAAAAATGCCTTAAGTTCAAAAATAATATTATCAATAATATTATCTTATTTTTAAGTCAATGAAACCAATAATATCGTTTCCTCGAAAGTGGTGAAACGAATCGTTAAGTTAGAATGTTTAAAACTCTTTATATATATATATATATATATATATATATATTATATATATATATATATATATATATATATATATATATATGTATGTATGTATATATATACATACATACATATATATATATGTATATATATATATATATATATATTATATATACATCTATATATATATATATATATATATATATATATATATATATATATATATATATATATATATATATATATATATATTGTATATATATACATATATACATTATATATATACATATATACATGTATATATATATATATATATAACGAACATTATATATTAAGTAAATAAAATATACAAAAATGCATATGACGAGATGGGGATTCATAAAATGAATTAGGGAAATGAAAATATTAATTATATTCTATTGGTCCTTGTAATTTTACTGTTTTTACACTTTACACCCTAACGGCGTTAGCGTTGCACCGTTAGTCCTAGGTTAGATATAATTTGCATTTATAACCCATAATTAACCAAAATGACAACATGGGCTTGTACTATAATATATTATCATTTTCCATCCCTAAGATTCTGTTTTTGCAGGTTCAGTCACTGGTTTTACTAAGTTGGCAGTTTTAGTCCCTCTAGGTGAAATTGTTTGCATTTTTAGTCCAAAATACACAAAAATGTGGGGAAAATTTCTACAAAAATTTATGTAGCTTATTTAAGCTTGTTGAAGCTTAAGTCAACTACTTATTTGACCAGAATGCTTATTTTTGATTTATTGGGCCGCTTAACATTTACTAACAAGGCCCAATAAGAAATCTATAGGCGAGGGCATGAAAATAGTTTTGGGCCTGGACTTGGGCTATTTTTGTGATTCTAAAAATGTATCATACGGGCCCATTGGACTGCTAGATCTTAAAAGCTTAATGGGCTTTTCCTTAGCCCAATTCGGAACAGTAACTATTTTTATTGAAAATAATATTTAAGGGGCTAGCGAGGGACAAACAAAATGGATAATTTAGAACGTGTTAAAGAGTTTATGAGGTCAAAGTCAAAACACAAAATATGTAGCTAGCTGGGTGGTCTATCGAATGGTGTAAAAAGATGTGGTCTCTATATGTACAAATTCGTGGTTAATGATGCATGTAGTAGGCCTCGTCGCACGTTTATTACTAAAAATCACTAAAATAATTGAAGGTAGTCGATGGCTTGTGACTTGTGGCTTTTTAAGAGCTTATTAGAGCGTATGGGCAAAATCATAAAAGATAAAAGTTGAAGGTGGCTGGGTCGACATTCGACATATACAAAAATATGTACACGTTACATGTAAGATTTACAAATTATTATGGCGTTAAGTGGGCGGTTCGAGTAACATTTAAAACTCAAAATACTTGGAAAAATAATGACCCGGTTTGACTATTTAGTTTTTCTAGATCGTCTTGACTCATCATGTGTTCGTATTCGTGATATAGTGATGTTTTCTAGTTCCTCAGACTTTCAAGATATAAGATATCACATACGAGTATAATCGACTACGTATAAATACTTTTAAAAAATGTGTACGTATTGATATAATCGTAAAACGCATGCATGGGTTGTATTATACGTACTAATGGATGCAAATTGTTGTAACACCCCAACCCAAAAAGGGTAGAAGTAGTACGTTATGGTGACTAATCAGAACAAACACAAACATATGATTCAATAATACAAATGGAATTCAAGATTACAAGAGGCAAATCTGACATACAAGGTACAATAATAATTTCTAAGTTTAAATAAAGTGAAACTCTTCTAATTGCCTCTAATCCAGCACATCTACAAAGCAAAGTCTTCTAAGCCCAGAAATACTCTCTTCCCATAACCCAGCTTCCTACTAACCTGCTTATTACCTGCCGCACACGAAAAGAAAACGTGCGGCTGAGCTTAAAAAGCTCAGTGAACAGATACATATACAAAGCAAAGAATAACGAAACAGAAATATAATATGGCAATGGAAATGTCATAAGGTATAAACGAAACAAATGGATAATAAGAAAAGAATAGGATAGTCATTCACCACGAGCCCAGAAACAGATCACATCATATCGTAACCATCAATCTTCAAATCATATAGAGGGGAGACCTCTCAGATAATCAGATAATATGAGGGGTGTCCTCATTCTTCAAATGGAGTAGCTAGCTCCCAGACATATGTGAAAGGCATGTATTGCACACAGTACCAGTCACCAGAACAGAAATCATATCAAATCATGTTAAATCCACTAAACAGAACAGATCTAGGATTGCAATCCATACGCCCCCCAGAAACATATATAATCCATAGTCAAAGTAATGCGCATATCATAATCAGAATGGGGACGTGGCGGAACATCACTCTACCGCCCTAGAGTCATGCCATTGGTGCATCAATGACACGGACATGGAACCCCCATGCCTAGTGAAATGGCTCGGGTATCAAACTAAGAGTCAGATATCATATCATAATCAGAGGGTCATATATCAAAGGTCAAATCAGATGGTCCATAACAGATGGTTCATAACAGATATATCAGATGAAATACCAAAGGTCCAAATCAGAGTGTAATCAGAAAGGTTCATAATAAAAGGGATCATAGCAATGGCTTTGGGAAAACTTAAACGAATCAGAATCAGAATCATAACCATGAGATAGGACACCCTTACTGAAAAAGGGCAGAGTATCTGTACCTTAACGAATACGCAAGCAAGAGAAATGAAAAGCAAATCAAATAGGAGATCACTCCTTCTTCAACCGATCTACAAATAATCGTAAGGTTTCATTTTAGTTCTCATTCCATTTGAGGTAACTTTGATTATTAACATTCTCGTATGCCAAATTAACTATTAAGGATGATCGTATTCGTAGTTTAAGGTTAATATGCAATTCTCATAAATTTAGGGTGTAAAGTGTAATTACTATAAAGTTACAGGTGTTCACCAGTTAGGTCCTTTAGTTTTAGAAAAATGACCATTTAAACCCTTTAGTTTTAAAAACAAACACATAACACCTTTTAAATCCTTTTACACCTTTTATCAGATTTCTATTAGTTTTAAACATGAAATTGTTATGTTTTCTATAAATTGAAAATCATATAAGAACTCAGAAATAAATTCCCCAAAAATTCCCAGAAATACTTCAATGTCTTAAGTATTTTATCTAATTTTTCCAGATTTTATTAAGTAGCATAACTATGGATTAAAATTCACTTAAACCAAGTCGTCCAGATTTCTGATTTATTTTACTATACGAAAAGTTATTAATTATAAACCTTTTAAGAAAAATTCAAAAAAATCTAAAAAAATTCCAGCTACTAATAGACATCCCAAAGTTTACCCAGTTCAAAGGGCTCTTTGTAACCCGACACGGTTTGGAAATTAAAATTGGAAAACCCAGACGGATTTTCCAGACTTTTAAATACGACTGGACACATGATTTCCCAAAAATCAAAAAAGTGGCCTTACAAGCCTCTAAAAATTACAAACTAAATTTCTCCAGGTAGATATTTCATTAAACTACAATCTAGACTCAAGAAACATCAAAATATACGTTCATATCATCAATTCACAGCCGGTTAAAGTCGAATCAATTCTCAGATCAGTAGCAGTTTCTCACAGAATCATATATAACTTAGGGTTTTTGGTTAAGAAACAATTCATATGGACTTGAGGCTTTAAGGACATGTTACCTTAGGATGTATGATACACAAATGGAACAAAAATCACCCTCTCTTGGTTTCCTAAATGGTGCGGCAGCAGCAGAACAAAAGACAGCAGCAGAAACTTTTATTTAGGGTTTATTTGGAGTGTTTTCTTGATGTTCGGTGTATAAGGGAGGAACAAAAAGGATATGGGCTGGTTTATTGTGGTTGGGTCGTGGGTTTGGATGAGGGGGAGAGGCTTGGGTCGGCCTATAAGCCCAACACACAACATCTATGTCCAAGTTTCATTATTTCCCTCGTTTCTTACATACGACTTACACGTAACTATTTTTAGAACAAAAATAAATATAAACTTGTTGAGTTTTTGGTTCAAGTGACTAAGTAATGTGTTACAAATATTATTGGTAGCTCGTATACTTATATTATGGTGCCTCGTAATCATCTCATGTCGCATTTGTTTCGTTTTCATACGTTTTGTGATTTATTTGTAAGTTATATATGTTTCAATTAATTTTCAAAGTATGAGGGCATTTTGGTCTTTTAATACACTTTAGATTTTCGGGTTTTACAACTCTTCCCCTCTAAAAGAAAATTTTCGTCCTCGAAATTTGCAAAGAATCAGAAATGGAACGAATCGATACATAACAGAAACATACTATGCTGAGTGCGAATCCAAAAGATAACGTACCAATATACGGATGATAATCGAATTCTCTAGGAAGGGGTACAAACAGTACGCAGGGTTTGCATCGAATTGATTAGGTGAATTAAACGAGAATACATCGAATCGTAGCAATCATGAGGTGATGCAAAAGTAACTCTTCAGCTTTTCAAATAGTCTCGGCTTAAATATAGCCTTCCAAAAGTATTCCCATACACAGACAGGTCTTTTTATTCTCAGAATCCGAAATCTCATATCTTAACTCATAGCAGATCAAAATGAACAGACTTAACGAATACGGAACGTATATATAGCAGAACAGTGGCATATTCTCATATAATAACAGATCGAATCCATAAGGACAGAAAGCATGTCGTTAGATATCATCAATGGCAGACAACCCTATAATAGAATCTAAGATCATTATCGGAAGTGTAGGGATCCGCAAACGCTCGTCGAGCATCCAAACGTGTCAAGTCGCATATCAAAGACAGAATCAACTGGATAGGTAGAATGAATCCAAAGTCTCACTAAACGCGGATAATCTCAATCAGATATCAGAACTTCTAGGGTTCCAAGGCACTTCTCGAAATATCCTATGCCCACAACAAGTGCACGTTATATGATGTAAGTATTTTCACGTTGATCAGGCGTCATAATACTAGCATCATATAAATATGCCCTCATGATGGTCATACTTTATCTCAAGTCGTGAACAACACAACTTATCTAAATCCACCTAGTCCACCTACAGTCTCAGGGTCACCAAAGTCAAACATCATAACTAAGAATGCGAAATTACTCGAAGAGTAACAGAAATCCGAAAATGTTCATCAGAATGCAGGTACGTCATTAATAGCGCCAAGACTTCATAACTTACCGAAATCAATTCAGCCCGGAATAAGCGGTTATTTCAACATCCGTCTTTTCATAAATATACAAATTCCTTCCATATCTCGTCAAAATTCTCATGCAAATCGTTATTCAACAAACGCAGAATGAACACAGAACGGAATTACTAACAATGAACCAAATCATTCAAAGGACCTCTTTAACAGGTAACGGAATTTAAGTAGGTTGAGGGGAAACGAATACGTCGTCGATAGCTTCATCCTTCACATAATCATCTCGGCTGAACACAATGTCCGATTCAACACTCGTCTATTCTCCTGCAAAATTCTAAAGTTCCTTCCAAGTTGGAGTAGTTGACGCTTGTCTATCTTCTCTCATGGTGAAAAGGAATTACAAACTTAAGTCTGGTTCCTCAAGCCTTCGGACACTCTTCTTGATATTGTGGCGTCGTAACGGTAGTCTCTGACACGATCACTGTGCATCCCTCCATCCGCAAGCCTGCTTCAGCTGTCAATTCATCTTAGTACAACTAAAATGAATAGAGAAACAAGATTGCGTTTCTTCGACAAGTCTTCTAACACCGCTCCAGGTTTTGAGGTAAACACCGCCGTCGTAGACTCCAGATTATTTGTTGAATGGTTCGTCTCCTACGGTCTGGTTGTCTTGATGCCCGAACTGTAATCTTCACGGGTTGCATAATATATGATTGAGTACTATCTCAGCTCCTCTCTTCTTCCTATATGCTTCATCCCTGGTAATGCTCGTCGCCACCGTCTTCTACTATTCTTCCTCCAAGTTTCTCACTTCGATAACTGTCTTCGATCTCGGTTCCTCCTGTGGAAAGCTCTGTCTTCACATTATACAGGGTAGTGTCGTCTACAATAATTTCTGAATGTCAATCAAATTTCTCTCCCAGATCAAGTGGTCGTCTCATCAATAATCTCTATGTTCTTCTTTCATTTTCTGAACATAACACAATGTCATACTATGACAATTTGTCCAAAATACGCAAAGACACGACCATTCTAGCCAATACCATTGGCATCATTCAAACTCCTAAGGTTATAACGAGTGAAAGGACAGTCTCTGAAATCATTTAGGGAAAAACTTTCACATACACTTCATGCCGCCTTCCTTCTTCTTCAAAAAATAAAACTGAACTACTTCACAGAGGTTACTCTCGGTTAGTTAACCCCCTTCTTAGAAGTTCTTGTGGTTGCTTCTTCAGCCCTTCAAATCCAAAACGAATGTAATCAGATACGAAGTTTCAAAAGAAAGACCGAATCAATTATTGATACTCGGAAACGGATAATGATTACTGATAGCGGTGCGGTTAAGTTTACAATAGTCGATACGTCGACACATACTTCTTTCTTTCTCCTTCATAAACTAACAAGAGAATCCAAGAGAATCGCTGAAGTGAACAAAATCATATTACATCGAAAATACCGGAAAATCCTCGTACATCAAAATATTTCCGATGGTAGAACTTCCCAAGGGTGGATAGCAATGGTTCTCAGGAAAACTTGATAATCATATGAGTTCAGGGTTGGTGCTTCCATAGCGGCGAAACTTTAGCAGATTCAGGTGTAGAGATTCATCATAACAAAATAGGGTAAGATAGATTGTTAAGATCACATTTCAGATACGGTAGTCTATGGCAGCTTTACAAGTAGTCATCCAGTCCATAACTAAAAGACCATACAATGAGACATGTCAAGATCAAAAGATTCATAGCACGAATACAGTCATCGAATCAGACGGGGAGTTCATATATCGAAGTTCAGCACGTTTTTCAATGAAAGCGTTGAGATGGATAAACGAACAGTTCAAAGTGTGGGAATTTGTTCGGCTTCTTAGCATAAGCAGTAAGTAGGGCGTGTATTATCAGTAATACGAACATCGTATAATTGTCAAAAGTGAGATGTACAGAATATCCGTTATTAGCATCATCATGCTCAGTTAACAACCCATACAGAGATAACATAACATCATATCCTTCCAAAGGAAATGGTTGGCAGTACAAGGTTCGTCATTCAAAGGAAAGGAACATAACTTCCTATATCCATGGTTAATAATTGCCCGAATTCTCATAGGAGTAGTAATGGATTTATGCAAAGTTAAGTAGTATCGGATGATACATTTACATTCAGCATAAGCAATGAATTCACCAAAATGTGTCGGACACATTATGGTTGAATGACCTACGAGATGGTCGGAAGGGTGTCAAACCGCTTGTCAAACAAATCAGAGGTGGATGTCAAAATCTGAAACTGAAACTTAAATGGTGTAAGGTATCCAGGTGGGGTTTCCGAGGTATTCTAAACTTGCTTGGTTTCTAACTTTAAGTTGCAAAACTTCTAACTCCTGAAAAGTTTCTGATGAGGCTTAACTAAGGGCAGAGGCACGAATCAGAGTGATGCGGAAGCAAATGATACTCACATATATGTCTTAGTCTACCCATTCCTCACTGGTCAAATTTAGGTTCCTATAGGGAGATCCTAAGGCAAATCTTACAGGTTATCTTATGAGCGCTTACAGGGAAACTTAGTGGTCCTAACTTACACAGGCCAAGGGTAAATGTATTACGAATCGCAGCCTGTCTCTCTGATACCATAATTGTAACACCCCAACCCAACAAGGGTAGAAGTAGTACGTTATGGTGACTAATCAGAACAAACACAAACATATGATTCAATAATACAAATGGAATTCAAGATTACAAGAGGTAAATTTGACATACAAGGTACAATAATAATTTCTAAGTTTAAATAAAGTGAAACTCTTCTAATTGCCTCTAATCCAGCACATCTACAAAGCAAAGTCTTCTAAGCCCAGAAATACTCTCTTCCCATAACCCAGCTTCCTACTAACCTGCTTATTACCTGCCGCACACGAAAAGAAAACGTGCGGCTGAGCTTAAAAAGCTCAGTGAACAGATACATATACAAAGCAAAGAATAACGAAACAGAAATATAATATGGCAATGGAAATGTCATAAGGTATAAACGAAACAAATGGATAATAAGAAAAGAATAGGATAGTCATTCACCACGAGCCCAGAAACAGATCACATCATATCGTAACCATCAATCTTCAAATCATATAGAGGGGAGACCTCTCAGATAATCAGATAATATGAGGGGTGTCCTCATTCTTCAAATGGAGTAGCTAGCTCCCAGACATATGTGAAAGGCATGTATTGCACACAGTACCAGTCACCAGAACAGAAATCATATCAAATCATGTTAAATCCACTAAACAGAACAGATCTAGGATTGCAATCCATACGCCCCCCAGAAACATATATAATCCATAGTCAAAGTAATGCGCATATCATAATCAGAATGGGGACGTGGCGGAACATCACTCTACCGCCCTAGAGTCATGCCATTGGTGCATCAATGACACGGACATGGAACCCCCATGCCTAGTGAAATGGCTCGGGTATCAAACTAAGAGTCAGATATCATATCATAATCAGAGGGTCATATATCAAAGGTCAAATCAGATGGTCCATAACAGATGGTTCATAACAGATATATCAGATGAAATACCAAAGGTCCAAATCAGAGTGTAATCAGAAAGGTTCATAATAAAAGGGATCATAGCAATGGCTTTGGGAAAACTTAAACGAATCAGAATCAGAATCATAACCATGAGATAGGACACCCTTACTGAAAAAGGGCAGAGTATCTGTACCTTAACGAATACGCAAGCAAGAGAAATGAAAAGCAAATCAAATAGGAGATCACTCCTTCTTCAACCGATCTACAAATAATCGTAAGGTTTCATTTTAGTTCTCATTCCATTTGAGGTAACTTTGATTATTAACATTCTCGTATGCCAAATTAACTATTAAGGATGATCGTATTCGTAGTTTAAGGTTAATATGCAATTCTCATAAATTTAGGGTGTAAAGTGTAATTACTATAAAGTTACAGGTGTTCACCAGTTAGGTCCTTTAGTTTTAGAAAAATGACCATTTAAACCCTTTAGTTTTAAAAAACAAACACATAACACCTTTTAAATCCTTTTACACCTTTTATCAGATTTCTATTAGTTTTAAACATGAAATTGTTATGTTTTCTATAAATTGAAAATCATATAAGAACTCAGAAATAAATTCCCCAAAAATTCCCAGAAATACTTCAATGTCTTAAGTATTTTATCTAATTTTTCTAGATTTTATTAAGTAGGATAACTATGTATTAAAATTCACTTAAACCAAGTCGTCCAGATTTATGATTTATTTTACTATACGAAAAGTTATTAATTATAAACCTTTTAAGAAAAATTCAAAAAAATCTAACAAAATTCCAGCTACTAATAGACATCCCAAAGTTTACCCAGTTCAAAGGGCTCTTTGTAACCCGACACGGTTTGGAAATTAAAATTGGAAAACCCAGACGGATTTTCCAGACTTTTAAATACGACTGGACACATGATTTCCCAAAAATCAAAAAGTGGCCTTACAAGCCTCTAAAAATTACAAACTAAATTTCTCCAGGTAGATATTTCATTAAACTACAATCTAGACTCAAGAAACATCAAAATATACGTTCATATCATCAATTCACAGCCGGTTAAAGTCGAATCAATTCTCAGATCAGTAGCAGTTTCTCACAGAATCATATATAACTTAGGGTTTTTGGTTAAGAAACAATTCATATGGACTTGAGGCTTTAAGGACATGTTACCTTAGGATGTATGACACACAAATGGAACAAAAATCACCCTCTCTTGGTCTCCTAAATGGTGCGGCAGCAGCAAAACAAAAGACAGCAGCAGAAACTTTTATTTAGGGTTTATTTGGAGTGTTTTCTTGATGTTCGGTGTATAAGGGAGGAACAAAAGGATATGGGCTGGTTTATTGTGGTTGGGTCGTGGGTTTGGATGAGGGGGAGAGGCTTGGGTCGGCCTATAAGCCCAACACACAACATCTATGTCCAAGTTTCATTATTTCCCTCGTTTCTTACATACGACTTACACGTAACTATTTTTAGAACAAAAATAAATATAAACTTGTTGAGTTTTTGGTTCAAGTGACTAAGTAATGTGTTACAAATATTATTGGTAGCTCGTATACTTATATTATGGTGCCTCGTAATCATCTCATGTCGCATTTGTTTCGTTTTCATACGTTTTGTGATTTATTTGTAAGTTATATATGTTTCAATTAATTTTCAAAGTATGAGGGCATTTTGGTCTTTTAATACACTTTAGATTTTCGGGTTTTACAATTGTTTTCACAACACTTACTAGGATGCGAGAAGAGATTATGGACGTGAGTTATGGCATGGACAGAAATACGAGGAATGTAACCAAGCTCAACCCGTATCAACTAATATACCATCCTTCGACTTGAACTATGCACCCGATTGTTTCCAAGCTTCTACAGGTCTTCATGACTTGTCCAAATGAGTTTTTAGAACTGTGAATGTGTTGTGTATGCGTGAGTTTGAATGAGGAAGAAGATATGATGCAACTCAGTATTATATTAGAACCGAAAGTTGCATTGTGTTATATTATATGTTTGTAGGTGATATAATATTGCATAGGCATGTTACTTCTATTCTTTGGTTATATAATACAAGTAGTAGGTGGATTTTAGTTAGGTCCAATGTATAAACAAATCAAAAGTGGCATGTGATGAATCGACTATAATAGAAAATTATTCATAATCTGGATTCTTAATCGTGTACACATCTCAAGTGGGATTAAAAAGGTATCTTGTATCATTATAATAAGTAAACAATTCGAAATCAGTAGATAGAGTTGTATTATAATCGAGTTCGAAGAATCTTAAAGGAAAATATGTATCGGTTTATATATTGCCTAGGATAAAATTATTGCACATTGAGCCATTCAAGGGCTATCCGAGATTCCTTGTGGTTATTCAAGTGAGTAATATAATCAGGGGAATGTGCACACAAGACCAAGGGTGTGTAGGGAATCAAGAGTGAGTATAGGTCGATTTTTAAATATGCCTACGAGGTAAATAACTGGAACCTTGAGCCATACAAGGCTCTTGCTTGATTCCTGGTGATTTGTGTTGCCCAAAGCTGACACAATAAAACTTTGGAAGCTTGTGAGGGTGTAGCATTAGGTGTGGTTCGACTTGGGTTTTAAAACACAAGTCGATAAGGTGCTATTTGGGTCCAAAAGTTCCCATTCGACATTTTAACGTGTGAGGTTGGCCAAAGATGTATGAAATACACTCAGTAACCCGAATATGATGTAAAAACAATCAATAAAACTAGGTACATATGCTTTTGGATCGAATTGGATAATTTGGAAAAAAAATGTATATAGTTCAAGTGGGTGCACGATGGCCAAACACTTTGGCCTTAGAAATCGTATCAAGAGTTGGTGTTTGGAGGTGAAACTCGACATCCCAATTCTTGGGTGAGTGGCGAATCGAGAGGTGCAAAGTATCGATTATGTTGTGTTTAAGAATCGAACGAGATTGGGGTGATCCTTGGGGTGTTTGGGATCGAATCGCGAAAGAAGAAAGGAAAATAAAATCTGAAGTTGGGCCTTGGTGTGGGCTGATGAACAGTAACCGATTAAATAGAGTTGGGATGAGTTTGTTTTGGCCCATGTTGTATTGTTCTGTGTTATTTAGTTTTCGTGGTTCGCGTGTGAGCTCGTTTCCGATATTTGGTGAATCCCATAATAACGTGTTTGTGTTATTTAATAAAATAACAAAATTTCAAATTTATCCGCGAAAATGGTTAAGTGAATAGTAACAAGGGTTTAATAATAGATTAGCGATCATCGATGACAAGGAAATTTTACGGGTTGTTATACTATCCACCCCTAAATTTTGAACTTCATCCCGAAGTTCAGGCTATGTTAGATGTTGAAAAATGGTTTCTTGTGGTCAATTGGTTTACGAGATAAATTTTTGGAAAATTACCCGATATGAATGTTTGGAAAATTACCATTTTACTGAAGGTGCTAACGAATTTTGGATATGTTGGACTTGTTTTTAAAATGCCTATAAAACTTTTACGGGCTGCTTCGGTCATTACAGAAACCTGTTTACTCTAACTCTTTATATTTTTCTCTGTTTGGAGTGTTTTATATTGTGCAGTGACTGAATCTGTTATTTCTCAAAGTTAAAGGTTATATAAGGTCGCATCCGGATTAGGGTTAGGGCAACCTGATTCATTATAACAGCCTCCCTCTATAAGAGTTGGCCGATTATTCTTCTCGTCTGTTGAATCGTATAACTGATCTATCATATTGATCCAGTCTTTGTGTATTGTTGTTCATAGCCTGATTGTTTACAGTTGGTGTTCAATCTTTATCTCGTTTCTTGCATTGTAATATGCTACTAATTTGAATCAAGGGGGTGGTTGGTTGGATTCACAAGTGTTTTACCACTTTTACAGAACTCAGTAGTCAAACGGCTATTTTAATTTCATTATTCCACCACTAAAATGCCGCACCTTATTACCACTTTTGCGATCGTTTATCTCGTTGTCGTCGCTATCTATCTGACTTATGTTCCAGAAGAAGATTTCACGTTCTTGGTCGGGATCTTAATGTTTGTCATTCCACTAGTGGTTCTAGCCATCAGCATGGACAAGATTTGGGGGTAATAGTATTGCGTTAGGATAAGTATTTGTTGTTTTTCTAATGATTATGTAATATGACCTGTTTGTTTTTATCGTACAGAGTGCTCAAGATGTTACATCCCGTATTGGCTCTTGCTCTCGTAGGTATAGTGGTGTTTTTCATTTCCTTGGCGGGTCAACCAATCGGTGATTCTATACCTTATCTAGTGATTTTTGTAATATTAGTATTGCCGATGTTAATTATATCGTTATGTATGAATTTTCGTGGATTCTAATAAAATTTCCGTTATTTATGCTTTCCATGTATGTTTATGAATTCCTGTGATTCTCGAGTTCGTAATTATGTCGGATTTCTTCCCGGGGATGATGGGTATTAGGGATGAATTGTTGTTAAGAGGGATATTTACGAATTGTTCGTCTCCAGGTTAAAAGTGATGTGGGGAAATACTGAGTTCATACTGTAAGTTTGCGTAGAAAACCACTCGGTTACTGAAAACAACTAGAATACCGTAGATTCTTAAATTTGAGTATATACTCATGTCATATCGGATATAAATAAGCTCGCTTATTTATAATTCCTTATTTACATAGAGAAGCGTCCCAAACAATGTAAATAAAGAAGTATAAACTTATGGTTCGGTGATTCACAATTTCTTTATTTCAATAAAAAGGCGTCCCAATCCATTCAAATAAAGACATTGTCAATCATCCTACTTAAAAATTTCTGACAAAAACACTCGTATGTGTGGAAAAGAAAGAATAGTCCACACTGGGTTAGAATCATTGTCTTTTAATAATGAAAGTCTCGGAAGAGAACTTGATGAATGTAGAGAAAGTTGCTGAACTTCAGCTTTTGTAGATGATAAATCAAGTTTCCACTACAAAGGCATTGTAAATCCACTCAGTTCCAAGTCCCGCCCATACAAGACTTGCAACCTGTGTGTTTACAACCCATTGCTAACATATGTGTATCTCTTAATGTATGAGAAATAGATAAAACTGTTGTGTGTTTCTCGCTGTTTGAGATATATAAATAAGCCAGTTTTGGTAACTCACAATGTCTGAGATATAAATGAGATCATTGTATAAATTACAATGTCTGGGTAGTAGGAAAGACCATTGAACTCAATTACAATGTCCAGGGGGAAGTTTTCACAGCAAAGGCATCGTAAATTCACTCAGTCCCAAGTCCTGCCCATACAAGACTTGCAACCTGTGTGTTTACAACCCACTGCTACAGTATGAGTAGGTACACGATTGAAGAAATGTGGTTGTGTCATAATGCCCTAGAGTAGACATATGCAGATGTATTTAGTTCTAAAGTGATTGAAAGCAGATCAAAGGTAGATATATGTCAACCTACTAAAGAGTAGCATAAAATACCTAAAAGTCACATAATCGTCTGGAGGATGGAAGGCACGGAGAGCGAAAGGCTATAAAATGTTTTTGTGAAAAAAATCAGTTATAGTTTAGGTCTCAATTAGACCCGTTTCTCTATAACTATAGCTCTGATACCAATCTGTAACACCCCCAATTTCGTGATACGCAGCGGAATTCAAACTGGGTGTTACTCGTTGGTATGACAGTTATAATGATAGAAAACTGTTGATGCAAATAATGTTCTAAAAACGTTATTTATATCTTTCGATTACTTCACGTTTTGAGGATGACAAAATGTGAAATTACTTTATGTTAAAATTAACGTAAACAAGTTTTTAATCGGAAGATCCCGTTTCTGCGCAAATCACTCTAGAACAAATTTACAACTTGACTAATGATCAAAGAAGTGAGTTTGTGTTTTGAGAGTTCACATTTTAATGTGACAAAACATTTTTTCATAAATACACATGACAAATTGTTTTTGAATTATTAAGAAATGTTTGAATGGAAAAATAAGTTTGAAAATAACAACAGCTATTTTCCCCCCCAAAATCAGCTCCAAACTTCCTCAAATAAGTTTTCACCAGAAAAGACAAAATTTGGAGCGTCCTTGTTTGGGAAGGCTCTACGGTTCCACTAAATTTAGTGGAGCCGCCCGTACAAAATTTTTTGTAACGTTCAGATTTTCCTTGCCTATAAATACCAACCCAATTCACAGTTTTTAGGCACCCTTTCACACAGAAAAACTTCTGAGTTTAAACCTCTCACACCTTTCATTCTTTTCGATCATTTAGATTAGTTTTCTTTTGTTTTAAGAGTGATCCAATCATCCACCAAGAAATCCTCTTCATTCCTCTTCATTAGCAAGAGAAAAACACAAGTATCCAAGTTGATACAAGGTGTTATCATTCCTCTTCATTTGCAAGAAAAGAACTCAAAGTATTCAAGAGGATACAAGAGTTATAGTTGTTAGGATTTTGTAACATTTGTTACAACCTTGTTGTATCATAGCATACATCAAGTTTATTTATCTTTTGTGAGTGAGAGTGAAGATCAAGTGTGATCTTAAAGAGATAGTGAATATCTCTTAAAGCCACTGAGCTTGTGTGATAGATCAAGAAGATCAAGGTTCGATAAATTAGTGTTAGTTTAGTGAGTGTTGATCATTGTGATCGTGTTGAGATCTTGGTGATCTCTTGAAGCCATTGGGCTTGAGTGTTTGGTCACGTAGACCTTGGTAGATTGGTGCTAGCTAAGATTAGCACTCGACATCTAGCTTAGTGTCGGTAATAGGATAAGCGACGTGTACGGTTTTCTCTGCCTGAAGGGAGGTTGTTGACATAGTGCTTGAAACTCTCGAGTGTGGTACTCGGGGAGTGGAGTAGGGCGAAGACGAGCTTCGTAGCCGAACCACTATAAATCCTTTGTCTCGGTTTCATCTTTCTAACTCTACTCTTTACTTTTATTAGTTATTATTAGGTAGTGTAGTGTGTAGTTCATATTGGTGTTGATTGATCACACATAGAGTTCGAATCAAACTTTCCAATATCAAACTTTTAAAACAAGATTTTTAAAAGAACTTAAAACAGGTAAACTATTCAACCCCCCTTCTAGTTTCCCACAATTGGTATCAGGAGCCACATCAGTCAAGATTTTAAAGTATATTGTATTTTAAAACTTGAATCGATCAATGGATTCCGACAAATACCTAGAAGGGCAATCTATTCAAAGACCACCACTTTTCGAAACTGATTTTTTTATATATTGGAAAACAAGATTCGAAACGTATGTGAAATCAAAAGACATTGATGTTTGGCATGTTATTACCGAGGGTGACTTTCAACCGATTCAATTGAATCCGATAACTAAAATGGATGAAATTGTTTCATATGATAAACAAAGTGATGAACTTATAAGGAAATTAGCCAAAAATAATGAGGCTAAAATGATGATTTACAATACTTTGACTAAAAGGGAATTTGAAAGAATTTTCATGTGTAATACGGCAAAAGATATTTGGAAAACTTTGTTAGTCACTCACCAAGGTAATAACCAAGTCAAAGAGAACAAGATAGATATTCTTGTTCAACAATATGAACAATTTTCCATTACGTAAGATGAGTCAATTGATAATGCTTTTGCTAGATTTAATACTATTATCACTAGTCTTAAAGCTCTTGATGAAAGTTATTCTAGTAAGAATTATGTTAGGAAGTTCCTTAGAGCTCTACATCCTAAAAGGAGAGCAAAGGTCACCGCCATAGAAGTGTCAAAGGACTTGGCGATGTTGTCATTCGATGAACTAATAGGAAACTTGAAAGTTCACAAGATGATAATCAAGAAGGACTCTGACATAGTCAAAGGCAAAAGTAAGAGAGTTAGATCTCTAGCATTGAAAGCCAAGAAGTAGTCTAGTGATGAGGAATGTTCGAGTTCCGACAGTGAAGATGAAGAGTATGCACTAGCCGTTAAGAACTTTAGAAAGTTCTTTAGGAGGAAAGGTAGATTTCCTAGTTAACCTCGCGATGAAAGGAGGTCATTTCAAAAGAATCATGATGAAAGGAAAGGGACAAGTGATAGGAAATGCTATAGATGCGGAGATCCTAATCACCTCATAGGAGAATGTCCTAAACCACCGAACTCTAACAACCAAAGAGCTTTTGTAGGAGGCTCTTGGAGTGATAGCGGTGAAGAAGAAGAGAAGAAGCTTAATGATGAAACATGCCTAATGGCTCAAGCTTCTAACGAGGTACATTCCGACTCTTCTTATTATAGTGATGATAATTCGTCAATAGATGATAGTAAATTGCATTACGAATACAACAAACTATGCGTAGTTAGTACTAAGATCTTAGGTAGAAACACAAAATTAAAATTAAAACTACGAGAACTAGAACTACAAGTTTTAGAACTAAAAGATCAAGTCAAAAGACTTGAGAAAAACAAAGAAGTAGACTTAGGATGCGGGTCATGTATAAGTCTTCAAGTAGAAAATGAAAAACTTAAAGAAAATGTTTTAAGAATCATTAAGTTTGATGAAGGAAACAAAACACTTAATGATATACTTGAAAACATTAGGTATAGTGAACATGACCGTGCGGGTTTAGGATTTGACCCAAATCAGGCTTCTACAAGTGGTACTAAACAAGTAAAATTTGTAATGCCTGAAATGTCTAAGTCTGAAGGTGACGGCACCACTAAAGGTACAGACGACACCACTAAAATTAGTGGTACCGTGGTACCGTCTGGTGCTAAAAACAAATCTGGGTCAATTCTGAAAAATAACTTGAGTCCTAAACCAAGTCACATAGTTGTAAATGGTACTAGAGTGTCTACTCCAAGTAGAGAGGAAGCCAAAGGCTTTTACAAACCATTGTCATCTCCCAAACATAGATTTGTAAAGCGTGACACTAGGTCAACTACTCCTCCACCTAGAAAAATAAATTCTCCCAAACCTCGGTCTAGAACTCCTCTACCGAGAGGTAACTTTAGAAGACAAAATCATCCAAGTAACTTTCCCGTAACTTGGAATGAACGTCCACAACAAAGTTACTTAACATGGGAAATGTGTCCTCCATTCTCACATCCTAAACTGATGCAACAAATGCGTAGGATGTTTAACTCTAACAACTTTGGACCCATGAGATATTGGGGATCAGATGTTTGAACTTTTGTTTTGCTAGGAAAACATGACTGTAAATTTTTTTGGAAAACTAACAAATGGAGTATGATTTGTGATCAAACAAATCTTGTGACGCAAAGGTCAAGTCGTGTCTCATTCGCTTAACATTCAACAAAGGTACTCTAATCTTCTATGTTTTAAGGAAACACCTCAGGCTTAGGTACGCTTCCTTAAAACAACCTTTGTTGGTAGAAATGCTAAGCATGCAGTAGTGTTAGAATCTAACATAGTAGGCACTGTCATAACGAAACAAAGATTCACAATTCATCATGATGAACTCAACTTGTCCAGATATGTACGATGATCGCTTCAAGACCATGCGTGACAAGTTTGAAACGAAAATGGTGAGTGAATTAAGTTTCTTCCCGAGCCCATAGATAACTCAACCTAAAGAAAGTATCCCCATAAACTTTAGTATACTATATATATATATATATATATATATATATATATATATATATATATATATATATATATATATATATATATATATATATATATATACACACACATATATATTAACTCCCATATCCACAAATACAAATCTCACAAGAGACGATGTAGGTGAGTAAGTGGATATGACTAAGTTAGGGGCATAATAGGTAAATTAGTTTACCTAACGGCAAGTAGGTCCATTATCATGAATAGTGTTTGGCTTTGTGCCCACTTGTAAGAAGTGTCCCAAAACTTCTTACATCAAAGTGTTTAATGTATCATCCGATACATTAAAGGTCATACACACTTGAGATTACGATATCTCAAGGAGATTGGTGTAGAAAATGTTTCTATACCAACTCTGATAATGCGAGAGTTAATGTGGATTGAAACATAGAAAGTAATGTTTGTACCTTCATAGGTTGATTAACAAACTTCTTGGTTCCCCAAGAAACAAATTACTCTTGTTGTCTCCACAACCGAAGCCGAGCACGTAAGCGCCGGAAAGGCATGACAAAAAACACTATGGATGAGACAACCCCCTGTGAAGAGTTGTAGTCAAGATGCCATTAGACTTGACCGGGAACCCTATAGTTTGCTCATGAACGAAGCTCGTCAAAGTACGTCATCCCCTCCGTCGCGATAAGGTCAAAAGAGAAATCTTTTCTTGAAAAAGTCTCTCTTGAAAGACAACATCGTCGAACACATTCTCGTCACCCCTCTTATGACTATTTGAATATTTCTTCAAAAATATTAGATTCATCTCTTATTTCTCGTCTCATGACCTCTTAATATTTCATTGAAAATATTAACGTCATTTCTCATGTCTCGTCATATGACTTCTTAAGTCATCCCTCTCATCCCGCTCATGACTATTTCAATATTTCAATGGAAATATTAAAGTCATCCCTCGCGTCATACCTTATAACCTTTCATCCCTCCTATGACCTCTCGAAAGTTTCGCGGGAAATATTGAAGTCATTCTCTATGAATCGCCCATGACTTTTTAAGTCATCTCTCTCACTCGTCACATGACTTTTAGAAATTTCTCTAGAAATTCTAAGTCATTCCCTTACAACTCGTCACATGACTCTTGAATATTTCACTTGAAATATTGAGTCATTCCTTGCGTCTCATATTTTGACTAATTAAATATTTCATGGAAATGTTACAGTCATCCACCAAAACACGACTCATGACTTCTACTTATTTTGCAGGAAATATTAGAAGTCAATCCTCATCCAATGACAACTTAGTCAATTTTTTTGGAAACACTAAGGTCATTCCGCATAATCGTTTTCGTCAAAAAGTTAATTAGGTATAAACTTTTTCTTCGTGTCAAAAAGTCTTACTAAATAAGTAAGATCAGTCCGCCAAAAGTCAAAACAGAAGAAAAATGGCACAATCAGATACACGGCTCCACTAAATAGGCACGGCTCCACTAATGTTTAGTGGAACTGTGGTGCCATGCATCTGAAAGATGCGCCTATTCCCTCATTTCTTCTGCGCAAGTTTTCAAACAAACCAAAACCATCCCCTCTTGTTGTCAAAAACCGAATCTAAACACCCAAATTCAATTAAACTTTTTCAAATCAAGATTGAGGCATTAGAATCAACAATACTAATCACAACAACACTAATTGTAAGTAAATCATTCTTAATTTCTTTCAATTTGAGTCTAGGGTTTGTTCTTGAGCATAAATCCGAATTGGTGATTTTCAATTTTTGCTAAACTTTTATGCAATTAGGACTAGGATTAGACAATGTAGCAATTACATGATTCCCTAAACCTAGGATTTTCATAAACCCACTTATTTTGCAGAATCTAGTCCGAATTTTGTCATCAAAATTGGAATAAGATTAAATATTTGTGGTTGAATCATGTTTAGGATGATTAAAATTGGATTAGGAACGATTTACATTGAAGCTTTTCAAACTTAAGCTTTTTGGCGCCACGTTGAGGCATTTTCCAAACACCCCAATTCCATCATTTTTCGAAAAAGTTCACGAGTCTAGGATCATGAAACCTTTTTCGTGCATTGTTGATGCAAATTAAAACGTTTTTGCATGCATACATGAACTCTCAAATGCAGATCGAATTACCTAACTAATATGTATTATTCGACATATTTGATTGAGCAAAAGTGAAGTTAGGAGTGTTTGGGTAATCTCATTAATTGTGTTTTCGAGTCGAGATTACCGCACCTCCACATCATTTGCATTTAGGCACACACACACTAGAAATGTAATTATTAAAATGCAACGAATTGACATATATATATAATTACACTTTTGTAGGTAACAATGCCTCATAATGATTATCATGATACCCGAGAATACATTCTTCATACACTAGAAAATCTAACCATTCCAAACGACCAAAAAGCCTATTTTGCCAAAGTACAAAATCGATACATACACGACGGTCGTGTAGTCAATGCCAATTTTGTTCTCTTGGATAATATCCAAGAATGTTTCCCCACCATTGACTTTGACTGTTTATACAAAATAAATTGTCAAATTTGTCCTCGTTTTGTCCTTGAGTTCTATAGTCAAGTCTGTACCTTCACTGATAATGATGGTAACGTCTTTCTTGATTCTTGGATTCAAAGCCAAAATATCATTCTGTCTATCTCTGAGATCGGTTAGATTCTCGATGTTCCCTCACATGGCCAGTGTGCATACACTGAAGACCATTCTCTTGAGTCTCTTTTCTACAACCTAGAGAATGTAGGTACTTATCGTACTGAAATCCCAAATCTCGAACTCCTCAAATAAATCATACAAACACCTCGAGTTGTCCACATGTATAAAAAACGTGATGAATTCATTGTCCCTCTTGACCCAAACAAAATCTATCTCAAAGAGCTTCTTCCCGACCTTAGAAGTTGGGAACTTCTTCTACGTGAAAACGTGTTAAGCCTTGCAGGAAACCGTGATCACGTTTCGGCGAGTCTCGCCCATATGCTCTATTGTCTTAGTATCGAGGAACCATACAACCTCGCATAGTATATGGTCAAGAGAATTGCCAACATTCGTAGTCGTTCCGATAAGCTCATGCCATATGGCATGTTGCTTACTCGTCTATTCATGTGGGTTATGGAAACCTACCCACATCTCCAAAGTGTCGACTATGTCCTAGTCAATCCGGTCATGAAACCCCTTGGTGGACCACAACGTCGCACAAACCAATGTAAGGACAAAGGGTCCAAACGTGGTCGTAAATCCACTTTCGATATCCATCTTTCCTCCTCCACCTTCGGACTTGGCTCATCTTCTCAACCCATAGATGAAGATGATGACGAGGTGAAAGAAGAAGGAATGTATCGTCCTCTTTCTCCTTCTCCCGACACCTACTTTGACAATCTTAACACCTCATCATTTCGACCAACAATCGACCTTCAAAACAACTTGGTCACCCTATCTGGCGCGATGAGAAGGCAAACTAAAATGTACAATCCACTAGTAGAGATGCATACGCAAACTATCGGGGGGTTCAAGTCGATAGAAAAGGCAATAAAGGGACTATGGAACACAATCAAGAAGTCGGGGAAAAGGAAGGATTAGAAAGTGTTCACTTAAGTAGTTATACTAACTTAAGTATTATTATTAAGATTATTAATAGTTTATGGCATTGTCCATGAAACAATAACTAGTTTGAAGTGTTCTCTTTTAAGATTTCACACTTGAACATGGTTAATTTGCTTAGTTAATTAACCTTTATCTTAATCAATCTTGCCTAGTTCATGCATGTTCTCTTATTTTATTACATGCACCAGATGTTAAAATTACTTGAAATCATGCATGCTTAATAGTTGCCTAAATACATAGATAAACACATGATCATGCCAGTTGCTAGTTGAAACTAGCATTAGGAATTCTATGTGTTTAATAGTTTGAGGCCTTGAGATTTGCAGCCAATAGATTCCCCAGAAATTTCCCCATTTAGGCTGCCTAAAATCTGCAGACCTGGAAAGAAGGTCAAATGGAGGCCACGGCTCCACTAAATAGGGGACGGCTCCACTAAATTTAGTGGTGCCATGGTGCTTTTAGTGGTACCGTGCCTCTGGAAGATGAAATACACTATTCTCTTCCACTTTTTGACTTCTTTTTCTAGAAAATCTGCCAACATAACCTGATTCCCATACACCCAAATCCCCAAATACAACATCCCATTCAACCTTGCATGTTTTTGATTTGGCTATTTAAGCTAACATCATGCATTGCCATCCTTACACCTTCACACACACCATACAACCATCATGTCTTCCACCTAACACAAAAACAAGAAACCAAGATTCAACATCAAACCAACTAATCAAACCACTCTTATTGATCAATGGATCAAAAGTGTTCACACACCTCAATCATCAACTAAACCTGACACCAATGAAATAACCTTCATTGATCTTACCTTGGATGATGAAGATGATATACACACACCCATAACCTCTACCAAATCATCATCTTCCTTCACTACACCCCAAGCTCCATCCAAGGCAACCTCAATCAAACCAACATCTTCATCCTCCACCACCATTAGAACCAACACACATTCACCTCAACCAAGTCCGATTCAACCACTAGCCTTAACACTTAACTCATCACCATCAACTTCCCTTGAAGTGGGAACTAATACATCATCCTCATCACTTTCACCATCACCACAACCTCTAGCTCTCACCCTAACCTTATCACCAATCACTCCTTTTGAGTTTGGGAGTAACACATCATCATCTTCCCTATCACCATCACCTCAACCTTTAATGGGTTATCCCATTATTTATCCCCTACACTCACATACCTTGATTTGTGCTTGTTGCCACCATAACCAAAACCTCATCATGAAACTTAGAGAAGAATTGAGTCTTCAATTCTCATACCTAGAGCACCTCCTCACACCACCAATGGGACCCATCATCCTTCCACCTCCTCCACCACACCATAGCCCAAACTAAACATGGTTATGTTTAGTCTTCCCAATAAATACTTAGGAAACCCTTTTGAAGATGAAAGGAAATCTTGAAGCCTCATCCTACTCTTGATGTTTATGTGTCTTCATGTTATTTTATTTGCTTTCTTGTTGTTGTCATACTCATGTATGACATTTATTTTATATTTATGAAATGGGCTTTAATATGGTTGATCATGTCTATTTTGGCTTTTCACCTATTCTTTTTGTGGTTGGATATTTGTCAAACGTGCTACTTGTTAGATATTGTATATGTGTTATCTAACCTTGTTTTGTAGCACGAACCATTGCTCGATTCCTTGGTGTTCTCCAAATGAGGGGGAGTATACATCAAGGGGGAGCCTTTGTAACCTTTTTGATTCGACAAAAAAGGAGAGAAATGGGAGTAAACTCATTAAAAACTTGTTAAAACTAAATTTAACTTAAAATGAGTTTATATTTTGTCATCATCAAAAAGGGGGAGATTGTTGATGCAAATAATGTTCTAAAAATGTTATTTATATCTTTCGATTACTTCATGTTTTGAGGATGACAAAATGTGAAATCACGTTACGTTAAAATTAACGTAAACAAGTTTTTAATCGGAAGATCCCATTTCTACGCAAATCACTCTAGAACAAATTTACAACTTGACTAATGATCAAAGAAGTGAATTTGTGTTTTGAGAGTTCACATTTTAATGTGACAAAACATTTTTTCAAAAATACACATGACAAATTATTTTTGAATTATCAAGAAATGTTTTAATTGAAAAATAAGTTTGAAAATCGCAACAGCTATTTTTCCCCCCAAAATCAGCTCCAAACTTTCCCAAATAAGTTTTCACCAGAAAAGACAAAATTTGGAGTGTCCTTGTTTGGGACGGCTCCACGGTTCCACTAAATTTGGTGGAGCTGTGGTGCATTTAGTGGAGCCGTCCGTACAAAATTTTCTGTAACATTCAGATTTTCCTTGCCTATAAATACCAACCCAATTCACAGTTTTTAGGCACCCTTTCACACAAAAAAACTTCTGAGTTTAAACCTCTCACACCTTTCTTTCTTTTTGATCATTTAGATTAGTTTTCTTTTGTTTTAAGAGTGATCCTATCATCCACCAAGAGATCCTCTTCATTCCTCTTCATTAGCAAGAGAAGAACACAAGTATCTAAGTTGATACAAGATGTTATCATTCCTCTTAATTTGCAAGAGAAGAACTCAAAGTATTCAAGAAGATACAAGAGTTATAGTTGTTAGGATTTTGTAACATTTGTTACAACCTTGTTGTATCATAGCATACATCAAGTTTATTTATCTTTTGTGAGTGAGAGTGAAGATCAAGTGTGATCTTATAGAGATAATGAATATCTCTTGAAGCCATTGGGCTTGTGTGATAGATCAAGAAGATCAAGGGTCGATAGATTAGTGTTAGTTGAGTGAGTGTTGATCATTGTGATCGTGTTGAGATCTTGGTGATCTCTTGAAGCCATTGGGCTTGAGTGTTTGCTCACGTGGACCTTGGTATATTGGTGCTAGCTAAGATTAGCACTCGACATCTAGCTTAGTGTCGGTAATAGGATAAGCGACATGTACGGTTTTCTCCGCCTGAAGGGAGGTTGTTGACATAGGGCTTGAAACTCTCGAGTGTGGTACTCGGGGAGTGGAGTAGGGCGAAGAAGAGCTTCGTAGCCGAACCACTATAAATCCTTTTTCTCGGTTTGATCTTTCCAACTCTACTCTTTACTTTTATTAGTTATTATTAGTTAGTGTAGTATGTAGTTCATATTGGTGTTGATTGATCACACATAGAGTTCGAATCAAACATTCCAATATCAAACTTTTAAAACAAGATTTTTAAAAGAACTTAAAACCGGTAAACTATTCAACCCCCCTTCTAGTTTCCCATAAAAACGATCTCTACTTGAGTCGTTTTAAAAGATTTACCATTCGAATATCAGTGTTTACAAATTAGGTCTGATGAAGCGAAAAGTGTACCGCTTTTAGGGGGTCATTTAAGCCCTAAATCGTATTTATTTGATCAAATATTGCCCTAAATCGTTCCTTTTGTCATTTTAGGTACTTTGGAGAAGAAATCTGGAAAAGGAAGCATTTTGGATGTTTTTGGAGCATAAAAGTTTAGAAAACGGCAAAGTCTCAAAATTGTGCTGGAAAGTACCTTTGACGGCGTCAAGATTTGCTCTTGACGGCGTCATGGCTTGGCAAAAGTGGTGGATATGAAAATTACTCATGATAAGCCAGAGAAATTTGCATGGGAATTCTGACGGCGTCACCCTTTGGAGTGATCAAGGTCGTCACGGTTTAATTTAAAGAGGGACGGCGTCACGTTCAATGTCTGACGGCGTCAAGCCTTGATAAGCCAGAACGGATTTTGGAGAGCTAAAGAGGGACGGCGTCAAGAAGGCCATCCGGGAACCCTAAAAGCGGCGAGGTGACGGCGTCACACTCCATAACGTGACGCCGTCAGATCTGAAAATCTATATATAGTTTTGCAATTCTTTGTCATTAGTGTGGAATTTTTGGGAGGAACTTTGTGTGTAAAAACCCTAAGACGATTTTAGCATCTTTTTCAAGGCTTTTTGCCTTGAGATCTTCCATGTTACATTGAAGATAAGTTATCAATTAATCATTCAATATGTCTATGTGTTGTTTGATTCTATCTTGTTCTTGTCTTTTGTTTAACATGTTAGGCTAGATTTATCTTGTGTTTGCTTAGATCTAATGAAACCTAGCTATTGATTATTGGTTATTAGTGTGTTATTAGTTGTATTGGATGATTGTTTATCTATGTTAGGCTTAAGAAAAACTGGCTAACTTCCTATTCGGTAACTTGCTTGAACGTCTTAAGAAACATGAACCGAATGCGTACTAAAGGTTTTTATGGTTGTATTTAATGCATGAGCGAATTCTAGTGATCCCATGTTAGGAGCTTCTTAGCCGGCTCGACATAGGAGTGAAGTAGGAGTTCATAGAGTTGGGGAAGTACGTACGCCACCCCACGATTGGTATTAAGGAATACACCCATCATCCACGCAATTAATACACACTAATCAACCGGTAAAAGATAGTTAGGGAGTAAGGAAATCTAAGTAAACACATTTCTCTCCATATTATTTCCACCACACTTTTCATTTTCAGTTATTTATTTTATTTGCATTTGTAGTTATTTGGGTTAGTTGACTAGCAACTAATTCCGCCCACTCTTTCAAACCCGAGATTTTACTTGCTTTCATAAAAACATAAAAATACAAAAAGAATCTTCCTTCACCCTTAGACCTAATTAGAGTAGTTTTTCATACCTAACGAACACTATTCCCTGTGGAGAACGATCAATCCCCCGTACTTACCACTACACTATACTACATCGGTCAGGTACACTGCCTGGTGGGGTTGTAAGCCTCTTGAGATCCCTTGAGAGGTAAAACCTGCTGTAAGGTTGCAAAACCACGCATCAAGTTTTTGGCGCCGCTGCCGGGGAATAGTTATTGTTTAGGTTGAATTTTTATTTTATTAGGTCTACTCACTAGATTCCTTTCTAGTGAGATTTTTATTTTATTTTTCTAGGTTTTCTTTAGCCTATCTTTTTTCTTCGTTTATTTGTTCGTAACCATTACCATCCGACATCATGGAAGGTGGTAATATCCTTGATCCCAACAACCCACCACAACAACCACCTCCTAGAGCCCGTACTTTAGGAGAGTACTCCCGTCCTAGCCACCATGGCTATCGAAACACCATTGAGCTCACTCAAGGAGCCAATGTCACACCCTTGCGATCCGACACCATCCGGTTGGTGCAAAACGGATGCGCATTCCATGGACTTCGTTCTGAAGATCCTAATCAACATCTCAAGGACTTTCTCAAAATCGTTGATTCTATAGACCTTGATGTTGCCACTCGAGAGACGACCCGATTGCGTCTCTTTCAATTCTCTCTGCGGGACCAAGCTAGTCAATGGCTAGAGCGTCTACCCGCAGGATCCATCACCTCTTGGGATGATCCCACCACTCGTTTCCTTGCTCAGTTTTTCCCACCGGGAAGAACTACCAAGCTAAGGAAGGATATCTTGATGTTTGAACAACGTCAAGGCGAAACCCTCTACGAGGCATGGACTCGATTCAAGGACTTACTCCAAAAAGTCCCTCACCATGGCATAGAACTTTGGCTCCAAGTCCAAATCTTTTATGACCATGTAAATCTCTCCACGAGGCAAACCATTGACCAATCGGCCGGTGGTAAGCTACGTGATCTAAGTGCGGAACAATCATGGGATCTCTTGGAAGATCTTGCTCTTTATGACAACGAAAGTTGGAGTGATCCCCGTGATTTGAATAAAACGGTCAAGGCAATATCTTTGCCTTCGAACAATTCAAGCACTTCTGACCGTAGGATCATAGAACTTGAAGACCAAGTCAAGTTTCTTATGAAATCCTACGAGGCTCCTAAACCTTCAAGCCAAGTGAACAAAATCACTTCTTCGTGTAAACTATGTAGTGGTCCCCACGACACTCGTGATTGCATGGAACTCCCAGAACAAGCTTTTGCGGACTACGCATCCTCGCGTACCAACGGAGCGGGAGACAAGTGGTACACTTTCAAACCCGAGCCAAACCCTTACGGTGATTCATACAACCCCTCATGGAAAAATCACCCAAACCTTAGGTGGAAACAAAACCAAAACGCACAACAAACTAATTCTTCCAACCCACCTAATCGTTTCCAATCAAGCGGTTCCAACACGAACCGTACTTTCAACAACACTCCTTCCAGCAATGGTAGTACCAATCATCTTGAAGGATTGATGTCCCAATTTATGGCATCTCAAGAAGCTCGGATAGCTAGATTCGAATCCGAATTCAATCAGCAACAAACGGAGATGACCAATAAAATTGACAACTTGTTGAAAGCCCTCAATAACCAAGTGCTATCACCTCCACATAAGGACGCTAGGAACACAAATAGCGGACCCCAAGTCAAAGACCCTTCTTCATCCAAACATGTCCACTTCGTCAACGTTGTCACTATTAAACCAATCGATAGGAGCATGGAAGAAAGTGACAAGAATGAGGGTAGGATAGAAATTGAACCTAAGGATGAGGTTAAGAAAGTCGAGGTTGATAAGGAAGTTAAGAAAAGTGAAGTTGAGGAAGTAGATAATGATGAGGACTACTTCAATAGGCTACCCACTAAGGAAGAGCGCGCATATCATACAGACTTATTCGATGACCCCGAGACACCATACTTCCTAGGTAGACCAATTATAAAAATGGGCGACCCTTCTAATCTCAACATACCATGCAACATCAGACATCTACATGTGTGGAAAGCTTACATCGACCTTAGATCGCCCATAAACATCATGACTAGAGCCCACTACAACTTGATAATGAAGAATCAACTTGGGTATAGGATGTTTCCTGATAAGGGTTGGATGAGTAACTTCACGGGAAGAGTTAAGGGATTACCGGTTTATGTAGGAAACTTCACCTATGTCACCGATTTTGTAATTGTAGAAGGTATCCGCCCAATAGTCGATGCATCCTTAACACAAGTAGTTTTCGGAAAACCATTTGTTGAGGTCTCTAGAATGACTTATGAACCTTCCTTAGGGATAGTTAGATTTAAGGATGAGACCGATGAAATAAACTACCAAATGCCATATAAGATAGAGCAATTCCAACACTTGTCAAATATTGAGAAGGAGCTTAAGCAAGCGGTCTACTATAGGAATGATGAGGATAGAAGTAAAGGAGTAGACTATGTTATGGAAAGGATATTCGGTTTCTACAAGGATTGTTTGAAATTAGGACCAGAATATAAAACCGGAAAGGAGAATGGCCTAGGAACCGAGACCAATGATGGAGTCACGTAATGTACGGTGACTTTGAGTCTAGCTACAAGACTCGTTAATAAAGAAAAGCGCTTCTTGGGAGGCAACCCAAGCTTTATTTGCTTTGCGTGTTTGTTGATTTGTTTGTTTGATTTTATTTGCTTCCGTATGTATGTTTAAATTTTATTATTATTGATTCATGTTCAAAAGTAAATTGTGAAAATGCTTTATCTTGTTTTTAACTTCGTCTTAATTACATATAAAGGTATTTTGCAAAAGATAAGTGTAAGGGAATTCCAAATCGGTTTATTAGAACACAAATGAACATGAATCGTAATAATAGTAAATTAACATACATATTAGTATTTGTTAGAGTCAAATGCTTGCATCGAGTCATAGTGATGTTTTGCAGGATTTCCAGGAAGTAAGGTAAAGGTTTTTACGGAAATTTTCCGGAAACTTAACATGAGAATTTTGTCAGATCATTTCTGACGGCGTCAGGGTTTACAACCTGACGGCGTCAGGTTTAATTTTCAGAAATTTTTGAAAGTTTTGTTTTAAAAAAAAAAAGTTTTTATTAAATCTCCAACTTATAATCTCCAGGAATCTGCAAAATTATCATTCCACAAGCATTATATCCTTATATATAGATTTATCCCGCCGATGTTATGCAGGTTTTCGTGTTTGTTTTCTCAGGTTTAACAGGTTATTTTGGACAAGGAAATGTATGTGGAATCAAGCTTTTGGCGATGCATTAGTCATGGAGCTTCTACATTACCTTGGAAGAAGATTTAACCATGTTACTTCATATCCACCGAGCGAATCAGGGGAGTATTTGATTTCATTCTTTTACCTTATTTACTTTTACATCTTGTTATTTGAACATTGGGGACAATGTTCATCTTAAGTGTAAGGGGGGTAAAAGTACGATTTTAGAGAATGCTATTACGCTTGATTTTTGTTTGTTTGATGGTAGATGTGTAATAAAACTGAGAGAAATACCTGTTAGGGCAATTTTAGTGCCAAATTTAAAATTTTTTACAACATTTAGGAGTGAAACTTTGATCTTAATGAGCGTCTCATGGATAGGAGTTATATGACTAGCACAAAACCGTACCACTAAAAAATTTTCCACCCCCAAATATGTGAGGTTCGCCCCTAGAATTGGTAGGAAAAGCATTTATGCTATGATGTGTGTACTGGTAGCACTTAGATTCTTGAACTTGCGTTAGGACCATTCCGAGGCCACAAGTGAGACTACATTCGTGTAGTTAGATTTACTACATGATAAGAGGCATTAGGATTAACCCATTGTTTTACACCTGTGATTTTGTTATAATTACATTGGCTACATTGGTCAAGTAATTCTCCCACACCCTTTGCGTTGTACTCATTTTTAGTACACGATACCCCTAGTACACCCCTTAGAGCCTATCTTTTCGTTTCGACCTTTAAGCATTTTACTTAAAGGAAGAATTTGTTTACACCCCACTTAAATGTACACCCAAATCGCCTTAGCCTACCTTGTATGCACTCATTTTTAGTGCATTATTGTGACAACATTTGTTTAAACCCAAGTTAATTATCTAATTGATTACATGGTTGCTAAGTCGAGTCATATCCTTGTACATATTGTTTTGGGACGATTGGGACTCATGGGTAAAGTACTAGTGTAATGGAGTAATGGGGAAGAACATCATTTATTACCCCCATACGTGCTAAATATTTTAAAAGTACTCCAAGTTTTTCAATTATCTTAATTCGAGTCATTAGAATAATTATTTGTAAAGTTATGTAAAAGTTCAAGTGTAAGGGGAATGCAATGCCCCTATGATGTATTATTTTGGATGGTAGGGCAAAAGTGTATGCAAAAAAAAAAAAAAAAAAAAAAAAAAAAAAAAAAAAAAAATAGAAAAATCAAGAAAAATACAAAAAAAAAAGAGAAAAAGAAAAATAGAAAAAACATACGGACTACCATCCCGTTTCATTTTATGTTTATGTTTTTGTTATTTTGTTTTTAGCTTAAGATCGAGTCGAGTCTTGGCTTAGCAACATTGTATAGTACATGTAATTAATCAAGATCTTTAACTCGCCACCAGTAAAATATCCCTTATCCAACAAATCCGTGTTTATCATATCCCTACACCTAACGTTATAACCCATGTAAAAGCCCTCTTTGATAGTTATCTTAGGTGCTTACGCCTAGTGGAGGAGGTTTTCGATCCTTTCCCAAGCCTATGGTAATCTATTTGCTATGACAGGTAGTGAGAGATATTATCCGTTTTCATTTATGAGATTTATTTTTATGACACTTGAGAGATGTGAGTATCTAAACACTACTTATGAGGTGCTAGTATGTAATCTCCGTGCTTATTATGATTGAAGTGGAATGACTGTTTGTTGTAATTACTTTTATATTAGCGTTAAATGACCCCTAACTTGTATTTTGATTAGAATAAAAGCTCATTTGCTTGAGGACAAGCAAATCTCAAGTGTAAGGGTATTTGATGAAGCGAAAAGTGTACCACTTTTAGGGGGTCATTTAAGCCCTAAATCGTATTTATTTGATCAAATATTGCCCTAAATCGTTCCTTTTGTCATTTTAGGTACTTTGGAGAAGAAATCTGGAAAAGGAAGCATTTTGGACGTTTTTGGAGCATAAAAGTGAAGAAAACGGCAAAGTCTCAAAATTGTGCTGGAAAGTACCTTTGACGGCGTCAAGATTTGCTCTTGACGGCGTCATGGCTTGGCAAAAGTGGTGGATATGAAAATTACTCAGGATAAGCCAGAGAAATTTGCATGGGAATTCTGACGGCGTCACCCTTTGGAGTGATCAAGGTCGTCACGGTTTAATTTAAAGAGGGACGGCGTCACGTTCAATGTCTGACGGCGTCAAGCCTTGATAAGCCAGAACGGATTTTGGAGAGCTAAAGAGGGACGGCGTCAAGAAGGCCATCCGGGAACCCTAAAAGCGGCGAGGT
Organism: Artemisia tridentata subsp. tridentata; assembly: GCA_021014915.2. NCBI lineage: Eukaryota > Viridiplantae > Streptophyta > Magnoliopsida > Asterales > Asteraceae > Artemisia > Artemisia tridentata. The sequence goes on from CP139508.1 coordinate 219,556,598, forward strand.
GACGGCGTCACACTCCATAACGTGACGCCGTCAGATCTGAAAATCTATATATAGTTTTGCAATTCTTTGTCATTAGTGTGGAATTTATGGGAGGAACTTTGTGTGTAAAAACCCTAAGACGATTTTAGCATCTTTTTCAAGGCTTTTTGCCTTGAGATCTTCCATGTTACATTGAAGATAAGTTATCAATTAATCATTCAATATGTCTATGTGTTGTTTGATTCTATCTTGTTCTTGTCTTTTGTTTAACATGTTAGGCTAGATTTATCTTGTGTTTGCTTAGATCTAATGAAACCTAGCTATTGATTATTGGTTATTAGTGTGTTATTAGTTGTATTGGATGATTGTTTATCTATGTTAGGCTTAAGAAAACTGGCTAACTTCCTATTCGGTAACTTGCTTGAACGTCTTAAGAAACATGAACCGAATGCGTACTAAAGGTTTTTATGGTTGTATTTAATGCATGAGCGAATTCTAGTGATCCCATGTTAGGAGCTTCTTAGCCGGCTCGACATAGGAGTGAAGTAGGAGTTCATAGAGTTGGGGAAGTACGTACGCCACCCCACGATTGGTATTAAGGAATACACCCGTCATCCACGCAATTAATACACACTAATCAACCGGTAAAAGATAGTTAGGGAGTAAGGAAATCTAAGTAAACACATTTCTCTCCATATTATTTCCACCACACTTTTCATTTTCAGTTATTTATTTTATTTGCATTTGTAGTTATTTGGGTTAGTTGACTAGCAACTAATTCCGCCCACTCTTTCAAACCCGAGATTTTACTTGCTTTCATAAAAACATAAAAATACAAAAAGAATCTTCCTTCACCCTTAGACCTAATTAGAGTAGTTTTTCATACCTAACGAACACTATTCCCTGTGGAGAACGATCAATCCCCCGTACTTACCACTACACTATACTACATCGGTCAGGTACACTGCCTGGTGGGGTTGTAAGCCTCTTGAGATCCCTTGAGAGGTAAAACCTGCTGTAAGGTTGCAAAACCACGCATCAAGGTCCCAGTAGTTGTAAGATTTACAAAATAAGTTTTCGAATGATAATAAAATTTATAACCCTTTTGATGCATCCATGCTCCTCCTTTCCATCCTCGTTCATTATATACCTGAGATAAACATGCTAAAAGTGTCAACACAATGGTTGGTAAGTTTATAGAGTTTGTAAGTAAATCGGTAAATTTGGACAATAAGTAAAACGCATGAATAGTTTCACATCCTTATTAACGTGTGATATTAGTTAGGGATAAAAGAAATGCACTTGGTAACTTGTATATGATGATTAATGCTCATGGGGACTGGCCAGAATTGGTTATAGGTCGTTTCGAGTGAGTTTGACAATTTTTGTCAAAGCGAATGGGTTGTAGGAATGCCAAACGAATTGGCCTTGGTTCGTGTATTAAACAAGGGTGTTATGGGGTGATATTTTCGACAACCCAATTCTTGGCAGGGTGATTAATCGAGTGACATGAAAATTTGACTAGGTTGTGTTTAAAAATCGGGTTTAAATGGGGCCATTCCAAGGGTGTCTGGGATCGGGTTTTTGAAAAAGAAAGAAAAAGAAATAGTGAAGTTGGGCTGGTTTTTGTTGGGCCGAGCAGTTGGGTCAAATGAACAGTAGTCTGGTAATTAGTATTTGTGTTTTAGTTATTAGTTAGTTTTTTGATTTTGTGATTTCGTGGTTCGCGTGTGAGTTCATCCCGCGTTTTTGAAAAATAAATCCTCGTTCGAATTATACTATCGTAAAAATTTAATTTACCTGGAAAAATGGCTTAGTGAATAGTAACTAGAGGTTACTAATAGATTAACGTTTCTTAAATATTAGGAAATCTTTACGGGTTGTTACAGGTATTTGGGTGTTTCTGGAGTCTAAAACTAAATTTAAGAAAAGAGCTTTCATAAAATATAAGCCTTGAAATTTTTAGAGGTCAGGAAGATACATTTTTTGATTTTACAAATTCAAGTGTCAAACTGAATTCGTATGTCTGGAAAAATAGTCCGTGTTATTGATTTTTCATTTGCAAACCATGTCGAATTAGAAGGTGCCCTTTTAACAGAGTAATATATCATACGTCTAGTAATTACTGGAATTTTTGTAGATTTTTATAAATTTTCTAGATGGGGAAAAAAAATACAAACTTTTTGGGTGTTTCATCAGATCCGATTCGGGAACATGTTGTGGAAATTGATTTTTCATTCGTACTTATACTACTTAATAAAATCTGGAAAAATTATGTAAAATACTTAAGATATTGAAGTATCTCTGGGAAATTTTGGGTATTTTATTTCCGAGTTCTCATATTTTTCATAAATTCGACAAAACATAACAAATTCGTACATAAAAACTGTTAAGGGTTAAAAAGGATTAAAAAAAGTGTTATGTGTTTATTTTCCAAACTAAAGGGTTTAAATTGTCATTCTTTTAAACTAAAGGACCTAACTTGTGAAAACATGTAACTTTATGATATTTACATTTTATACCCTAATCTTATCATAATGACACTATAATCCCTAACTTATATTATATTTGCATAATAAACCCTAAGACTTATGAAAACTACATTATGAACCCTAAACTTATATAAATGGCGTTACGAACCTTAAGCTACTAATATACTCATCTTTAATACCTTAAATTGGTTAAATGATAAACTTGAATGTTAATGACTAATGCTTCTAAATATGGAAAGTTACTAAATATGGAAACTTACTATTTTTGGAAAGTTGCTAAATATGAAAAGTTACCTAAAATGGAAAGAAAACTAAAATGAAACCTTTATGATTATGAGACTATGAAACTTATAAGAAAATTTATGATTATTGTAGATCGGGTGAAGAAGGATTGATCTTCTGCTTCTTTTCATTTCATTGCTTTGCTTGTGTGCTTTGTTAAGGTACATATATTCTTTCCCTTCTCAGTAGGGATACTTCCATTGATCCTATGCCTGACATGATTCCCTTTAATTGACTCATGACTTTCATTGTATGATTGTCATTCTTGTTTATTCATTCTGACATTTATTTAAATGTCTCTGTCACGCTATGCTTATGTTTGTCATGCTTACTTGAGTTACTATCTTGTTTCTCTTGCCATGCTAGATTTATTTGTTGTATGCTATGATAGATCTGTGCCTGAGCTTACCTAGTTATGGAGGTACCATGACCATGTCTTTGATGGCACCTTAGGAATAACACTCCCGTAGAGGTGTGATAGATCTACGGCGTTCCCCTTTATGTTATGATTTATTTTTGCATGCACTATTGGCGAACTTTATAAGTGTGCTTAGTCTAGTACTAACATACATACTTACGTTAGGGAGCGTATGGATGCATCCTAGGTTTTATGTTTTATGTGATTATGGTGACCAGGTGGTGTGTGCCTTGCACTCCTTCTCACACTTTTACTTTTATTTACTTAGAGGTCTCCCCTCTTCGTATACTTGTATTGTTTTAGTATGATTTTATAGATTATGATATGGAGTTCTTATGGCACATCCTTATATGAACTTTTACTTATTTCATTAATCCCTTGATTCATTTTCTATTCAGTTCTCATGCACTCTTGATTTTTAGTTCTCTTTCATGATTATGTCTTTCGTTTTGTACTCTTATTTCCTTCGTTGCTTATGCTTATTTACCGTTATGTTTATGTTATATATATCTGTTCACTAGGCTTTTTAAGCTCAGCCGCATGTTTTCTTTTCTTATGCGGCAGGTAATAAGCGGGGCGACGGGCTTGGGAATGAGGGAGAGAGTAGGACTTAAAGACCTCTTTAGTTATCTTCATTTCGTTGTCCATTGTTTCGGACTTTCATTTATTTTAGTACTTTGAATATTACTTCTTTATTTTGGTTTTGTTTGGTTAACCCACAATGCATTTGGGATTTATCTTTTGATACTAGTCTTGATGTTCAAGACTTAGTTATTTATTTAAAAGACTTCCGCTTGCGTAATGTATGCTTTGTATGACGCCTTAATGTGATATCTTGGCCTTGTCGGGTCAGGGTGTTACAGTTATGGTATCAGAGCGACTGGGTTTGAATTATAGAACCTTAGAAATGACCTGTGAGGATATTGGGTAGACACCAGGCTTTTCGTTTGACGCGATCTCTTTCTTTCAATTTTGACCCTTACGCTTGTTTTGTCTTTTTGTCTCATTTATGACCTTTCAGATGGTGACTACTTATCGGAATGAGTTTGAAGAACCCTCTGGTGCTGCTCTTGATGCAGCAGTCCAGCGAGCTGTTGATGCGTTACTTCTCGGTTTGACTACACGCATCACGGATGAGATTAGGAGGAACACCGCTAGTGGTAGTGGTAATGGTGGTGGTAGTGGTAATGGTGGCGGCAGTGGTAATGGTAGTGGTGGTGGGGATGCTCCACCAGTGTCTATCCATGTGTTGTTGGAGCGTTTCATTAAGCAGAAACCACGTTCGTTCAGTGCGGCTACTTCTCCTGTGGAGGCGGAGAATTGGATATCTCAAATTGAGAAGATATTCAAGGTCCTTGGTTGTGATGATGTGTTTAAGGCACGTTTGGCTAGTTACAAGTTTGAGGGAGATGCCCTCAGTTGGTGGAAGGCATATCAGTTGGCTAAGGGAGGTGAGGCGTTTGTGGCTTGGTTATCATGGGCTGAGTTTCGGAAGATATTCTTTCTTCAGTACTTCCCTCAATCTGAGAAACAGAAGTTTGAGTGTGACTATCATCATATTTTCCAGTTGGATAGGGAGTCGAGTGCGGAGTATATGAATAGGTTTGTGAGACTTGCGGGTTTCTTGGGTAACAAGGCTGGGACTCCGGAGGAGCAGGCTTTGCATTTTAAGTGGGGGTTACGTGATGAGTTGCTGGATGGTATTCTAAATACTGAGTTTACTGATGTGGCACAAGTTGCCAATGCGGTCCGTAATAAGGAATTGATGCAAGAGAGGTCTAGACGTGGGGTGAAGAGGACTTTGGAGAATGATCATCAGCAGGTTCAGGGTAGTAGTCATAGGAATGTTGTTTCGAGGGGTAATGAGTTTCGGGGTAATGACAGGCGTAGTAACAACAGCAGTGGGCAGAATCAGCGGTCAGGTCGTGACCAACAGTTCAGGGGTCAGCAGAGTCGTGGTATTCAGCAGGGTAATCGTGGTACTACTTCTTCAGCAGGGCAGAGGAATGTGGGGGAACAACTTCCACCTCCTCCTATTTGTGTTGAGTGCGGGAAAGCTCATCCTGGTCATACTTGCTATAAGGCTACTGGTGCCTGTTTTAGTTGTGGTGAAATTGGACATCGGGTTAGGGATTGTCCGAAGGCGAGTGGCAACAACCGTGGGAACGGAAATGGTGGGCAGCAGGCTTCTAACGGCCGAGTTTTTGCACTAACCAGGGATCAGGCTGCGGGTACTTCTGGAACCGTCTCGGGTATGCTATATTTATTTGATCGTCCCATTTTTGTTTTATTTGATACTGGTGCTACACAGTCTGTGATATCTTCTACATCTAATAAACACATTAATACGACCGCAATACCATTAAACTATGCTTTATCTATATCTACACCAATGAAAAATTCCGTGACCATTACTCATGAATACGTGAATTGTCCTCTTCGTTTCGACGATAGAGTTCGCCCTGAAAATCTTCTTCCTCTAGATATGTACGACTTTGATGTAATTTTGGGTATGGATTGGTTGTCTGAGCATCGAGCTACGATTGACTGCCATACCAGGCGTGTGATTTTTGGTGATCCTTGTAATCCCAAATTTGTCTACCAAGGTTCTCGGCTTGGTAAACCTATTAAGATCATATCCGCTATGAAAGCTCGTTCTCTCCTGACACATGGTTGTGAAGGTTTTCTAGCTTCAATTAAGGATTCATCTTTGGAGAGTTCTAGTATGGAGAGCCTTTCGGTTTTTCGTGAATTCCCAGATGCATTTCCTAATGAACTCCCAGGCATGCCGCTTGAGCGTGAGGTTGAATTCTCGATTGATTTAATTCCGGGTGCTGAACCCATCTCTAAGGCTCCTTATCGTATGGTTCCTGTTGAATTGAAGGAATTGAAAGAGCAATTGCAGGAATTGCTTGAATATGGTTTTATCCGCCCCAGTGTTTCTCCGTGGGGTGCTCCGGTGTTATTTGTTAAGAAGAAGGACGGTAGCATGAGATTATGTATCGACTACCATGAGCTTAACCGCATTACCATTCGAAATCATTATCCACTTCCCCGCATTGATGATTTGTTTGATCAACTCCAGGGAGCGAATTTTTTTTTCTAAAATTGATTTGAGGTCTGGATATCATCAGCTACATGTGAAGGAGCAGGATGTTCCTAAAATTGCATTTCATACAAGATATGGCCACTGCGAGTTCTTGGTCATGCCATTTGGGTTGACGAATGCTCCAGTTGTTTTCATTGATTTGATGAATCGTATTTTTCACGAATACTTAGATAAGTTCGTGATCATGTTTATTGACGATATCTTGGTGTACTCTAAAACTAAGGAGGAGCACGAGAGCCATCTCCGTGTTGTTTTGGAGACTTTGAGGCAGAAGAAGTTGTACGCCAAGTTTTCCAAGTGCGAGTTCTGGTTAGGAAAAGTTGCATTCTTAGGTCATGTTGTTTCCGCAGATGGTATCACTATGGATCTGGCTAAGGTTGAGGCTATCACCAAGTGGCCAAGACCGACCAATGTGACTGAAGTCAGGAGTTTTCTTGGTCTGGCTGGTTATTACAGGAGATTTGTTGAGGGTTTTTCTCGTTTGTCGTTACCGTTGACTCAGTTTATGCGCAAGGGAGAGAAGTTTGTATGGACCGAAGAGAGAGAAGCTAGTTTTGAAGAGTTGAAGAAGAAGCATGTTTCTACACCGATTCTTACTCTACCATCAGATTCAGGAGGCTATTAGATTTACAGTGATGCTTCGAAGAAGGGTTTGGGTTGTGTTTTGATGCAGCATGGGAAAGTGATTGCATATGCTTCTAGACAGTTGAAACCATATGAGGCGAACTATCCTACTCATGATCTTGAATTAGCTGCCGTTGTCTTTGCTTTAAAAATCTGGAGGCATTATCTTTATGGTGAGAGCTGTGATATATTCACTGACCATAAGAGCCTGAAGTATATCTTTACCCAGAAGGAATTGAGCATGCGACAGAGACGTTGGTTGGAGTTGTTAAAGGACTATGACACTAATATTCAGTATCACCCTGGGAAAGCCAATGTTGTGGCTGATGCCTTGAGTCGTAAGTCGGGAATGATTGCTAGTCTTGACTTTGAGCCGAGGATTCTTAATGACTTAGAGCTTATGGAAGTTGAGCTGTGTGTTCGGGGTCATGATGGCTTTTGGGCTAGCTTGAAGGTGGAGTCTGACTTGATATTAAGAATTAAGGAATCTCAGAAGGATGATGGTGAGTTATGGGCTATTGTACAGAATGTTGAGGATGGTAAACAGTCAGAATTTCGTGTGGATGCGGATGGTGTCGTTTGGTTTGGTGATCGTCTATGTGTTCCAGATAAACCTACTCTTCGTGAAGCTGTGCTTTATGAGGTACATAGTTCTCCGTTCTCTATTCATCCAGGTTCGACTAAAATGTATCATGATCTGAAGCAACACTTTTGGTGGAATGGGATGAAGCAGGATGTAGCTTTGCATGCGGCTAGATGTATGACCTGTCAGCAGGTTAAGATTGAACATCAACGTGCAAGTAGTCTGTTGCAACCTCTTGACATTCCTACATGGAAATGGGACCAGATATCTATGGACTTCGTTACCGGTTTACCTCGTACTCTTCGAAAGCATGACGCGATTTGGGTCGTTGTTGATCGTCTGACCAAATCTGCGCATTTTCTCCCCATTCGCGTTGATTACTCTGTGAGTCGTTTGGCTCAGATTTTTCAGCAGGAAATGGTTCGGTTGCATGGTACGCCGTCTTCTATTCTGTCCGATCGTGATCCTCGTTATATGTCTCGTTTCTGGAAAGGGTTACATAAAGCTTGGGGTACATGGTTTAAATTCAGTATGGCATTTCATCCTCAGACTGACGGACAGTCGGAGCGGACGATTCAGACCTTGGAGGATATGTTGAGGTCTTGTGCTTTAGAGTGGACAGGCCACTGGGATGATTACTTGTGTTTGGTGCAGTTTGCTTACAATAATAGTTGGCATGCTAGTATCAGGATGGCTCCATTTGAGATGTTATATGGACGTAAGTGTAGAGCGCCGGTATGTTGGAATGAGGTCGGGGAATGACTCATTGAGGGACCATAATTGATTAGGATTACTAATGAGAAGGTGGCTGTAGCCAGAGAGAAGTTGAAGGAAGCTCGTACTCGGCAGAAGAGCTATGCTAACCGTCATCGTCGTGATGTTGTGTTTAACTCTGGTGATCGTGTTTTCTTGAAGGTTTCTCCTTTCCGAGGCGTTAAGCGTTTCGGTATGAAAGGGAAACTTAGTCCACGCTATATCGGTCCGTTTGAGATTCTTGAGCGGGTTGGTGAGGTATCTTATCGATTGGCGCTACCTCCCCAGTTATTGCATGTGCATGACGTTTTTCATGTTTCACTTCTTCGTGGGTATAATTATCATCCGCTTCATGTTGTGTCTTGCCCGTTCGATCAGATTCGGGAAGATCTTTCGTATATTGAGGAACCTGAGGCCGTCTTGGAGTGTCAGGAAAGAGTCATGAGAACTAAAACATTTCCATTCGTAAAGATTCTTTGGAAGAACCATCCTGAGAGCGAGACTACTTGGGAGACCGAAGAATCAATACGATCCAGTTATCCGCATTTCTCTTTTTGACTTGGTACGTATTCACTTCGATATCTTCATTTTCGTATTTCAATTTTCGAGGACTAAAATTTTTGTTCGAGGGGAAGAATTGTAAAACCCCAAAATTAACATAATCCGAAATGACTAAAATGCCCTCTAAATTTGAATTTTTAAGAATTTATGAAACCATATAAGTAACACTATTTGAATTTAACCTAAGGTAATTAAAAACTTTAAGTGACCTAACAAATTAAATTAATTAGACCTTACATTATAATTTAAATTATCACAAAATAAATAATTCTCTACACTAGTTAAACTAGGAGACATTATAGAACCATATACTTAAAAAAAAAATTCGGCCTAGATCAAAATAAAAGGATTAGTATGCATTAAAATTAAATTGATATCAATCCCTAAGATATTGGACATTCCTTTTTAAAATCAATCACAATACATGGTTTGTTTTTCTCCCTATATACCGAAATTCCCTTCAAGCCCTAAAATGCCTCCTCCTCCATCTCTATTGTACGGCTCAATCATCAAAAAAAAAAAAAAAAAAAAAAAAAAAAAAAAAAAAAAAAAAACACAAAAACCCTAGCATCTTTTTCTTGTTCGATCCATCTAAGGCAAAAAAAAAAGAGGAACTTTGATCATTGTTCTTGTTCAATTCATATCAATAAATGTAATTGAATATCACATAATTTCATCCATTCGAATTTTTGAATATACCCTAAGTGATCCATATGTTTTCTTGTTTCTCCTATTCGACCTAATCAAGAAGAAGGAAGGAAAGAGGAGTTGGTGATTCGATCGTGTGTTGTTCTTGTTCTTGTTTCGTTGATCACGCTTCAAGGGTAAATTTGTAGCATCCTTCTTGTTGATTCTTGTTTTCGTTTCCTTGATGTTATGGTCGTTTAATATACTCATGAGATAAGAGAAAAGATCACATAAAATCATAACTGAACACATGAAATAACAACTCTAAAAACCTAATATACGAATTGAACCATGTATATATTATGAATTTAATTGTTATGAACATGTTTATGATATGTAAGAATCAACCTATATATGTTTTTGTATTATATATGAAGGCCTTGAGTCAATAGATGGGTCTTTGATATAGTTATACATAAAATAATGAAACCAGTTTCTGTCCAGAAATTTAGGTCAACTTAATTCGATTGGATCTTGATGATAACAACAGGTATTTGGGTGTTTTTGGAGTCTAAAACTAAATTTAAGAAAGAGCTTTCATAAAATATAATCCTTGAAATTTTTAGAGGTCGGGAAGATACATTTTTCGATTTTATAAATTCAAGTGTCAAACTGAATTCGTATGTCTGGAAAAATAGTCTGTGTTTTTTATTTTTCATTTGCAAACCATGTCGAATTAGAAGGTGCCCTTTTAATTGAGTAATATTTCATATGTCTAGTAATTACTGAAATTTTTGTAGATTTTTATAAAGTTTCTAGATGGGGTAAAGAAACACAAATTTTTTTGGTGATTCATCAGATCCGATTCGGGAACATGTTGTGGAAATTGATTTTTCATTCATACTTATACTACTTAATAAAATCTGGAAAAATTATGTAAAATACTTAAGACATTGAAGCATCTCTGAGAAATTTTGGGGATTTTATTTTTGAGTTCTCATATTTTTCATAAATTCGACAAAACATAACAAATTCGTACATAAAAACTGTTAAGGGTTAAAAAGGATTAAAAAAGGTGCTACGTGTTTACTTTCCAAACTAAAGGGTTTAAATTGTCATTCTTTTTAACTAAAGGACTTAAATTGTGAAAACATGTAACTTTATAATATCTACATTTTATACCCTAATCTTATCATAATGACACTATAATCCTTAACTTATATTATATTTGCTTAATAAACCCTAAGACTTATGAAAACTACATTATGAACCCTAAACTTATATAAATGGCGTTACGAACCTTAAGCTACTAATACTTTAAAGTGGTTAAATGATAAACTTGAATGTTAATGACTAATCTTCTAAATATGGAAAGTTACTAAATATGAAAACTTACTATTTTTGGAAAGTTGCTAAATATGGAAAGTTACCTAAAATGGAAAGAAAACTTAAATGAAACTTTTATGATTATGAGACTATGAAACTTATAAGAAAACTTATAATTATTGTAGATCGGGTGAAGAAGGAGTGATCTTCTGCTTCTTTTCATTTCATTGCTTTGCTTGTGTGCTTTGTTGAGGTACATATATTCTTTCCCTTCTCAGTAGGGATACTTCCATTGATCCTATGCCTGACATGATTCCCTTTATTTGACTCATGACTTTCATTGTACGATTGTCATTCTTGTTTATTCATTCTGACATTTATTTAAATGTCTCTGCCACGCTATGCTTATGTTTGCCATGCTTACTTGAGTTACTATCTTGTTTCTCTTGCCATGCTAGATTATATTTATTGTATGCTATGATAGATCTGTGCATGAGCTTACCTAGTTGTGGAGGTATCATGACCATGTCTTTGACGGCACCTTAGGCATGACACTCCCGTAGAGGTGTGATAGATCTACGGTGTTCCCTTTTATGTTATGATTTATTTTTGCATGCACTATTGGCCAACTTTATATGTGTGCTTAGTCTAGTACTGACATACATACTTACGTTAGGGAGCATACGGATGAATCCTAGGTTTTATGTTTTATGTGATTATGGTGACCAGGTGGTGTGTGCCTTGCACATCTTCTCACACTTTTACTTTTATTTACTTAGGGGTCTCCCCTCTTCGTATACTTGTATTGTTTTAGTATGATTTGATAGATTATGATATGGAGTTCTTATGGCACATCCTTATATGAACTTTTACTTATTTCATTAATCCCTTGATTCATTTTCTATTCAGTTCTCATGCACTCTTGATTTTTAGTTCTCTTTCATGATTATGTCTTTCGTTTTGTACTCTTATTTCCTTCGTTTCTTATTTACCGTTATGTTTATGTTATATATATATCTGTTCACTGGGCTTTTTAAGCTCAGCCGCATGTTTTCTTTTTTTATCCGGCAGGTAATAAGCGGGGCGACGAGCTTGGGAATGAGAGAGAGAGTAGGACTTAAAGACCTATTTAGTTATCTTCATTTCGTTGTCCATTGTTTCGGACTTTCATTTATTTCAGTACTTTGAATATTACTTCTTTATTTTGATTTTGTTTGGTTAACCCACTATGCATTTGGGATTTATCTTTTGATACTAGTCTTGATGTTCGAGACTTAGTTATTTATTTAAAATACTTCCGCTTGCATAATGTATACTTTGTATGACGCCATAATGTGATATCTTGGCCTTGTACATTATACGTACTAATGGATGCAAATGGTTTTCACAACACTTACTAGGATTCGAGAAGAGATTATGGACGTGAGTTATGGCATGGACAGAAATACGAGGAACTTAACCAAGCTCAACCCGTATCAACTAATATACCATCCTTCTACTTGAACTATGCACCCGATTGTTTCCAAGCTTCTACAGGTCTTCATGACTTGTCCAAATGAGTTTTTAGAACTGTGAATGTGTTGTGTATATATGCGTGAGTTTGAATGAGGAAGAAGATATGATGCAACTCGGTATTATATTAGAACCGAAAGTTGCATTGTGTTATATTATATGTTTGTAGGTGATATAATATTGCATAGGCATGTTACTTCTATTCTTTGGTTATATAATATAAGTAGTAGGTGGATTTTAGTTAGGTCCAATGTATAAACAAATCAAAAGTGGCATGTGATGAATCGATTATAATAGAAAATTACTCATAATCTGGATTCTTAATCATGTACACATCTCAAGTGGGATTAAAAAGGTATCTTGTATCATTATAATAAGTAAACAGTTCGAAATCAGTAGATAGAGTTGTGTTATAATCGAGTTCGAAGAATCTTAAAGGAAAATATGTATCGGTTTGTATATTGCCTAGGATGAAATTATTGCACGTTGAGCCACTCAAGGGCTATCCGAGATTCCTTGTGGTTATTCAAGTGAGTAATATAATCAGGGGAATGTGCACACAAGGCCAAGGGTGTGTAGGGAATCAAGAGTGAGTATAGGTCGATTTTTAAATATGCCTACGAGGTAAATAATTGGAACCTTGAGCCATACAAGGCTCTTGCTTGATTCCTGGTGATTTGTGGTGCCCAAAGCTGACGCAATAAAACTTTGGAAGCTTGTGAGGGTGTAGCATTTGGTGTGGTTCGACTTGGATATTAAAACACAACTCGATAAGGTGCTATTTGGGTCCAAAAGTTCCCATTTGACATTTTAACGTGTGAGGTTGGCCAAAGATGTGAGAAATACACTCACTAACTTAAATATGATGTAAAAACAATCAATAAAACTAGATACATATGCTTTTGGATCGAATTGGATAATTTGGAAAAAAAAATATATAGTTCAAGTGGGTGCACGATGGCCAAACACTTTGGCCTTAGAAATCGTATCAAGAGTTGGTGTTTGGAGGTGAAACTAGACATCCCAATTCTTGGGTGAGTGGTGAATCGAGAGGTGCAAAGTATCGATTATGTTGTGTTTAAGAATCGAACGAGATCGGGGTGATCCTTGGGGTGTTTGGGATCGAATCGCGAAAGAAGAAAGGAAAATAAAATCTGAAGTTGGGCCTTGGTGTGGGATGATGAACAGTAACCGATTAAATAGAGTTGGGTTGAGTTTGATTTGGCCCATGTTTTATTGTTCTGTGTTATTTAGTTTTCGTGGTTCGCGTGTGAGTTCGTTTCGGATATTTGGTGAATCTATAATAACGTGTTTGTGGTATTTAATAAAATAAAAAAAGTTCAAATTTTTCCGCGAAAATGGTTAAGTGAATAGTAACGAGGGTTTAATAATAGATTAGCGATTATCAATGACAAGAAAATTTTACGGGTTGTTATAATCAGGATGATAGAAATATTACTCCTGAAACTTCACATATGGATCCTAATGGGGGTATGGTTGAACATGACAATGTGAATCATGATCAAGAATGTGCTTCAAATGCTTTATTAATAAAAAATATTCAAAACGAAGTTGTTCGATGTAATGAGCTTAATCGTGAACTAAAAGCACAAAATACGTCGTTAACTGAAAAGCTCGAGAATTATAGTAAACGTATAAATGCTTTTGAAACACAAACTAATCGTGAATACAGATTTGAAGTGGAAAATGGGATGTTGAGACACGAAAATGAGAGAATTTTAAAAGAGTCAAGCGACATCCAAGAGAAACTGAAACGTCAAATATTATCTCTTGAACAAAATTTTCAAAGATGTCAAGCACAAAGCATTGACTTTGAGCTAGCTTTACAACACAATCAAAAGTTTACGAGTTCAGACACAAAACTCAAACATGAAACAAAAAGAGACTGAAGATTTGAAGTCTCAATTGTCTGAATTCGCTGATAAAAAGTTTGAAAATGTTTTGCAAAAGATTGAATCAATGAAAATGAAAAAGGTTGAGTCTCAAATCACAAAAGTTTCCTTTCCAAATCCCCTGTTCGATTCTAATACTCCAGATTTTGAAAAGGAAACGGGGGAGAAAATGTATCTTTTTGAAAATAAAAATCATGTGCTTCAAACAAAAGTGGTTGAGCTTGAAACGCTTTTAGCTCAACAAACAAATGATTTTGAGGATGCCAAAACTGACTTTTTCAACAAAACGACCAAATTCGAAAATTATTTTGAAGGACTTGAAAAAGAAAACGTTGAGTTCGAACATAAATTGGCTCGTAAAACGGATGATTCTAAAGCCGAAAAAGGTCAACTTTTGAAACAAATTGCCTCTTTAGAATCAAAATTGGCATCCCAAGGTCATCTTTCTCTTCAAAACGAATACAGTGATTTGAGAACTGCATACAATGCTTTAAAAGTGAAGTTTGATTCACTTAACCGATTAAAGGGAAAAGCTCCAATTTCAGATTTTTCAACACCAGAAGTGAGTGTTTCAAAGAAGGTTTACACGGGTGAATCTTCAAAACCATTTTCGAAAAAGGTTTCCCAGTTTACAACTTATTTTTTGCAAAAGGAAGGAAGTTTTCGAAGAAACCATGTTTTTCTGAAACACTAACTTCTCTAAAGCTTTCTAATCCAAATGCTTCAAAAGAAAAGACTCTAGTTTTTCCAACTCCACACTCTCGTTTTACGCCGGTAAAGAAAGTGTGGAGAGCAAAACAAAGTGGTTTAACCCCCCCCCCAAATACTTCAAATGTAAAGACAAAAGTTTTTCAAACTCCACACTCTTGTTTTACACCGGTAAAGCAAGTGTGGAGACCAAAGTAAAGTCGTTCAAAACCTTTCAAATATTCAAAAATAGAATTGCTTTTGATGTAACATAAGAATGACTTTGCTTTGAACATTCCAAATACAGGAAGGTTTCCATTTATCACAAAAATAAATCTTCAAAAAGAACCCATGAGGTTCAACACTAGATGGAAATCTTCTTCTTCAGATTTTGAAACTCCAAGAGAAACACCGGGTTTCTCAAACAATTTTCAACGGAAAAAGAGTTTTAAATCTCCATTGATTTCACGAGTGTTATTTCAAAACGAAACGCCGATTTTCATTCCTCGTTGGAATTCAACATCTTTAAATCAGATTGACACAACTTACAAATGGATTTCAAAATTTAGTAAACCCGTTAGCACCGTGCTTAAATGGGTTCCAAAGGTTGTTGTCTAATCTAAACTTTAAAATGACTTCTTAGTACTTCAGCTAAGGACTCGGACTTCAACATGACGACTTGTACATACATTACAGTGTACAACTCGGGTATCAAAGAAAGGAGAGTGCCTTGCTAAACCATTCTTTAAAACCAAGCGTGCACTTTTCCTAAACACTTTTTAATCTTGAGCAAAATTTATTCAAAAATTTTCAAAAGGTTTTTCAAAACTTTTCAAAATTTTGCTCAAGATTTTCTAATCTGTACTCCCCAATTCGCTCCAAAGTATAAAAATGTGCTAGTTTATTTTATCCCAGATGAGCTTAACGATCTTGTTAATAACCTTAGATATAAATCTAAAGCTATAAGTATAAAGACTGTTTCTTTAACAAACTATTAATCACTATGCGGAAACTAGTAATTAATCTTAAGAAGAATTGAAAACAAACACAATAGAATTATCACAAAACACCTCAATATATTAATACGGTTACACTTAAGTAACAGGGTTACAAAAACCTTGAAGTGTTAATCGACTCTAACAATGATACGTACTCTAATCCTAACCCTAGATCCTCCTTTTATAGCTTAAGGAGTCCTAGTCGGTTACAAAGACTTCCTATACAAGAAAATATCTTTTCGTATCTTTTCTATACTTATCAACATACTATACATAGATATCTAATAAGCAGCAGCATGATTACTCTAGCAGCAGAGTCTTCGTAGGCTAGCAGTAGAATCATACTTAACTTATTTCAACATACATCAGACAACACCAGCAGCAGAGTAAATACACTAGCAGCAGAATCACTAAGCTTAGCAGCAGAGTGACACTTAGTGTATTTTCCTTAAGTACCATGAGCAGCATAACCAAAATCATAAGCAGTAGCATCTTCAAACCCAACAATCCTCCCCTAAACTTGATATTTTTTTCCAAAATCATCAAGTTTCTTATAAACCCAGATAAACACCAGGAGGATGCTTCCAAACACTACTTCTGCTCTGAAGTCTTTGATTTTAGCACCTTTCTATACTTCTCTACTAACTCATAGGCTTGATGATCTGAAAGAAATTGTCTTTGTAACTTTAACCTTCCAGGTTGTAGCATCTGAGTAATAACAGCAGTATTGTTGGTGAAGGGGTAGTTTTTTTCCACCAGCATGTATATACTTACACCTTTACCAACCAATTCATGTACTCCACAAGATTGATATAGATACCATTTATGAACCTTGCTTGAATTTAACAAATCCTTCCATTCAATATCTCTCTCATCTGGTTCAAAAATATTCTTCAAATAGTAATTGTGTAGCCTTTCATAGATCACATCTGGTCTTCTATCACCATAATTTTCCTTATAAATCCTCCATAGTTTCACCACATCATCCCTATCCACGTAATGTAACATCTGTGAAAATCTAATAAACTTCTGACATAAGTCATTTGATCTCTTGATTTCCCACCATGCTTCACTTCCACCTTGAATACCATGTGAATAAGAAATGATTGGGTACTTTGTTGTTAAAGGAACTGCATTGTTTATCTCAGGTTCTGATTGTGGTTTATGATCTGTAAACTCCATAATCTTTTTCATGTCATCTGCAGTCACTTCTTCAGAATTACTCTCAGAATCACACCATTTCATTGGTGTAGTTCCCTTTCTTCTCTTAGCCCTACTCTTCCTCTTTTTTTCTGTTCTTTTTACCCCAATGGTGGACTCAGGTTTTTCCTCTGTTACTTCTTTCTCCTTCTCAACCTTATCTGGCATAACTTCTGACACTTTAGACTTTTTAACACTTGGCTCAGGGTTCACATAAGCATTTGGTGCCACTTTCATTCTTGTAAACTCTTTGATCTCAGCATCAGTCATAGGCTCAATTGGTCTGTTAAGTCTTGCATGAGTCTCATAGTAATACTTTGCAACAGCAGCTCTAGTCATTCCTCTGAATGCACTAGGTATCCAATAAGCTTGGTTCCTCAAATACATCTTCATATAATTATACTCATCAGTTTTTGAAGGTTTCTTCTTCTTGTACTCTCCTTTCTTTTGATTCTGCTTCTTTTTAAACTCACCTAGTAGATCATCAATTGCACAATGCCTTTCCTCAGGAGTGTATCTTTCTCTTTCTTCTTTCTGAGCCAGTTTAGCTAATTCCCAATCTTCTTGCAATTGCCTTTTCTTCTCCAATTCATCCTCTGCTTTCCATTGTTCTTCCATTCTCCTTGTAACTTCTTCATCAGTTTCATTTTGTTGTTCTTTGGCAGCAACATCCATAAACTTAAACTTATTCTTAGTTTCTTCAACTGAGATGCCTTTGCCTTTGTCAGTTGATGAAATAGTTGGTTGTGAAGGTTTGGGTATTGATGCAGGTTCTCTTATGACAACTCCTTTAGCCTTTGGTTTTGAGGGTGTCTTTTGTTTTGGTTTTGATACAGGTGAAGAAGTAGGTTATGATTGTGCAGCAGTAGGTTGTTGTTGTTTTGGTGATGTGGATCTTTTGGCACTAAGGTTTAACATGATTTGAGATATGGGTATTGTGTCTTCTTCTGATTCAGCAGCAGACTCAATTTCCTTAGTAGCAGAACTCTTGTCTAACTTAGCAGTAGAGTCATCTACCTTAGCAGCAGAGTGTCCTGCACCAGCAGCAGAGTCACCCTTTGCTACTTCTTCCATCACCACTTCATTGCCAGCAGCATCCTTTACCACACAATCATCATTTTCCCCTGAATCCATGTTTACATTAACATTTTCCTCATAACCTTCATTTCCAGCAGCACCAACTTCTTTTTCCATCTCTACCTCCCCTGAACCCTTGACACTTCCCTCTTGTTCATTCCTCCCCTGTTTGGGAGCATCCTCCCCCAAACCAGGTTTGGATTTCTTCTTGACATGTGAAGTTCTTGATCTCTGTAACACCATAAGTTGTCTTAATATGAGCTTCAATCTTCTTATCTCAGCACCTTGAGAAGATTTCACCAACTTCAGCTCCCTCCTAAGATCAAGAACCTCTTTTGACAATTTTGTACAAGTATCCGTCAATTCTTTCAATTGTTTCAGTATATCCTCACAACTTCGGTCTGTGTTACCTGACCCGAGAGGTTGATCATTGGATTTGGCAGTATGTACATGTGGTGTACCCATCAATTCAATGGTAGGAGTTTCAATACTAGCCTCAACACTTCGACCTGTGTGACCTGGTCCGAGAGGTGTATCATGGGCATTGACATTGTGTACATTATCATCCATCAATTCATTTGTAGTATCATATCTGTCCTCATCACTTCGGGATGTGTTAACTTCCCAGAGAGGTGAATCTTGGGACTAAAACTCAGTCTCAACCCTAGGCTGAGCATCTGAGCCCCCCATTTGAGCCATTTGGCTGGGGTTACCATCATGTGCATTAGGTTCAAGAGAACCCTCAGGAGTAGATGTTGCCAAGGTTGGGGTTTTAGTTATGTTGACACTATCCTGCCTAGTTACTAAACCAGAAGCAGTAGTGTCAGCCCCTTCCTTCATGCCATCTCCATCACCTATGGCAGCCTCATCTGCTTCCATACTAGCACTAGTCTGAGGTAACTCAGTGCTCTTTTCTTGTGAATTCCTAGGTGATTGGGTATTTTGGGGTTCATGATGAGATGATTCACTTGAATTTTCAGAAGAGGATGTGTGATGGGAAGCTATTGGGCTTTCAGCTTCTTCATCCTCATTAGCAGCAGCAACAATGTCCAAAATATGTTGGGACAAAGGAGTTATGTTTCCAGAAAAGCCTGTCCCATTTTTCCTTAGAAAAGAAAACATTTTGATGACCAACTTAGTACTTGGTCCAGTCCCAGTATGTTCCAAGGGTTCCCTTAATTGACTATTGATGATAAGTTGTAAAAACCTTGGATACATATAAAATTTCCCAGAAATATTCTTTTTCAACCCTTCAAAAATCATAGCCGAAAAATTAAATGGTTGGCCTGTGGCCAGGCAAATCAAAGCTGAAGCTTGAGATGCACTGAACTCATTCCACCCAGTTGTTTTAGGGCTAAGACAATGTTGAATAGTATGAATAAGAAATTTCCATTGTGGGCAGAGGAGGCGTTTAAAAATTTTGACATTATCAGATTGCCTCTCATACCCAATTTTCACAAGTTCCTCAAAAATAGTAGAAGTAGGAAGGCAAGTGGTTGCTTCATCATCTGTAAGATGAAGTATTCTTCTTACAGATGTTTCAGTAACAACTATTCTTTCTTCATCTACCGTTGCAACTAACATTTCTTCCCCATGTCTGGTTTCGGCCGTAACAGTAGACCAAAACGCTCGCATGTGGGATTTATATATAGTGGGATTCACTGTTAATGCATACCTTATTTGTGATGCATTGAGAAAGTCAATGACTTCAGTGAAACCCTCAGCCTCAGGGACCTTTTGAAGAAAATCTATTTGATTGTGGTCGGCAGAGTATTCGCGTGTTGTCATCGTGAATTAGTGTTTCAATTTTGGGGGTTTTTGATCGAATGATATAGAATTGTGTTAGGGTTTGAATTGGGTGTAAGTTTGGGCGCTCAAAGTGATTAATGAGATCGAATTGGGTTTTTATACCGTTTAGATCTAATTAGGGTTTTATGCGCGCCAAGTTACAAATTTGACCCTTGACTTTCAAACTCAGCAGCAGAGCTCCAATAGTTGCGGCAGCAGAAAGTTTTGCTTAGCAGCAAAAACTTTTGAACTAGCAGCAGAGTGAACTCTGATCCTTCTAAACACCTTTCTTTTATCAATCAAGCCTTCCCAATCAACTTTTCCTGCAAAAGATTAGTCCAAAACCACAAAAACACACAACAAAGAATATTCCACAATAATCACAATCAATGGTTATATTTAGCAGTTGAATGAACAACTAGCAGCAGACTAAATATAACTTAGCAGCAGACAACACATTACTTAGCAAGCTTAAGAAACAACTTATTTGACTTAACAACAGCACAAATCCTGACAACTTTTTACAAAAACATACAGAGATAAGATTTTTTAAAGATTGATCATTCCTATACTAGCAATTAAAAATTGAAATCTACTTACATCAAAACCTTTAGTAAGTAAATCTGCAACATTATTGTCAGTATGTATTTTAACCACTTGAATTAGCTTTTTCTCATAACAATCTCTAATAAAATGATGTCTTATCTCTATATGCTTTGTTTTAGAGTGAAAAACAGGATTTCTTATAATACACATTGTGCTGTTATTATCAATATAAATTTTGGTGTTCATAAAGTTGTACCCATAATCCAGCAGTTGATTTTGAATCTAGAGCACTTGTCCACACCAACTAGAAGCAGCCACATACTCTGCCTCAGTTGTGGAATTAGCCACCACAGTCTGTTTCTTGCATTGCCAAGAGATCAATCTATGTCCAAGGTATTGACAGCCTCCAGTGGTTGACTTTCTATCCAAACTTGCTCCAGCATAGTCACTATCTGAGTATGCTACCAAGTCAAAAGGTGAATCCTTAGGATACCAAAGGCCCAACCTAGGTTGACCCCTCAAGTACCTAAAAATCCTTTTAACAGCATTAAAGTGAGATACTTTTGGGGACACTTGAAATCTGGCACAAGCACACATAGTAAACATAATGTCTGGTCTTGAAGCAGTTAGATACATCAATGAACCAATCATTGATCTATACAGATGTACATCAACCTCTTCCCCATCTTCATCCTTGAGCAAAGGTTTATTTGTATCCATTGTTGTCTTGGCTGACTTCACATCAGTAAATCCAAAATTCTTTAAAATATCAGCCACATACTTGTCTTGGCTGATGAAAATCCCATCTGCTTTTTGCTTAACCTGAAGCCCTAGAAAGAAGGTGAGTTCTCCCATGGAACTCATCTGAAATCTGCTATGCATGAGCTTCTCAAATTCTTCACATAACACCGTGTTTGTAGACCCAAAAATGATATCATCTACATAAACTTGAACTAGTAGGATATCGTTTTTGTCTTTCTTGATGAACAAAGTCTTGTCAATGGTTCCCCTGTAGTAAGCATTAGATAACAGATATTTGGACAAGGTGTCATATCAAGCTTTGGGAGCCTGATGTAATCCATATAGTGCTTTCTCCACCTTATATACCCTATCAGGATAATCAGGGTCTTCAAATCCTGGTGGTTGCATCAAATAAACCTCTTCATCAATCTTTCCATACAAGAAAGCACTTTTCACATCCATTTGGTACACAGGAAAGTTTTTATATGAGGAATATGCCAAGAATAGTCTAATGGCCTCTATTCTGGAAACAGGTACAAAGAACTCATCATAATCTATTCCTTCAGTCTGAGTGTACCCTTGAGCCACCAGTCTTGCTTTGTTTCTCACCACAATTCCTCTTTCATCCCTTTTGCATCTGAACACCCATTTTGTACCAATTGCCCTCTTCCCATTGGGCAAATCAACTGAGGTCCAGACTTCTTGAAGCTTGAACTGCAACAACTCCTCTTGCATAGCTTCAACCCAACTTTCATCCTTCATAGCTTTATGAATGTTCTTGGGTTCCTCTTGTGACAAGAAACAGGCAAACATGCAATTTTGTAAATCCTTGTGGCTATTCCTCTGATGTCGAGATTGTGCAAATAATCCCTGATTAAGCAAATCACTCAACCCCTTTGATTTACTTCTGGTCTGAACTGCAGATTGAACATCACCAATTATCTGCTCTTTTGGATGATTTTTGTGAATTCTAGTGGTTGGGGTAGGACTGACTGGTATCTCATTCTCCATGTTGTTGAAATCAGCCTCTGCACCAAACCCTTCAAAATTTCATCATCAGTATCAGCATATATATTCACCAAACCAGGTATCGCATCAGAAGAATCATCATTGGGAAACCAATTTTCTTCAGTAAAAGGAAATGTTGATGCAGCAGTAGAACTACTTGGCTTAGCAGCAGGATGATCTGTACTACTGCTAGGCATAGCAGCAGGAAAGTTTGGCTTAGCAGCAGAATGGGAAGTGTTGCTGCTAGCTTTATTTCCTTGGTTTCCTTGATTTGCAGATCCTTCATTCCTTGAATCATCAACATTCTTGCCATCATTTGAAGGATTGTCACCACCTTCTGCATCTTCTTTTGGTACTTCATCATCTTTTGGACTCTTCTTCTCTTTCTCTTTGTCTTTGAAGGCTTGATTGAGCTTCCATTTCTGAAATAAGATAAACTCTTGTGCAGTATCATCCATCTTTGATTGTGTACCTGCATTAGAGTTAGCTTGTGTATCTGCAGACATGTTAGTTGTACCTGCATTTATTGGCTCATAATTTATACTTTTTGTTAATGATTCTATGTCAAACCCCCATTCAGGTCCTTTTCCAGCAACCCTAGGGGTGTGGTCTCACTAAACCTAACATGTAAGTTCTCTTCCACATGCCTAGTTCTTTGATTAAATACTCTAAAAACCTTACTATTTGTAGAGTACCCAACAAAGAAACCTTTGTCTGCCTTTTCATCAAACTTGCCTAGTGGGTCTATGGTATTTAAGATAGTAACAGGACACCCAAATGGTTTCAAGAAATCTATCATTGGTTTCCTACCATGCAATAGTTCATAAGGGGTCTTGTTATGAGGCTTCACTACCTTACTTCTATTTTGCACAAAACAAGCAGTATTTACTGCTTCAGCCTAAAAAGTAGTGGGTAACTTTGACTCAGACAACATAGTCCTAGCAGCCTCAATTAATGTCCTATTCCTCCTCTCAGCCACACCATTTTGCTGAGGAGTTCTAGCAACACTAAACTGTCTTAAGATACCTTTTTCTTCATAGAACTGATTCATCACATTATTCTTAAATTCAGTTCCATTGTCACATCTAATTATCTTAACTTTGTGATTAACTAGATTTTCTTTTCTGGTTATGAAAGCCTTAAGAATGTTTGAGGTCTCATCCTTAGTTCCTAGAAAGAATACCCATGTAAATCTACTAAAGTCATCTGTGACAACTAGGCAATACATCTTTTTATTCAAACTCTTCACAAAAGTTGGCCCAAATAAGTCCATGTGTAACATATGCAAGGGCTCAGAGATAGAGTTCACAACTTTGTACTTACAAGAAGCTCTGTGTTGCTTTCCCATCTGACAAGCAACAGAGGTTTCAGAATTTTCAAAAATTTTTGTAGGCAAACCTCTCACAAGGTTTCCCTTAACCAATTTATTTATTGTTTTGAAATTTAAATGTCCCAATCTTCTATGCCAAAGTTTGGATTCATCAATTGTGGCCTTGGCAAACTGACAAGTTAAATCTCTTTTGGGAAGGATGTCCTTTATGTCCACACTGTATATATTGTCTTTTCTAGGGACTCTAAGTAGTACTAATTTATCATCAGGCAACTTATAGTCAGGAGACAAGACAACACATTTAGTATCTGTAAAAAGGACAAAATTCTTTTTGTCACACATTTGTGAGACACTTAAAAGATTGAACTTAAGTCCATTTACCAAATACACTTTCTCAAAATCCAATTTCCCAGTTTTTATGGTACCTTTCCCAACAATTTTACCTCCTTTGGGGTCATTCCCAAAGGCAACATAGCCACCATCCAAAGCTTCAAAATCCACCAATTTGCTTTGGTCTCTAGTCATATGTGAAGAGCAAACACTATTAAAAATACAATTATCCTTTAGCTCCTTTTATAGATTACCCTGCACAAAAAGTAAGAGAATTAGTTTCTCTTGGGGACCCAAGCCATTACTGACTTGGATCTGCCTTGTGCATCAACATAGTCAAATTTCTTCAACTGCATTGGTGCACTGCTGTGTCTGAGAACATGATCTAAAACCTTAACTTTTGGTTTCCAGACCCAGCAAGCTGAGGCCTTAACAGCATAAAAATGGTTGCCCACAATAGTATCTGTTACAACTTTGGGCACATCAGTAGAATCTGCTGTTGCCTTAGCAGTAGGCACACCTGTTTTCTTTGGAATGGGCCTTTTTGGTGTAGCAGTAGTGATTTTTCTAGTAACACCATTTCTTAGCAAAATTTCCCTAGGAACCATGTTTCTCTTAGGGTGAGGGTGAGTCTTTCTAGCAAAATTCCTATGGTTCACCCTGGTATGTTGATTCCAAACTGTTCTTTTGTAGTAGTAGCAATCTTCTTGCCGATGCTCAAAGGTACCACAGCTGTAACAAGCCCTTTTAATTAATTGAAAATCATCACCTAATCTTTGAGAAACTAGGTTATTCCAATTCCTTTGATTTCCTCTGCGCAAGTTATAGGTTTTTCTAGGGAATTCTCTAGGTTTATCATCATATTCAACCATCTTCCTAGAGAGACTGCTGCCAAACTTAGGCTTTAGAAATTCAACAATTTTAGCTTTAGGTTCAGCTGGTTTAATATTTTCTAACCTTTTAGCCTTAGATGTTGACTCTACCTGTTCATCATCACTATCTGATTCCCAATCTTCAATGATTGGTGCATCAGACAATTTTTAATCAACCTTAGGTGCACTTGTCTTAATAGATGTCTCATTGTTTGAATCACTAGTCTCATCTACAGGTTTTATATCTAACTCAGATATAAAAGATAGTTCCTTCTTTGGAGGTGCAAAAGCACTTTTTACTAGGGGTGGAACTTCTGAATAGCCTTATCCGCTCCCTTTTCTCAGAATTTGACTTCCTATTGATTTGCTGATTAGGTCAGTTGCAAGCTGTTGTTTATCTACAAGAATAACATGTTTCTGGTTTTCTAACAAAGCTGCATCTCTAGTTTTCTCAGCCTCTTCAAATTTCTTATTGAGAACATTAATTTCAAAATTTTTCTTAAAAATTTCTACTTCGAGGTCATTAATTTTATCGACATAATCAATTTCATTCTGTTTTAAGAAATCAAGTTTTTCTTCAACCGATTTAAGACCATATTGATAACCTAGGTTGTCCAATTTTATCTTTTTAAATTCAGCTCTTAATTTTTCATACCTAGATTTTAATTCCTCAATAGTATCTATGCATGATTTAAATGAACAAGAAGACTCATTTGATACCTCAGAGCCTGATCCAGAAGAAGAATAAACCATTAGAGCAAAGTGTTGTTCCTTGAATTCTTCTTCAGCCACCAATGCATAGTTGGGTCCGTCCTCAGCCTGGTCACTCCAGTTAAACTCTCCCAAGCCATCACATGACACTAAAAGAGTAGAAGTTTTAGCTTCTTCAATAGGTATCTCCCTGGTATTCTCCTTGTTCTTCTTTGGTGCTCTGCACTCCCTAGCAAAATGTCCCTTTCTCTGGCAATTGTAGCACTCCATTTTTGATTTATCAAACCCCACATTGGTTTGTCCTTTGTACTGAAGTTGCCTACCAGTCTTTCTCAGAAACCTCCTAGCCCTCATAGTCGGCATTGCAAACTGCCACCTTAAATCAATATCCTCAAGGTCGTCTTCATCAATCTGATCCAGATCTTGATCAGTAACAGAAGTACTTGTAGTAAGTTCAGCCAAGTTAGCACAAATAGCACCATCGCTAATGTTGTCACTATTTGTACTAGCAGTAGGACCAGCAGCAGAAACCAGAAGACCAGCAGCAGAATGATCCTTTTGAGAACTACCAGATCCCTTGTTGTTGGAGGACACAAAGGCTAAGTTGTTTGTACCAGAAGATGAACTAGAAGTTCCCTTAACTTCAGATTCATAAACCTTTAAGTTGTTGTACAAGTCATCCAAAGTCATTGTTTCAAAATCACTCTTATTCCTCCAGACCACTGTATGAGTATTCCACTCAGATGATAAGCTCCTTAGAAACTTCAGGTTGATGTCTTCTTGAGGCATTGAGACCTTCATAAGTTGTAATTGACTTACCAACTTCTAAAGCCTATCATATGTAGCATCAATGTTTTCTGTACTTAAGGCATCAAATGTTTCAAATTGATGCTTGAGCAAATTCTTTCTTGACTTTTTGGTAGCATCATTCCCACCAAATCTGAGTTCAATAGCAGCCATTAAATCCTTAGCAGTCTCAGTATTGCTAAAACTCAATTGATACTCATTGGATATCCCCATCAAGAGTATATTGTGAGTTTTAATCTCCAATCTTCTTTGAGCTTTTTCTTCATTAGTCTTAACGGGCAATGGTGACCCATCAACACCTTTAGCAGGTAGTTTATCTCCATCCTCAATGATTTCCCACATGGAGTAATCAAGCATCTTAATATACT
This sequence comes from Artemisia tridentata subsp. tridentata, assembly GCA_021014915.2. NCBI lineage: Eukaryota > Viridiplantae > Streptophyta > Magnoliopsida > Asterales > Asteraceae > Artemisia > Artemisia tridentata. The sequence continues at coordinate 219,583,240 of CP139508.1, forward strand.
GCTTGATTCTCATCTTCCAAAGTTCGTATTCTCCAACCTTGAGCATTGGTACCTTTGAAGCAGTCACCATATGATGTGAGTCAGATTCCATTGCTTAGTTGATGTTGAAAAGATCTTGATTGACAAAAATTCTTCTTGATAACAGTCTCTAGATCACAAGCTGTTATACCACTTGTTGATCCCAGATGAGCTTAACGATCTTGTTAATAACCTTAGATATAAATCTAAAGCTATAAGTATAAAGACTATTCTTGAACAAACTATTAATCACTATGCGGAAACTAGCAATTAATCTTAAGAAGAATTTAAAACAAACACAATATGATTATCACAAAACACCTCAATATATTAATACGGTTACTCTTGAAGTAACAGGGTTACAAAAACCTTGAAGTGTTAATCGACTCTAACAATGATACGTACTCTAATCCTAACCCTAGATCCTCCTTTTATAGCTTAAGGAGTCCTAGTCGGTTACAAAGACTTCCTATACAAGAAAATATCTTTTCGTATCTTTTCTATACTTATCAACATACTATACATATATATCTAATAAGCAGCAGCATGATTACTCTAGCAGCAGAGTCTTCGTAGGCTAGCAGTAGAATCATACTTAAATTATTTCAACTTACTTTAGACAACACCAGCAGCAGAGTAAATACACTAGCAGTAGAATCACTAAGCTTAGCAGCAGAGTGACACTTAGTGTATTTTCCTTAAGTACCATGAGCAGCATAACCAAAATCATAAGAAGTAGCATCTTCAAACCCAACAAGTTTTGAGGGGGAGTATGTCAGTGTATAATGTTTTAGTTACCTTGAAGCAAAATTTATTCAAGAATTTTTCAAACTGAAATTTCAAAATCTTTCAGAATTTTGCTTCAAGAAGACTCCTTCCCTTAAACTTTAAAATGTTTAAAATTCTCAAAACAAATGTGAGTTTTGAGGGGGAGTATTTCCAAAAGAAAAAATGTTTCGTCAAAATCATGCTTAATGGCTTGTGCAAAGATAACAATACACAACCCGTTCTTATAAAGAAAGGACCCTTGGGTACGCTTCAGTGCCTCAATCCTAAACTAAGGAGCGAAAGCTTCTTACTTTTGAGTAGAATTAAGCAGAATTTTTCAAACTAAAAAAAAAAAAAGAAAAAAAATCTGCTCAAAAGAACAAGTACGACCTTGTTAAGGGGGAGTACTTGAAAACAATAAAATCTTTGTTCAAATCATATAAAGTTCTTGAAATTCTTCCCATAAACCTTAAAAAGCATATTTTAATCAAAAATTTAACAAAAACAACATGAATATGCTATTTTTGAAGGGGAGAATGTATATGTGATTAAAATATGGTAATTTAAATGTTGAAATCTCGTTTGAGCTCGACTCAGAATTGAACCCTCGAATTGAGGATATCAAAAGTCGCTAATCGAAAAGACATGTCCTGGAAGGGTAATAATTTCAAGTCGGTTTATCCAGTGATGTAAACGTGTCTAGCAAAGGACTTGTCTGAGTAGAATGTACCGATTTCGAGAGATTCTTCATTGAATATGACCTCGACGGGTAATAATTTCAAGCTAGTTTATCTAGTGATGTAAACGTGTCTCGCAACGGTCATATTCATTGAAAATCAATCAATTCTAAAAGTGCTGATTCTACCCGACATGTGCAAATTTAATTTAAACACTTATAAGCACATGTTAAGGGGGAGCATTTATGAAAATACAAAACTCTCAAAGTGTTAACAAAATATGTTTTACAATCATAAAAACTTTGAGAGATTTTCAAACAAATGGTTTATGGCAACAATAGGATAGTCATGGAGATATAAGGTGACTAAGGTTAGGAAACCGTCCTATGATCCGCCAGAGCCGGAGGGATCTACCCAAGGACAATACCAATAGTTTAGAACTAGAAAGTCCTAGGTATGATGAAAAAAGGAGTAAAGAAATGAAAGGAGAAAGAAGGGGTTGAAGAATGAAAAAGAAAAATAAAGAAAAGGGTGAAAAGAAATAGCCCTCCATATGATCAACCTTAGGGCAGACACCGGGTTCAATACATATGCTAATGGTTGTTACTACGGTAATACCGGTATTGAAAATTAAGCCGTCATGGACCCAGTGACGCACTGCACTAAACCTTCTAGCCACTCAGGTGTCTCTAATATGACACTTGTTTCATTTCTCACGGAGAACCCTTCATTATCTATCGACCTCTCACTCCGAGATGTGTTGATATTGAAAAGGAGGCAATCTGCTCCATGCCTCCGATGACTAAAACCAATAAGCACTTTATCGAGTCTAGAGCCACGAGATACATAAAAGATCTCATAGGAACACTTAGTATTACTACACTGGTTGTTCAACAAAAGGAACACCAGTTGTAAATTATAAGAGTGTCCTACGCAGATCTTAGTAATCTGTCGAGAACATTCATGAGAGAATTCATAAATTATGATTCTCAGTGATTGAATGGAAATCCTTTCAGGGTCAACATCAAACAGCCCTGACAGCAGGTCACTTTGGTAACCCCTTGTGGGTTACGCTTAGTGTTCATGGTGGTTCCAAAACGGTCAGCATTCGTGGAGTGATACTTCGGTATACTTTAGCGACTCACCTGAATCGTTGATACACTTCGGTGTATCTGTGTCAGCTCTCTTGGGGGCATCTGGTTCAGGAACGGCCTTGGCAAGGATTAGAGAAAGTCTTCACACTATGCTGTTGACGATCTCGAAGTCCGAACCTATAAGTGTCGGATGATTTATTGCTAACTGTTTACATTACAGGTAATCATGGAGACCAGGAGTTCCACCACCACCATTTCCATCATGCTCATATCCCAAAGAAAAGTTCTCACGAAGACTAAGAGATAAGAAAAGTTTACAGAAGTCAAAGAAAAGTCAAAGATCAAGCATAACAAACTTTCACAAGTCAAATATTGAAGCTTATGAAGTGAGAACTACTTGATATATTAAGAACAAAAGTCCAAAGACATATGAGCATGGCGGAAAAGACGTAAAGACATCGTGATTAAAGTACGTTGGTGGAAGGCAAATCAAGACATTACCATATCACTCACAACAAGAACAAAGAACAAAGATATAAAGACGTCAAAGCCGAAGAAGAAAAGAAGACGTCAAATGATCACAAAAACAAGAACGAAGAACACAGATCACAAAGCATGATTGGAACAAATGATCTAGCAAAAGCTATTACACAAAGACTCAAAGTTCAAGACAAAAAGCATCAAAGAAGATAAATGATCATCCATTTCTATTTATGGACCCATAACCCACATGTTACAGAATGAGATCTTAATGATCACCCCTTAGGGGGAGATTGTTGGAAATGCAAAAGTGATGATCATAAATGTAATCAAAGAGAGATCTCAATGATCGTACCTTAGGGGGAGATTGTTGGGAATGCTTAAAGTTATGATCATTATCGAGTCAATGAGTCTTGTAATATGGTCATGTAATAGCTCGTTAGAATCGTAAAAATATAGTCTGCATGATAGTAGAAGTGTGCCGTCTAGTTTAGTCTTAGTATTTACGTTAATGTTGAATTAGTGAAATGCAAACATACACAAGGCTTCAGATCATGTAACAAATCTCTTATGAGACATCAAGATTATGTAAACAAATCTCAGGTAGGTGTACTTTTTGTTAATTGCTTGAACGAAACAAAGAGAAGGGAATAACATATTTGTTATTTTCTTAATCTTTTTGATTTCAGATATTTAAAATGAAGCATAAGCTTCGTCAAAAATGATATGTGATGATGTTTTTATTTTCGTGTATTAATCTTTGAGGTCTATGGCTATTGTTTTACCACACGAAAGAGAAGCGACTGAGATCATTTTATATATTTCATTTGAGTCTTGGTGTTGTATCTGTGAGGTGATGAGGTTGTAGTTAATGATGGATTTGTTGTAGCTTGTTGTTGTGTTGGCTATTGGTGACGGGGCTTAGGATTAGATTGGATGTGTTATGGTTAAAATGATTGTCGATGGGCTGAGGATAGTTATTGGGTGTTTGATTTGGGTTATGTTTTAGTTCCTGGTCTTGCCCTCATACCTTCCTCTTCTTCTTTTTCTTTTTCATTTTAACAGTTTTGACCGGTGAGGAGTAGATCTGAGGTCAAACGTGTCAAACCCAGACTGAGTCAACTCGGAATGAGCCAACTGAGACGAGTCAAAGTCTTAGTCGGAGAGTCCTGGTTTATATGTATTTCCTTACTCGAAGGATTGTAATTTTTTTCTTATTGAAAAGGACATCCTTACTCGGAAACAATTGGACTCCTTATTCGGAGAAAAAGTTAGACATTCCTAACTCGGAATTAGATAGTCTAACTGGAAGATGTCTTACTTGAAAACTTTCAGGTCTTACTCGAGGATCTTGAAAGTTACTCGGAAAAATTTAAGTCCTTACTCAGAGATCTTCAACTAAACCCAGAAAAACCCAGTTTTTCCGACCAGTTTAAAAGGACGTTATGACCAGAAACCGAGACCAACAACAAACCAGATATGACTATTTTCAAACTGTTAAAACAAAAATATGCAAGATAGTAAAAAAACGTGTAATAACAGATTTAAAAATAGTACGTTTTGTTACAAGATTGGACTACAAAATCAACCAATAGTAATAAGGAGGCTCTGATACCAATTATTGGATCATGTTTTGGTTGTTTATGGTGATTCGGGAGGTCGGGTATGATGGAAATACATCATCTTCATGGTTAGAGAGAGAGTGTAGAGAGTGAAAGTAAACTTGGTGTTTTTATTAATGAAAGTGAAAGGATAACAATACACATAAGTCTCACCCCTCCATGGAAGTATGGAGGGGTATATATAGTCACTCAAACACATAACTTTACAATAATTACGCTTCTAGTCCATGTGTTTGAGGCTTACATAATAACTAATGTAATCCTGAATATGTTGTCACATTTTCGTGTTAGAAGCATTCCTAACATAGTAAAGCCTATGTTCTCCTAAACAAGGAAACAATGAAAGTCGAAGAATCACTCAACGTGACATTCGATGAAAGTCCTCCACCAACTAAAACATCACCCTTGGTGGATGATGACTTAGATGAAGAAGAAGCCATTAAGGTCAATGGCAAGAAAACCTTAGAAAATGACATTGAGGATGAAATAGTTGAGGTTGACGAAGTTGTCAACATTAAGGAATCCAAGAACTATCCAATTGAAAATGTCATAGGAAACCTAAACCAAAGGACCCTTATGTCACAAGCAAAAAAAAGTAATTTCTTTTGTTTTATATCGACCGTAGAACCTAAAAATGTCGGTGAAGCGATTAAGGATGAAAGTTGGGTAGTTGCCATGCAAGAAGAGTTAAATCAAATCACCGCAAACCAAGTTTGGGATCTAGTACCTCCACCTACGAATCAAACCATCATAGGAACTAAGTAGATGTTTACAAGTAAACTCAACGAAAACGGCGTCGTAACTAGGACTAACGCAAGTTTGGTAACACAAGGCTATAACCAACAAGAAGGAATAGATTACGATGAAACTTATACACCCGTAGCTAAATTAGAGTCTATTATGATACGCTTTGCCTATGCTTGCACCTTAGACTTTAAATTATACCAAATGGATGTGAAAAGTGCATTCCTAAATGGTTATATCAAGGAGGAGGTATACGTTGCACAACCTCCGGGATTCGTTGATTTCAAAAACCGAATCATGTTTATAAACTCAAGAAAGCACTCTATGGTCTCAAACAAGCTCCTAAAGCTTGGTATGATAGACTAAAATCATTCTTGATTGAACATGAATATACCATGGGAATGGTTGACAACACACTTTTCACGAAGAAACGAAATTCACATCTCATCATTGTTCAAATATATGTCGACGACGTTATATTCGGCTCAACTTGTCCAGAACTGTGCGATTATTTTTCAAAGATCATGCGTGACGAGTTTGAGATGAGCATGATAGGTGAATTAAATTTCTTCCTTGGTCTACAAATAAAACAAATGGAAGATGGTATCTTATTTAATCAATCTAAGTATATTAAGGAGATGCTTAAGAAATTTAGTTTAGAATAGTCTAAGCCCATGAAAACTCCCATGTCTACGGAAACAAAACTCATGAAAGATGAAGAAGGTGAGTTCGTGGATAGCACTAAGTATAGAGGTATGATAGGAAGTTTATTATACCTCACGAAAAGTAGTCCCGATATCATGTTTAGTGTCTGCCTTTGTGCTCGCTCCAAGAGGATCCCAAAACCTCTCACCTTGAAGCGGTTAAGCGTATCTTCCGATACATTAAAGGCACTATACACTTGGGATTATTCTATCCCAAGGGGACCGGTGTAGAAACTATTGTCTATGCCGACTCTGATCATGCGGGAGATTATGTGGATCGAAAAAGTACGAGTGGCGTTTGTACCTTCATGGGTTGTTGTCTAACTTCTTGGTTCTCCAAGAAACAAACGGCTCTTGCTATCTCCACAACCGAAGCCGAATACGTAAGTGCCGAAAATGCACGTCAACAAACACTATGGATGAAACAAGCTCTTATTGACTACGACAACCCTATTATGTGCGATAACAAAGGTGCTATTGACTTGAGCAAAAACCCCGTTCAACACTCTCGTACTAAACACATCAAAATTCGTCACCACTTCCTTCGCGATAACGTCCAAAAAGGAAACATTTCTATTGAGAAAGTTCCCTCTCAAGACAATATCGCCGACATCTTGACCAAACCTCTCAAACGAGAAACCTTCAACTATCTTCGTCTAGGTCTAGGAATGATGGAACATATTCCATAAATCTTATGACTACTTAAATATTTCACTGGAAATATTAAGTCATCCTTCACATCCCTCTTATGACTACTTAAATATTTCACTGGAAATATTGAAGTCATATCTTATGTCTCGTCTCTTGAATTTTTAAATATTTCACTGGAAATATTGAGTCATCCTTCACATCCCTCGTATGACTTCTTGAATATTTCACTGGAAATATTAAAGTCATCTCTTTTCGTCTAGTATAGGTCTTCTCGTTAAAAGAATTTATTAGGTATAAATTCTTTCCTCGTGTCAAAAAGTCTCACTAAATCAGCGAGACTTATTCGACAAAAATCAAAATTGGACAAAAATTCATCCCAGCAGATCACGGCACCACTAAAGTGGCACGGCACCATTAAATTTAATGGTACCATGGTACCGTGTATCTGATACAATCCGTATTTCAGTCCTCTTTTCCCACATTATTCATTTTTAAACTTTCCCAACTTCTTCCATTGCTATCAAAACCGAACCTCACAACCCAAAATTCAGTTACACCCTTTCAAGATCAAATTTGAGGCATTAATTTTCAAGATTATCAACCACTTCCACTTTTTCAACATTAATTGTAATATTTGACTCTAATTTTCTTTACTCTTAAGTCTAGGGTTTGTTCATACATGCAAATTGAATTGGGATTTTTCAATTTTGATTGAGTCTTTATGAAATTAAGGCTAGGTTTAGATAATGTATAATCTTCTTGATTCCCTTAACTTAGGATTTGCATAAACCCACCTATATCATACACTTGGGTCCGAATTTTGCTTTAGATTAAAATGTTTTAAGAGGAATCATGTCTAGGATACTCGTAATTAGGATTAGGAGTCATTAAAACTAAAAATTTTCAAACTTAAAACTCTAGGCGCCAAAACATTGAAGTCGCCAAATGTAACACCCCCTAATTTATGAAATAACAGCGAAAGACTAATCGGGGTATTACGGGGAGGATCTTTGCATAATAATAGAAAACGGCTTGAAAGAGACGTTTTAAAAATTCATTTTTGTCCCATAAAGGTTAAATTACAAAATATGAGAAATATCAAAGTTAAAACTTCCCAATAAAGGGTGTAATAATTTTGGGAATGAATGACACTTTATTATTTTACACCACAGTTAAAACCCTGAGTTTATTGCCCGCTCCGTGCCTTGCTCCTCCGTTAGTTACTTGAGAATACATACAAAAAAGTCAACAAAATTGTTGAGTGAAATCATAAAGTTTGTAAATAAAAATAACTTTGGGTGCACACAAGTAGTGATTGCCTGTGTATTACAATCATGTTTAAATCAATAATATCGTAGTGGTGTATATTGCCCTAAGTCTCATAACACGCAAACGTTAACAGTGTTAGTAACAGGTGTGGGGCCCCCGTGTAATAGGTGATTTTGCCATTTCCTATTTATCTCAAATATAGTGTGTCACGACTAATCCGGCTAGCAACTAAGACTATAATTCCGGCATTAGTGGGACAGGTCGTCAACCTCCAATAGATCTATTCACTATACTCGCGTTCACTCACAAGTGATTAATGGTTCATGATAGAGGGTCTTTTGGCAATAGCATAATTTAGGCAATATCAATAAGGAGAAGCATACAAAATATTTGAAAATACTTGTGTGTTTAATTTGTGGCATGTATCTCCCCCATTGAGTATAAAACTTGTATATAAGTAAAAGTGGGGCTACGACTCACCTTGTGGGTGACTGGTAAGATGGAAATGAGATATCAAGTGAAATTAGGTACACGGCTCCAGAACAGGGCCTGGATAATAGTGAAGTCTAAGTATTTGGTGTTTGTGACTTAATATAACAATGTGTGTGAAAATGAGTAACGGACAATGAATGGGTGTGTGATATGAGTGTGATAGGCTTAAAATGCTTGAAGTTCAAAAATAATATTATACATAATATTATCATGTTTTTATGTCATTTAATCCATAAATATTGTTTCCTCGAAATGTGTGTGAATGAAATGTCAATTAAGTTGTTAAAATTCGTTATGTGTGATTATAAATGTAAGTAAATATGTGAACACGTAATTATAAATGTAAATAAACAAAATGTGAAATAATTATAAACGTAAATAAAATGTGAATAAATGCATACGAATGAGAAGTAAATGTAAAAATGTGAAATAAATATGCAATAAGTTACATCTTGGTCCTTGTACTTTTATCAATTTTACAATTTATACCCTAACGGTGTTAACTTTGCACCGTTAGTCCTTTGTTTATATATATTACATTTTTAGTCCCCAACTTACCAAAATGACATAAAGGTCAACCTATTTACTGTTTTTAACATGTTCAGCCCCTCAGATTATGTTTTGGCAGTTTTACGACACAAGTTTAGGAAGTTGTCACTTTTCATCCAAATAGTAAAATACGTTGCAAAACAAGTCCTTTTTCTACAAAATTTGTAGGAAAAATATTCCAAAAATTCCTTAAGCTTATTAAAGCTTATATTAATGTTTTACAATAGCATATTTGCAGTTTAGCTTATTAATAAGCTATTGGGCTTTTATCGCAAGCGTTAAAGCCCAATAGTGGTTTTTAATCCGTGGGCTTTAAGGGACGAATGGGCTAATTCTTGGGCTTATATTTTGGGTCTAAATAAGTTAAAAAATGTCCCTCAAGCTCAGCTTATTGAATAATCAATTCGAGAGCTTAATGGGCTGTTAAGCCCATTCGATATTGTTAAGGGGAAAACGAGACAGTTTTTAGGCGACAAGGATTGAGCTTATTTGGAGCTTATCAAGGCCTTATGGGGGGGACTTTAAATACTATCTCGGTTGTTGGGACATCTAGGAAATGGGATAAGTACAAATACTAGTGTGTTGTGTTCACGGCATAGAAATAAGGGTCTCATTCCTTAGGTTGTTTAACTTAAGTGTTACGTATTAAAAATAAATAACGCAACTAAACTAAAATGATACGAACTAAAAATAAAACGATATACGGAGCATTTTACTGTTTGTTAGCATCAAGTAAGATCAGAATCTTGTTGTTGCCATCCATTAAAGGAGGTCATACATGTGTTACGTGTATAAAATAAATAACGAGGAGCAACAAAATAAATATGAATGATATACGCTCGTATATAAATTAGAACAATGCATGAGTTGTGTGAATAAGATTCAAAAAGGATTAAAATGGTTTGAGAGGTACTTACAACACCTAATGGATTGTTTGTGTACATTGGAAGGACTAGAAACTGATGGTCCCTAGTAAAGACGTAACACAAGTTATCCAACTACTAATATCATGTTAACTACTCTAGCTACAATACGTAAGACAACTAGTAACGATACAAAGATAAATAACAAGAGATTAGATAAGAGATGAAGAGAAAGATGGTCGATGTTTATTCACTAATAACTTGGATAAAGCTTTCGCACAATAAGAAGAAAACCAACAATAGAAATGATGCCCCAAGCCTTCTATTTATAGGCGTGGGATTAGGGTATCTTACATGTGCTTAGCTTCTAGAAGGTTTTACATTGGATACCACGGTCCATGGGCTACTAATGGACCGTGGACTTTACTTAAACATATAGCCCATATAAAGCAACCTATTTTTCGCGAATGGCCAAGAGTTGTATTTGTGTGAAATGCGTTCCCAACAATCTCCACCTAAGTCTTGGTCATCTTGGTTGCTCGACATCATCTTTGCTTCTTTGGCTTCTGACGTTGTGATAATCTTTGTTCTTCATTCTTGTTCTTGATATGATTTGGTATGGTATGGTAATGATCTGCCATCCTCCAATGGTCTTTTCGTGTTTTCCACCATGCTCATATGTCTTTTGACTTTTGTTCTTTCACTGGTTCTCACTTCTTTAATCTTTGACTTGTGAAAGGTTATAATGCTTGAACTTTGACTTTTCTTTAACATCTTTGAACTTTTTTTGTATCTAAGTCTTTGTGAGAACATATCCTCGGGATATGAGCATGATGGAAATGTGTTGGAACTCCAGGTATTCATGATTCGCTGCATGTAAACAGTTAGCAATAAATCATCCGGTACTTACGGGTCGGACTTCGAGATCGTCAACAACATAGTGTGAAGACTTTCTCTAATCCTTGCCCTGGCCGTTCTGAATCGGATACCCCCGAAAGGGCTTACACAGACACACCGAAGTGCACCTTCAATTCAGTGAGTCACTGGAGATCACCCCACGACTGTAGACCATTTTGGAGCAACCACTATGCGTAACCCACAAGGAGTTACCGAAGTGACCTGCTGTCAGGGCTGTTTGATGTTGACCCTGGCAGGATTTCCATTCAATCACTGAGAATCAAATTTTTGAATTCTCTCATGAATATTCTTGGCAGATTACTAAGATCTGCGTAGGACACTTCCTAATTTACATCTAGAGCCCATAAATGTAGACCATCCAGTGTAATGCTAAGTGTTCCTATGAGATCTTTTGTTGAATCTCTTGGCTCTAGACTCAATTAGTGCACATTCGTTTGGTCATCGGAGGCGTGGAGCAGAGTGCCTCCTTTTCAATATCCACACATCTCGTAGTGAGAGGTCGATAGATGATAAAGGGTTCTGCGTGTGAAATGAAACAAGTGCCTTTTGAGAGACACCTAAGTGGCTAGAAGGTTTAGTGCAGTGCATCACTGGGTCCATGACGTCTTTGATCTTCAATACCAGTGATGCCCAATCAACAAGTAGATTATGTATTGAACCCGGTGTCTGCCCTAAGGTTGAACATATGGAGGGCTATTTCTTTTCACCCTTTTCTTTACTTTTCTTTTTAATTCTTCAACCCCTTCTTTCTCCTTTCATTTCATTTCTCCTTTTTTCAATCATACCTAGGACTTTCTAGTCCTAAACTTTTGGTATTGTCCTTGGGTAGATCCGTCCGGCTCTGGTGGATCATAGGACAGTTTTTCCTAACCTTAGTCACCTTATTACTCCATGACTTTCCTATGTTGCCACAACCAAATGTGACGTGATTGATTTTCTTTGAATATGACCTTTGCGAGACACGTTTACATCACTAGTTGAACTAGCTTGAAATTATTACCCGTCCCGGTCATATTGAAAGAAAATCTCTCACATACGGTACTCTCTACTCAGACTTATCCTTTGCGAGACACGCTTACATCACTGGATAAACCAGCTTGAAATTATTACCCGTCCCAGATAAGTCCTTTCGATTACTGACATTTGATTACCGTAAATTCATGGGTGAGATTTCTGAGATATTACCTCTCGAATTGGTACATTCTACTCAGACATATCCATTGCGAGACACGTTTACATCACTGAACGAATTCAGCTTGAAATTATTACCCGTCCAGGACATGTCTTTTCGACTACTGACTGGCGATGTTCCATCAATTTGAGGGTAAATTTGAGTCGAGCACTCGTGAGATTCCAACTTTTATTACTATATTTTAATCATATCTTTATTCTCCCCCTCAAAAATAGCATACTTATGATGTTTTTGGTAAACTTTATGATTAAAATATGTTGTTTTTGAGGTTTACGGGAAGAATTTCAAGAACTTTTCCTTTATAGAACAAAGATTATGTTTTTCAAATACTCCCCCTTAATGAGGGAATACTTGTCCTTATTAGCAGAATTTTGAAGAAATTTGAAAAATTCTGGTTTAATTATACTCATAAGTAAGAAGCTTTCGCTCCTTTGATTAGGATTGAGGCACTGATGCATACCTCATGGTCCTTTCTTTACAGGTACGGGTTGTGCACTGTTATGTATGCACAAGCCATAATATCACAATCACATAAGCAAGAATAATAAATTATAAGATTAAATCAAATTCTTACATCATCCTCCTAGTCCAAATGTTGTGTAGACTGGATCCGGTCTTTGGAATGTTCGGACCGGGAAGGATGGACGACATCCAACATAGCTTTCAAACCTCCGCATCTGGTCTCTCCGGAATAGCCTTTTCTTAACTCTCCAAATGAACTGTCGTATCGGTCTCAATTGATCATTTGACCATCTCTTTGTCATCTGCAACTCTTTATCACGAACCCGAAGAACCAACCCATCACAGACTTTCTTCAATGTGTTGTCGCAGAACTTATGAATCTCTTGATATGCCATGAAGCAGTTGATTGTCAAATCACTCTTGTAGTCGAATCCAAAGGTGGGCTGACTTTTCATGGTGTATTGAGCTTCTTGTTGATATCCAAAGGATGTAGCAACGATTTAGTTAAATTCAACTTTGTCTGATAGCTCTCGACCCCAAGTTGAAGATCTTCTACACGTTCTTGAATGACCTTCCTTCTGATGAAATGAAGAATAGAAGTGCTGAAGGCATATTGAAGTTCTGGTATGAGATGTTGTAGTCTTCCTTGAACTTTAATCAGATACATGTCTTCAAGATCGTTCATACTTAAGTCCGGGAAATCTGCTTCTGAAAATGTGTAGAGTTATTGATCATGTCTTCTCACTGTGATTTCGGTCAGGAATGTGTAATCATACTTCCTATCTCCTCTCAGACTAGTCACAGTAACAATCCTGAGATCACTTCATACTGATTCTGGAGACTTCTTGGTTAGTTTGCTTTTATACCAAGTCTTTCTTTTCTCGAACCAGTGATAGATACCCAATTCTACATCGTGATCATAGTTCACTTTCTCGAAAACAAAAAGATGAGTTGTTGTTTCCTCGATTGCAGTGTTTGTATAGTGTGCTGCTGGTATCAAGGTGATAGAAGTTGCATACTTGGGTTGACATTGAGCTCCGTGTTTGAGTAGTTCCAGGTCGTTGTTGAAGAAGAATTTGTATGGGATGGATAGTTTTGAATGAACCCTTATCACTGGTAGTGGCTTTGTCCAGTCTGTGATGTATGGCTTGTTTTTGCTGTCAGTGCCAACAACCACATCTGGATTGATCCAGCTGAAATCAGAAGACATGGCTCGAGCGATGTTCTCGAGGTGATACTCGAGCTCAGCTTCACTCGAAGAGTTGTCCTTAAGAAGATTAAATGCATCATTCTTGATTCGACAAAGTTCTCTCTTGGTCATCTTCTTGACCTTTTAAGTACGTTTGAGTTGTTGAGCAAACTCAAGAGTGCTATCTTCAACCGTGTAGGCTTCATCTGCTTGTATCTGAGCACTTACTAACTGATCAAAGAATTCGTTCCCTGGTGTATCATCATCATCGAGCCACGAGACTACGTTCGACCTTTTAGAAGACTTCTTGCTTGTTGTAGCCTTGGCCCTTGGTGGTGACTGGGGTTGATGAAATTCATGTTGATAGTCCATTTCTTCTGTAGCAATGTACTCAAAGTGATGCTCTGTCTCTTTAGGAGCTGACTCCGAGGCTTTTGGTTGTTGAGACTCAATTGTTGTTGACGGTCTGATTGGTTCTTTAAATTGTAAATCAGATCCGCCTGCACCCTTATGCTTCTTGTGTTGGTTGTCAGGGTCTTGGTGTTCTTCATCCCGTGGTCATTTTCCTCTATCGACCGGAACCTTGCATGATTCCAGATTAGCATTTATGGCTTCACAGAGAGCTATTTCTGTTTCTTTTGGTGAGGCAATGGCGGTGAGTTGGGTGAGGAGAGCTTGTTGGAGTTCTTCGATTGTATAGTCTAAAAGTTGCTTTTGCTGGATTGTTGAGTCATGAGGAATTGATGCTGTTATGTCCTTGACTTTTTCTACAATGTTCTCAAAATTTTCCATAAGCTCGGGCATGTATTGCTTGACGTATTTCTTTGTGCTAGCCTTAGCTTCTTTGAGTAGTCGTACTTTGACATCATCATCCAGAAATTCATCCATTTGTTTCTTGGTCTCCTGCAGCTCTTCTACTTGCTTAGACAAACCTTTAACCATATTCTGTAACTCGGTTACTTGGTCACTCAGTTTGTTGTCTCTCTTTGCCTGAGCCAGTTTTGCAGCCTTTTTCAACTTCTTAGATGTAGGAGATATGACTTCAAACCGAGTTACTCTTGCAATCTTCTTGGAATTCTTTCCCTTGATGATTGTTTATGTTGTTTCTTCAGTTGTTGCTTTTGGTGATGGTTGGGGTGATGGTGATTTGGGTGGAGTTTGTGCCTCTGGTGATGAATCAGGAGGAGGGGTTGGAGTCTTAGGTGGTGAGGTAGGAGGTGTTAAACCCTTAGGTGGTGAGACAGGTGCTGTTGAGGCCTTAGGCTGTGATTCCTGCTGAGTTTCATGTGGGGTTAGAGGTAGACGATGTGGAGTGATTGTTGGTGTAGAAATGTATCCATATGCTTCTTTTTCCGCCTTTTCTTTCTCATTCTTCAATCTTTCTTCTTCCATCCTCCTTTCTTTATCTGCCTTCTATTCAGCCTCGAGTTCGTTTGCAGTTTTTGTTGTTTCCTCCCCAATAGGGTGCTCTTCCTCAGATTCGGACCAATCAATAGGCTCATCATGATATTGTTCCTAATTTTCACCTTCCAAAATTTCATCTAGTATTTCCTCATCTGTCAATACTTTCTTGTCCTTGATTTCCTTTTCTTTTTCCTTGCCGGGTTGATTAACCGGACTTATTGGTGGAGGAATATCATCAATATGTGTCTCAGTCCATTCAGGTTGATTGACCGAATCGGGCTGAGACGCATCTTTTGTAGCAACTCCAGTCCCTCCGAGTTGATTAACCGGATCAGGGTGGGTTGGAGTTACTTCTTTGACAGTTCCAAATCCTCCAGCTCCCTTTTGTTCTTCCATTTTCCTTTGTTCAGCCACCCTTAAATCTGCTCTTCTATCTTCATCTTCTTTAGGAGATTTTCTGCTTGCTTCCATTGTGTAAAACCCGCAAATTAACATAAGATGAAAAGACTAAAATGCCCTCGAATTAAATCTTGAGAACTTACGAATACGAATTAAATGAAATTAACCTAAGTCTAACTTAATTATAAAACTATACATTATATGTTTTGTTACAAAAAAAAAAGAAAAAGAAAAAGACTAGTGTTTGCCGCCCCCCCCCCCCCCCCCCCCCCTTAACCAAAAGGGTGTCCACATTCTTGATTTCACTAAACATGGAAAGCCTTTTAATGTGATTGAACCATTCCTAAATTGCCCTAAACACAATTGTCGGTTCTTGTTCTTATCCCATAGACCGATCTTCACAATTCAAAAAGAACAAAAAACCCTAAACAAAAAAATACATCGGCTGTCTCCACTTGTAGCTGCTGCCACGCCTAAAAGATCATCCAAGAAGCTCCAAAATCTCGTTCTAACTCTTGTTTAATCATCACAAGGTAAGCCCCTAACATCTATGATGATCCATACGAATTTTACACATCAAAACTAATCAAAAAAAAGGTGTTTTTGTGTCTTGTTTCTGCTGTTCGACGCCAAGAGTAGGAAGGGAGGAAGAAAAGCTTTCGTGTGGTGTTGTGATTATCCTCGTGTTCGTGTTCTTCGTGGTCTACGAGGGTATAGTATCACCCTCTATGTTCAATCAATATTCTTGTTTTTTCTTTTGGTTCTAATCGAATTTATGCACATAAAATCACATGAAATAATAAAAGTTACAAAACCCTAAAACTATATATATGAATCGGCTGCCACTTTTGGTGTGAAATAATTCGTGAGAATCATGTTAAATATGTTATAGAATGACCAAAATATGTTATGGACTCAACCAAAATCGTTTGGGATGAAAAACTTATGATTTGGATATGAAAAACCCTAAATTGGTTAAGTTGCTGTGTGGACTGTTTCTGAGTTCGAATTTTGTTCAACTTTGAAGGGCTGTAACTTTATGATGGAATCGAGTTTTTGAGTGTTTTAAAATCCCAAAACTAAGTTCATTGAAAGAGCTATCTGGAGAAATTTATTTTGTAATTTTTAGAGGCCTGGAAGGGTACTTTTTGATTTTTAGAAAATTATATGTCTGGTCGGATTTGTGAGTCTGGAAAATCCGTCCGGGTTTTTGATTTTTAATTTTCAAACCGTGTTGAGTTAGGAAGAGTCCTTTGAACTGGGTAATCTATAAGATGTGTGCTACTTCCTGGAATTTTTCTAGATTTTTGTGAATTTTTCTTAAAGGGTTTATAATTGATAACTTTTCGTATGGTAAAATTACTCAGAAATCTGGACATGTTGAGAAAGTGGATTTTTAATACATAACTATACTACATAATAAAATCTGGAAAAATTTGATAAAATAGTTTAGACATATGAGCACCTCTGGGAATTTTTGGGGATTTTAATACTGAGTTCTTATACGATTTAGAATTTATGGAAAACCTGACAAATTTGTACTTAAAACTGTGTGATGTTATAAAAGTGTAAAATTGTGAACTAAAGGGTGTGATGTGTTTATTGTGTAACCTTAAGGGTATAAATGGATATTTTGCTAAAATCAAAGGTCATAACTTATAAAATCTGTAACTTGATGATATTTTCATATTGAACCCTAAACTTATGATAATTACATATTGAACCCCTAAAGTTATGATAACTACTATATGACACTAAAACTTGTGAATGACATTATGAATCATAAGCTAAGAATATGATCATCTCTAATCTTTTAATTTGAAATACGAGAACGTTAATGATCAAAGCTCCTTAATATGAAATGGGAACAAACATGACACCATATGATTATACGAACTTAAGAGAACTTATGTTTATTTGTAGATCGGGTGAAGAGGGAGTGATCATTCATCCCTATTCTTTTGTTGCCTTGATATTTGGTGTGCTTTGTCGAGGTACGGATATTCTGTCTTACCTTAAGACGCTTTGCTTCGTACATTATGTTTTCCCTTTTCAGTAGGGATATTTCTTATGATCCGATAACTGCTATGATTCCCTTTTGTTGATTCTTGGCTTTCATTGTATGATTGCCATTCTTATGTGATTCATTCTGACATTTGTTTAAATGTCTCTGCTATGATATGATTATGTGTTTGCTATGATTGTTGAGATACACCTTCGTTTCTCTTGCTATGCTTTAGCTTTGATTATGATTTGGTATGATATGATAGATCTGTGCCTGAGCTTAACTAGTTCTGGAGGTACCAGGACCATGTGTAGGATGGCACCCTATGCATGACACTCCCGTAGAGATGTGATAGATCTACGGCGTTCCCCTTTATGATATGTTATGATTTTGTGCACTATTGGCCATTTATGCGTGTCTGTGACCAGTCTAGTACTGTCACACATACTTATGTTGGGAGCGTATGGATGCATCCTAGGATTTATGTGTATGTATGATTATGGTGACCAGGTGGTGTGTGCCTTGCACCCCTTTTCACACTTTTGGATTAGTACTTAGAGGTCTCCCCTCTTCGTGCACTTTTATGATATGATATGATATGATTTGACGGATTTATGTATGGAGTTCTTATGGCACATCCTTATATGACATTTTCTTTATTTCCATTTCGTTCTTATATTCAGTTCTTATTCAGTTATCATGTACTCTTATCTTTTGATATGCTTTGATTCGTATGACTTATGATTATGCTTTCGTATCTTTTATTCCTTCGTTGCTTATGCTTATTTACCCTTATGATTTGTTATTCGTATATATCCGTTCACTGGGCTTTTTAAGCTCATCCGCATGTTTTCTTTTCATGTGCGGCAGGTAATAAGCAGGGCGACGGGCATGGGGATGAGAGAGTAGATTATTGAGAGACCCATTGTGTTTATCATTTGTAGTCCATTGTTTCGGACATTCCATTATTTCTGCACTTTGAATATTATTTCTTTACTTTGGTTGGTTTGGTTAAACCGTTATGCATTTTGGATTATCTTTTGGATACTAGTCTTGATGTTCGAGACTTAGTTATTTATTTAAAAGACTTCCGCTTGCGTTATGTATGCTTTGTATGACACCATAATGTGATATCTTGACCTTGGCGGGTCGGGGTGTTACAATTATGGTATCAGAGCGACTGGGTTTGACCTGTAGAACCTTAGAAATGACCTGTGAGGATTTGGGTAGACACTAGGCTTTTCGTTGACGCGATCTCTTTCTTCGTATTTTGACCCTTACGTTTCTTCTGTCCTTTTGTCTCATTTGTGATCTTTCAGATGGTAATGACTCATGAGGAAGCTGCTTTTGATGCTGCTGTGCAGCGAGCTGTTGCTGCGTTGCTCCCTGGTTTGACTGAGCGTATCACAGAGGAGATTAGGAGGAACACCGCTAGTAGTAGTGGTGGTGGTGGTAATGGTAATGGTGGTAACGGCAATGGTGGTAACGGTGGTGGTGGTGGTGATGCTCCACCAGCATCGATCCATGTATGGTTGGAGCGTTTTGGTAAGCAGAAACCGCGTTCGTTTAGTGCTGCTACTTCTCCTGTTGAGGCGGAGAACTGGATTTCTCACATTGAGAAAATCTTTGAGGTGCTTGGGTGTGATGACGTGTTTAAGGCACGTTTGGCTAGTTACAAGTTTGAGGGGGATGCCCTCAGTTGGTGGAAGGCGTATAGGACTGCTAAGGGAGGTGAAACGTATGTGGCTGGGTTATCTTGGGCTGAATTTCGGGAGATCTTCTTTCTCCAGTATTTTCCTCAATCCGAGAGACTGAAGTTTGAGCGGGACTACCATCAGATTTACCAGTTGGATAGGGAGACGAGTGGGGAATATATGAAGCGGTTTGTTAGGCTAGCGGGTTTCTTGGGCGAGAAGGCAGGGCCTCCGGAGGAGCAGGCTTTACACTTTAAGTGGGGGTTACGTGATGAGTTGTTGGATGGTATTCTCAACACTAATTTTGATGATGTGGCACAAGTTGCCAACGCGGTTCGTAACAAAGAGTTGATGCAGCAGAGGTCTAGGCGTGGGGTAAAAAGGTCTCTGGAGGGTGATCAGCAGCAGGTCCAGGGTAGTAGTAGCAGGAATGTTGTTTCGCGGGGAAATGAGTTTCGGAGTACTGATAGGCGGGGTAACAACAACAATGGTGGACAGAATCAGCGGTCAGGTCATGACCAGCAGTATAGAGGTCAGCAGAGTCGGGGCAATCAGCAGAGTCAGGGCTATCAGCAGGGTAATCGGGGTTCTGGTTCTTCTTCGGTTGGTCAGGGGAATGTGGAACGGCTTCCACCTCCTCCCGTTTGTGTTGAGTGTGGGAAGACTCATCCGGGTCGTACTTGCTATAGGGCTTCTGGTGCGTGTTTTAATTGTGGTGAGGTTGGACATCGGGCTAGGGATTGTCCGAAGGCGTCTGGTACCAACCGCGGTAATGGTAATGGGGGTCAGCAGGCTTCCAAGGGCCGGGTATTTGCACTTACCAGAGATCAGGCTGCGGGTTCTTCTGGCACTGTTTCGGGTATGCTCTATTTATTTGATCATTCAGTCCTTGTTTTATTTGATACGGGAGCTACTCATTCCGTTATATCTGTTACGTTTGCTAAATCCATTAAAACAATCGCAACACCATTAAAATATGCTTTATCCATATCAACCCCAATGAAAACTTCCGTAGTCATTACACATGAATACGTGGATTGTCCTCTTCGCTTTGATGATAAGATTCGCCCTGCGAATCTTCTTCCTCTCGATATGTATGATTTCGATGTAATTTTGGGTATGGATTGGTTGTCGGAGCATCGAGCTACGATTGACTGCCATACTAGGCGTGTGATATTTGGCGATCTTTGTAATCCGGAATTTGTTTACCAGGGCTGTCGGCTTGGTAAACCTATTAAAATCATATCCGCTATGAAAGCTCGTTCTTTGTTAACTCATGGTTGTGAGAGTTTTCTGGCTTCGATTAAGGATTCATCTTTGGAGGTTCCTAGTATCGAGGACCTTTCTATTGTTCGTGAATTCCCTGATGTATTTCCTGATGAACTCCCAGGCATGCCGCCTGAGCGTGAAGTGGAATTCTCTATTGATTTAATTCCTGGTGCGGAACCTATTTCCAAGGCTCCTTATCGTATGGCTCCTGTGGAATTGAAAGAATTGAAAGAGCAGTTGCAAGAATTGCTTGAATCTGGTTCCATTCGTCCTAGTGTTTCGCCGTGGGGTGCTCCGGTGTTATTCGTTAAGAAGAAGGACGGTAGTATGAGGTTGTGTATCGACTACCGTGAGCTTAACCGGATCACTATTCGTAATCGCTATCCGCTTCCTCGCATCGATGATTTGTTTGATCAGCTTCAGGGTGCTAAATTCTTTTCTAAGATCGATTTGAGGTCGGGTTATCATCAGCTACGTGTGAAGGAGCAAGATGTTCCTAAGACCGCGTTTCGTACGAGATATGGCCACTACGAGTTCTTAGTCATGCCTTTTGGGTTGACGAATGCTCCAGCGGTTTTCATGGACTTGATGAATCGGGTTTTTCACGAGTACTTGGATAAGTTTGTGATCGTGTTCATTGATGATATTTTGGTGTACTCTAAGACCACGGAGGAGCATGAGAGTCATCTTCGTATTGTTTTGGAAACTTTGAGGCAGAAGAAGTTGTACGCCAAGTTCTCCATGTGCGAGTTCTGGTTAGGGCAAGTTGCATTTCTAGGTCATGTCGTTTCCGCAGATGGTATCAAAATGGATCCGGCTAAGGTTGAGGCTATCACTAAGTGGCCAAGACCGACCAATGTGACTGAGATCAGGAGTTTTCTGGGTTTGGCTGGTTATTATCGAAGGTTTGTTGAAGGTTTTTCTCGTTTGTCCCTACCTTTGACTCAGCTTATGCGCAAGGGGGAGAAATTTGTATGGACCGACGAGCGAGAGGCTAGTTTTAAGGAGTTGAAGAAGAGGCTTGTTTCTGCGCCGATTCTTACCCTTCCATCTGGATCGGGAGGTTATCAGATTTATAGTGATGCTTCAAAGAAGGGTTTGGGTTGTGTCTTGATGCAGCGTGGGAAAGTGATTGCTTATGCTTCTAGGCAGTTGAAACCATATGAGGCGAACTATCCTACTCACGATCTGGAGTTAGCTGCTGTTGTCTTTGCTTTGAAAATCTGGAGGCATTATCTTTATGGTGAGAGCTGTGATATATTCACCGACCATAAGAGCTTGAAGTACATCTTTACCCAGAAAGAGTTGAACATGCGACAGAGGCGTTGGTTAGAGTTGTTGAAGGATTATGACACCAATATTCAGTATCACCCTGGGAAAGCCAATGTTGTGGCTGATGCTTTGAGTCGTAAGTCAGGAATGATTGCTAGTCTTGACTTTGAGCCGAGGATTCTGAATGACTTAGAGCTTATGGAGGTTGAATTGTGTGTTCGTAGTCATGATGGTTTTTAGGCTAGCTTGAAGGTGGAGCCTGATTTGATGTTGAGGATTAAGGAAGCACAGAAAGATGATGGTGACTTATGGGCTATTGTGCAGAATATTGAGGACGGTAAGCAGTCAGATTTTCGTGTGGATGCAGATGGTATCGTTTGGTTTGGTGATCGTTTATGTGTTCCCGATGATTCTACTCTTCGTGACGCTGTACTTTCTGAGGCACATAGTTCTCCGTTTTCTATTCATCCGGGTTCGACTAAGATGTATCATGATCTGAAGCAACATTTTTGGTGGAATGGGATGAAACAGGACGTGGCTTTGCATGTGGCTAGATGTATGACCTGTCAGCAGGTTAAGATCGAACATCAGCGTGCAAGTGGTCTTTTGCAACCTCTTGATATTCCTATGTGGAAATGGGATGAGATATCTATGGACTTCGTTACTGGTTTACCTCGTACTCTTCGGAAGCATGACGCTATTTGGGTTGTTGTTGACCGTCTGACCAAATCTGCGCATTTTCTTCCTATTCGTATTGATTATTCTGTGGGTCGTTTGGCCGAGATCTTCCAGCAGGAAATTGTTCGATTGCATGGTATGCCGTCTTCTATCGTGTCCGATCGTGATCCTCGTTTTACGTCTCGTTTCTGGAAAGGGTTACATAAAGTTTGGGGTGCACGGCTTAAATTCAGTACGGCATTTCATCCTCAGACCGATGGGCAGTCGGAGCGGACGATTCAGACATTGGAGGATATGTTGAGGTCTTGTGCTTTAGAGTGGACAGGCCATTGGGACGATTACTTGTGTTTGGTGGAGTTTGCCTACAATAATAGTTGGCACGCTAGTATTCGGATGGCTCCGTTTGAGATGTTATATGGGCGTAAGTGTAGGGCGCCGGTTTGTTGGAATGAGGTCGGGGAAAGACTCATTGAGGGACCTGAAATGATTAGAATTACTAATGAGAAAGTGGATGTAGCCAGAGAGAAGTTGAAGGAAGCTCGTGCTAGGCAGAAGAGCTATGCTGATCGTCATCGTCGTGATGTTATGTTTAATTCTGGTGATCGTGTTTTCTTGAAGGTTTCTCCGTTTCGAGGTGTTAAGCGTTTTGGTATGAAAGGGAAGCTTAGTCCGCGCTATATTGGTCCGTTTGAGATTCTTGATCGTGTTGGTGAGGTGTCTTATCGTTTGGCGCTACCTCCCCAGTTATCGCACGTGCATAACGTTTTTCATGTGTCACTTCTTCGTGGGTATAATTATCATCCGCTTCACGTTGTGTCTTGCCCGTTCGATCAGATTCGGGAAGACCTTTCTTATAGTGAAGAACCTGAGGCTATTCTGGAGCGTCAGGAAAGAGTCATGAGAACTAAAACCATTCCGTTCGTAAAGATTCTTTGGAAAAACCATCCTGAGAGCGAGGCTACTTGGGAAACCGAAGAGTCAATACGATCCGATTATCCGAATTTCTCTTTTTGATTTGGTACGTATTCATTTCGTTATTGCTTTCGATTTCGCATTTCATTTCGATTTCGCACTTCAATTTTCGAGGACGAAATTTTTTTTTAAGAGGGGAAGAGTTGTAAAACCCGCAAATTAACATAAGATGAAAAGACTAAAATGCCCTCGAATTAAATCTTGAGAACTTACGAATACGAATTAAATGAAATTAACCTAAGTCTAACTTAATTATAAAACTATACATTATATGTTTTGTTACAAAAAAAAAGAAAAAGAAAAAGACTAGTGTTTGCCGCCCCCCCCCCCCCCTTAACCAAAAGGGTGTCCACATTCTTGATTTCACTAAACATGGAAAGCCTTTTAATGTGATTGAACCATTCCTAAATTGCCCTAAACACAATTGTCGGTTCTTGTTCTTATCCCATAGACCGATCTTCACAATTCAAAAAGAACAAAAAACCCTAAACAAAAAAATACATCGGCTGTCTCCACTTGTAGCTGCTGCCACGCCTAAAAGATCATCCAAGAAGCTCCAAAATCTCGTTCTAACTCTTGTTTAATCATCACAAGGTAAGCCCCTAACATCTATGATGATCCATACGAATTTTACACATCAAAACTAATCAAAAAAAAGGTGTTTTTGTGTCTTGTTTCTGCTGTTCGACGCCAAGAGTAGGAAGGGAGGAAGAAAAGCTTTCGTGTGGTGTTGTGATTATCCTCGTGTTCGTGTTCTTCGTGGTCTACGAGGGTATAGTATCACCCTCTATGTTCAATCAATATTCTTGTTTTTTCTTTTGGTTCTAATCGAATTTATGCACATAAAATCGCATGAAATAATAAAAGTTACAAAACCCTAAAACTATATATATGAATCGGCTGCCACTTTTGGTGTGAAATAATTCGTGAGAATCATGTTAAATATGTTATAGAATGACCAAAATATGTTATGGACTCAACCAAAATCGTTTGGGATGAAAAACTTATGATTTGGATATGAAAAACGCTAAATTGGTTAAGTTGCTGTGTGGACTGTTTCTGAGTTCGAATTTTGTTCAACTTTGAAGGGCTGTAACTTTATGATGGAATCGAGTTTTTGAGTGTTTTAAAATCCCAAAACTAAGTTCATTGAAAGAGCTATCTGGAGAAATTTATTTTGTAATTTTTAGAGGCCTGGAAGGGTACTTTTTGATTTTTAGAAAATTATATGTCTGGTCGGATTTGTGAGTCTGGAAAATCCGTTCGGGTTTTTGATTTTTAATTTTCAAACCGTGTTGAGTTAGGAAGATTCCTTTGAACTGGGTAATCTATAAGATGTGTGCTACTTCCTGGAATTTTTCTAGATTTTTGTGAATTTTTCTTAAAGGGTTTATAATTGATAACTTTTCGTATGGTAAAATTACTCAGAAATCTGGACGAGTTAAGAAAGTGGATTTTTAATACATAACTATACTACATAATAAAATCTGGAAAAATTTGATAAAATAGTTTAGACATATGAGCACCTCTGGGAATTTTTGGGGATTTTAATACTGAGTTCTTATACGATTTAGAATTTATGGAAAACCTGACAAATTTGTACTTAAAACTGTGTGATGTTATAAAAGTGTAAAATTGTGAACTAAAGGGTGTGATGTGTTTATTGTGTAACCTTAAGGGTATAAATGGATATTTTGCTAAAATCAAAGGTCATAACTTATAAAATCTGTAACTTGATGATATTTTCATATTGAACCCTAAACTTATGATAATTACATATTGAACCCCTAAAGTTATGATAACTACTATATGACACTAAAACTTGTGAATGACATTATGAATCATAAGCTAAGAATATGATCATCTCTAATCTTTTAATTTGAAATACGAGAACGTTAATGATCAAAGCTCCTTAATATGAAATGGGAACAAACATGACACCATATGATTATACGAACTTAAGAGAACTTATGTTTATTTGTAGATCGGGTGAAGAGGGAGTGATCATTCATCCCTATTCTTTTGTTGCCTTGATATTTGGTGTGCTTTGTCGAGGTACGGATATTCTGTCTTACCTTAAGACGCTTTGCTTCGTACATTATGTTTTCCCTTTTCAGTAGGGATATTTCTTATGATCCGATAACTGCTATGATTCCCTTTTGTTGATTCTTGGCTTTCATTGTATGATTGCCATTCTTATGTGATTCATTCTGACATTTGTTTAAATGTCTCTGCTATGATATGATTATGTGTTTTCTATGATTGTTGAGATACACCTTCGTTTCTCTTGCTATGCTTTAGCTTTGATTATGATTTGGTATGATATGATAGATCTGTGCCTGAGCTTAACTAGTTCTGGAGGTACCAGGACCATGTGTAGGATGGTACCCTATGCATGACACTCCCGTAGAGATGTGATAGATCTACGGCGTTCCCCTTTATGATATGTTATGATTTTGTGCACTATTGGCCATTTATGCGTGTCTGTGACCAGTCTAGTACTGTCACACATACTTATGTTGGGAGCGTATGGATGCATCCTAGGATTTATGTGTATGTATGATTATGGTGACCAGGTGGTGTGTGCCTTGCACCCCTTTTCACACTTTTGGATTAGTACTTAGAGGTCTCCCCTCTTCGTGCACTTTTATGATATGATATGATATGATTTGACGGATTTATGTATGGAGTTCTTATGGCACATCCTTATATGACATTTTCTTTATTTCCATTTCGTTCTTATATTCAGTTCTTATTCAGTTCTCATGTACTCTTATCTTTTGATATGCTTTGATTCGTATGACTTATGATTATGCTTTCGTATCTTTTATTCCTTCGTTGCTTATGCTTATTTACCCTTATGATTTGTTATTCGTATATATCCGTTCACTGGGCTTTTTAAGCTCAGCCGCATGTTTTCTTTTCATGTGCGGCAGGTAATAAGCAGGGCGACGGGCATGGGGATGAGAGAGTAGATTATTGAGAGACCCATTGTGTTTATCATTTGTAGTCCATTGTTTCGGACATTCCATTATTTCTGCACTTTGAATATTATTTCTTTACTTTGGTTGGTTTGGTTAAACCGTTATGCATTTTGGATTATCTTTTGGATACTAGTCTTGATGTTCGAGACTTAGTTATTTATTTAAAAGACTTCCGCTTGCGTTATGTATGCTTTGTATGACACCATTATGTGATATCTTGACCTTGGCGGGTCGGGGTGTTACACATTGCTTTAATAGTATCTATCTGTTCTTGTTCTTCCATGGAAATGACTTGTTCTTCTTCAAATTCATTTTCTTCTGAGTCTGATTCCTTTTCAGCATGAATCCCACCTTCTACTTCTTTAGGCTTATGAATAACCTTAACTCTTCTTTTGATGATATTTGGAAATGAAGGCTTGATTTTCTTTGAATCACTGGAAGCACTCCCGGTCTTACTGCTTCCTTTAGAACGAGTCTTTGAAGATCCTGTCTCTTTTGCAAGTTTGGCAAACCCGACTTGACCTTTGTTGTGAGCATCATCATAGTCTTTGAACGCCTGGGTCTTCTTAACCGAGTTTGTTAAGAGTCCTTCTGGTAACCTCGACCCTTATTTGTGTGAGCTATCTTTAGGGAAGTAGATTAGATTGACAGTCTTATCCATCCTAAACAAGTGCAATTCTCTATCTTCGGGTCGTGGTGGAATGTCGGTGTTCTCGTCAAGCAGCAGACTGATGAGCAATTTGGTGTATCGGACAAACAAAATTTTTGTTAACGGTTTTTTGTAAAGGCTTTGGATCTAAAATACGAGGTCTTCCCATATGAGTGCTGCATAGTCAATATTTTTCTGATTGACTACGCCTCAGAAGATTTGAATATGTGGCAATCGAGGGTGCTCATGCCCACTATCCCTCCCTGAGACAGAACGAACCAAAATGTAGTAAATGGTTCTCCAGGGTTGTGGAATGCATTTTGCGTTGACTCGGGAGATTTTGGTTAGTGGAGTGTTGGGTTGTACATCGTATCCAATGTCGATGAGGAATTTCAAGACATCATCTTCGTTTGGTGTGGGCCAATATCGGTTAGCAGGTTCTGGTGGTTCAGGTAAAGACAAGGCTCTACGAAGGTGTTGTGGGGTGACTTTTACTTGCTTTCTATCCAACGTGCATTCGAAATATCTATCATCAGTATCAAGTTGCATGGTATCCCACATCTGCAGAATATACAGTTCTGGAACATTGTTTGAATTCTCCAACATGCACTTGCACTTGTGTCGTTTGAGGATTTCAATGGCAACTTGGCAACTTGGTTTGGCACACTTGATTTCATCAAAAACATCCCTCGCGTTGTTGTTCCCATATTTTGCCTTGTAACCACGTGGGAAAACTTCTTCCTTTATGAGCATTGGAAGTGGTTGTTGTTGTGGAGCAGTCATTTTGAAATACCTGAAACATCATTCAGACACCAATTTGCAGGATACATGGAAGTTAGCATTAGTTAAACTTCTTGTTTCACATTTGATCCTTTAATTGCTTAGCATGATTTTACAAGTTGACACATGACAATTTCTTTAGAAGTGACAATTTCTATATCATTTGACAATTCCTATGGAAATTGACAATTTCTTTAGAATCTGACAATTCCTTTAGAATCTGACAATTCCTATAGAATTGGACAATTCCTATAGAATTGGACAATTGTGATAGAAATTGACAATTGCGAAAGAAATTGACAATTGCGAAAGAAATTGACAATTGCGAAAGAAATTGACAATTGCGAATGAAATTGACAATTGCGAAAGAAATTGACATTTGCGATAGAAATTTGACATTTGCGATAGAAATTGACAATTGCGAAAGAAATTGACATTTGCGATAGAAATTGACAATTGCAAAGGAAATGACATTTGCGATAGCGATGACAATTGCGATAGCGATGACAATTGCGAAAGCAATGACAATTGCGAAAGCAATGACAATTTCGATAATTTCCTATACAAGAAATTTCGATAACTCTGTAGACGTACTATTCACCAGATTTTTCGCAATTCATCAACACTTGTTACTTTGTTATCACACTTGTTCCAATGGAATCCTATGATGTTTCTAAGTCTTTTGACCAAGTTTTAACAACTTTTAACCACAAAATCTTGAGATTCAATCTGAACATGTTCAACATGTTCTTCTTAAACCCTAATAATCAAAAATCACATCTATGGTGTTTCTGGGTCTAATTCAAAGGTACAAACATTCAATTCGATGCATAAGAACAATATTCTAGTGGTTTAATTATACTACAACATGCACAATCAATTTTCCCCAAATTCAATGCTTAAACCCTAAATTAAGAACATTCAAGATTCATGTTTTTGGGTTCAATTAAGTATACACATTTTATATATGAACATATTCTAAGCAAAACCCACCAACCAACAGCATCGTAAACACTCAGAATCATCATACACATTTTTCGCTAAAGCCCTAGATCTAACGCATTCAATTAAGACAGATTTAGCCATTGGATCAAGAAATCATTCAAAACCATAGTTAATAATCATATAATAAACATGTTATCACTCACAATTTTGAAGGATCGTGAACAAATTTATGGGTTTGATTCTAGCCGTTGATCTTGGTGGTTGGGTGTATTACCTTTGATGGGTGAAATTTTGTCACTGAAGTAAATGATGCAATAACTGCGGTCATTTTCCTTTTTGTTTATCTTTTATTAACTTTGGCATGTTCACGCTTTTAGTCCCTAAACCTTATGTTGTTTGTTTTCATTGACCTAACCCACTAACTCTAAGTCTTAACTTAGCAATATTGGCCCTAACAACTTTCATTCCTATGATATCACCACCATTCCTTTTGAAGCAACAATTTTGAAGAAACCATGCCAGTACAAATTTAAAAAATTTAAAATTTTAATTTATGTCTCCCCCTCAACACTTGTTTAAAAATAATTGATAACGTGTTAAAAATAAACAAAGTGTTGAAGAAGATTTTGTACTTGCATTTTTTTTTTTATATATAGAAATTAAGTGGAAAATCTTTTTGTGTTTTTCATTAAATATTTACAGAGATAGAATTGATGTTTGACTCGGTTAATTGTTTTTAAGAAAACTTTCCAAATCATTTTGAGTCAAACATTTCATACCAATCTGGTGGACCAATTCCACAAATCTTGCATGAGGCAAGGCTTTGGTGAACAGATCTGCCAGTTGGTATTCTGTACCCATAAAGTATAATTTAATAGTACCCTTTTCCACGTGCTCTTTGATGAAATGGTATCGTAGAGCAATATGCTTGGACTTGGAGTGTTATACTATGTTGCATGAGATGGCAATGGCACTCTTGGAGTCGCAGTACATTGGGATCTTGTTGAAGACGAATCCATAGTCCATCAGTTGTGATCGCATCCATATGACTTGAGTACAACATGCAGACATGGCCACGTATTCTGATTCCGTTGATGATAGTGACGTACAGTCCTACTTCTTTGACTGCTAAGATACTAGCTTATCACCCATAAATTGAACTCCCCTTGATGTGCTTTTCCTCGTATCTATGCATCCGGCATGGTCGGCATCTGAAAAAGCTATTAGCGCAAAACCAGAATCCTTCGGATACCAGATCCCCAAGTGAATGGTTCCCTTAATGTATCGAAGGATCCTTTCAATAGCAGATAAATGTTTTTCTGTTGGCCTAGATTGATAACGGGAGCATAGATATGTGGCAAATACAACATCCGGTCTGCTATCTGTGAGATACATGAGAGACCCAATCATACTACGATATTTTATAGGATCAAAGGGTGTCCCATTTATGTCGGCATCTGATGAACTCAAATAAGTACATTTTATTATCATCATTTATCCTATTTATTTGACTTGTTTTATTATATTATATATGAGAATTGATACTTAATCGTTTACTTTTGTAATTCTCAGTTAAAAACAAGCATTTGGTGAAACTTAGCGATTATGGACAAAAAATGGAGCAAAATGATCAAGATTGGAAAAGGCTGCTGAAATGAAGAAATTGAAGACCATTGCCTGAATTTGAAGAATGCACGCATGCAATTCTGTCATGCGTTGCATATGAAACTTTGGTCAACGAAGAAGAACCAACTTGTTCTACTCCAGATGCGCCGCATTATACTTCTTACATACGGCGCATCACTATCAAGATTTCACCAGTTACGATTCAAGATGCAAGAATACATGCGCCCCATACAATTATGAAGATACGCCGCATCTCAAGGCGGTGTACGAATATTCCTGAATATAATAATCTTGGACCCCACGCGAAGTTAAGTCGATGTGCCACATCTACTTATTCTATGCGCCGCATCGATGCCTCTGACAGAAACTATAAATACCCCAAGGTCAGACGAATTTCGAGACCTGACAACACACAGAGAGAGCGAAGCTAACTACCTCGTACAAGAGACGAATTCAGACGAATAGGCAACACAAGACACACCCGAACGAAGATACAAGAGCTGTAAGAAGGTCCTGCATGTGTTTAATTCATTAAGTAGTTTTGTTTTATTGTAATAGTACACTTTAATTCATCAGGATTGATGGGCTTGTGTCGTGTGACTACGGAAGATCACACACTCCCCTTAAAATTGCTTTCCCATTAATTAAAGTTTATATGTTGATGTCTTTGGTGACTTTTATTAGTGTATTGATAACCTCTGTGTCTATTAGTGGCTTGTCGTATGTGACTACGAAAGATCATATTGCTCCCACGGTTATAACTAACTTGATCACTTAGGAATAACTTTTAGACATAAGTAATCATTAAGGGTTTACTCGCCGATAAGATTAGAGCCAACGAGAAAGGGTTAATTACATACACTTCATATAAAACTAGCAATAAAACAAGTGACAAGCTACTTAATTATCAGGACAGGTCTTCTTATTGTCTCAAGTATTTCTCTGTGTACGTGTGTCCTTATCGCTGATTCGTGCTCATTAGTTTAGTTTACTATTTAATTACAACCAAAACGTGCTAGTCTCTCAGGCTGAACCCCCTTGCATTAGATTAGGTTGTACCGCTAACTTAGAATATTAAAATACTGATTAGAATAACTAGATAATACGTCCCACTCTTAGTGATCGCCACTCTACTTACCATTATATTCATACTGACCGGGTACACTGCTCGTTAAGTGTGTGTGTTATTGATAAGTCGGCTAAATATATATTTAAAACTTGAATAGGCATTAATACTGGTAAACCGCAACGACACGCGACCCGCATCAAGTTTTTGGCGCCGTTGCCGGGGAGTGAATTGTTATTATCTGTTAATTTGATTAGTATTTTAATTATGTTTTTCTTTTTAATTTTTATATTTTAACCACTGACCCGTTGTATATTAGTTAGATTGCATCATTGTATTATTTGCATATTTTCTGTTTTTGTGTGTTTTTATTTTCTGTAATTTTTGTTTCTTTTTGTTTGTTTTATTTTCGTTTTTATTTTTTTTCTTTATTTTTCTGCATACTGCTATCGTTGTACTGAGCTTATTCAAACGATACGGCGCATCTATTTTCATAGATACGGCGTATTGCGTTTACTTTTTATAAAATACAACGCGTTTAATAAATTCGAATACGGCGCATCTTTCCCCAAGATACGGCGTATTCTGTTTTTAATAAGAAATTTTTCTAAACATTAACGCCATACGGCGCATCTGTTTTTGCAGATACGGCGTATCTTGTATTTAAATTAAAAACAGTTTTTCGAAATAATTAAACAGATACGACGCATCGATCTTTATCGATACGGCGCATCTACTGAATCAAAAATCTTGTATTTTGAAACGTAACGAAAATACGACACATTAACTTTTGTTAATACGGCGTATTTAACTTAAATAAATATAGTTGATTTTTGATAATTTAAAACTGATACGGCGCATTCTAATTATAAGCGGCGTATCTACTTTCTGAAAAATAAGTCTGATTAAATTTTAACGAAATAAGATACGGCGTATCCAATTTTCTGGATATGGCGCATCATCTGCTGATATCAGTTATTTTTACATCCGTTTCTAAATTCATTAATCTCTCTTCTAGCGAACAAATCCTACTGACGATTTTACCTATGATGACAGGTTTTGCTATGGAAGACATGTCAGTGAACGGATATCTAGCTATGGAACTCTTGCTTTCGGATTCATTCGAAGTGGAAGTTTTTGAAGATGTCAACTTCAATGTACTCACGATTGATGACGATTTATTTTCTTGGGAAACCCCTCTTGAAGCTACTTATAAGGAATTCAAACGCTTATGCAATATTGAAGATGGGATATTCTCTTATGATTTACTAATGAGCTACATTGAAGATGAATTGTTACTTTTATGGCCCATCATTGAATCTAAAGGATTAACTTGGACTACTATCGAAGAAAAAGATGGGAAATTCCAAATTGAATACATGAACTCAGCAAATGCAGTCAACAAATCGAGCAACAAAAGCTATGAAGTCCAACCTATACAAACTTCTTATATGCCTTATTCCGAACAGTATTGGGGATTAGATAAAAACTATCTGGATAACGAAAGAATGTATGCTGAATCGGAGATACTATTTCATGGAAAGTTGGTAAGGTTGATTGATATCTCTTTAGAAGAGTGGCTTGAACTTAAATATGGTGATCCCAAATTTGCTCCTATGAACGAAGTCAAACGGATTGTGACCTCATGGTTGACACGAAGTTTTAAAGAACAATTTAATGAGTTCATGGAGATAAGAAGGAACATGATTGGTAACACTAGCTTTGACGTTTACCATGATCCTAACAATGTTGATTTTTCAAATTGGTTAGCTAGTAAGTTCAATAATCATAAGAGCATGAACCGAGCTACTAAGGATGTGTTATGGGTATATTGGATGAGAGGGGAAGATGAGGAAGTAGAGAGCAACAATGGATCGTCAGATGACAATTCAACGATCAAGGAAGGCATTGAAGAATTATTCAGCATTGATATTGATTTGCTTAATTATGAGACACCCTTATACAAACAATTCAAAGAATTTAATTACCTTCTTCAAATAGATGCTGATGTGCAAACTGGAGATCTACCGGGGTTCAAAACTTATGATGAGTTCAAAAACACCTGGTACTACGAATGTAATGACCAAATACCATGGGTTTGGGATAAACCATGGGAATTTAAGCATATTAATCACACTTGTAAACCTTTCCATTTCAAGGATGGAAGTTGTGAATAGCCAACCTGTGATTATAAGAATGATGGAACCTGTAATGGGGGAAGTATAATTGGAATGAAACGGGTTGGAAACGATGTATACTTTGAAGACAACGATTGGTATGAAAAAATTGAAGACTGCCCACGTAAAGCAGAAGCTTTGCAAGAAAAAGGTAGAATCGAATACTTAAAAGAACTGAAGGGAGCATCGAATACTACTTTTTGGAAATGGGTGCATGGACAATTTGATGATTACACAAAGCTTAGTCGACGCTTACAATGGGAATTGGAAAGAGAGTGGGAGGCGATTCAAGATGATAATAACGATGAGTCATTAATTGATGAACTTGATGACTATTTGAATAAGGATCCTTATTTCAAGTTTGTTGATAAAGACGAAGAAGAATTCATCAAGAGAAAATGTCGACTACTTGGGATACCTTATAATAACCCACCCATGATAATTTCTGAGAAATTTAAAGTCATCAAATACTCTTTGGGACCAGATGAGGAATATGTTGCGACGAAGACCAAAAAGTATATTAGATTGAGTCGTACGGAAGAAAATGTTGCGGAGCTATACGGGAACATCTTTCGGATGAAAGAAGAAGGATGAGACGTGACAAGGACAAAATAAAGAGCTGAACGTGAGTCTAACTTGAAGACTCTGGAATAAAGACAAGTGCTGACCGGGAGACAACCCGGATAAATTTTTAATTTTCTGTTTTCTGTCGAGTCTGTCAGACCTGCAGAGGATACGGCGCATCTCGATCCTAAGATGCGATGCATCTACTGCACTGGTCATATCTTATTTTATTTTCTGCATTTTTATTTTTGACTTTAAAACTTTTTGTCAGTTTATTTAATGCGGTGCATCCCTGGTTAAGGATGAGACGCATCTTGTATTCTGATCCGTATTTATTCCAGGCTCGATACGGCGTATCTTCTTCCATAAGATACGGCGTATCGACTGACCTGATGATTTTCAGTTTTAATTTTTACATTTTATTTTTACTAACTACTAATGTATTATACAAGTTTGAACCTTCTTAACTCAGGTGTGTTAAAGTCTAAAAGGTATTATAGATTCCTGCAATTTTTGTGGATACATCACTTATGGAGCTTAAACTTTCTCATCCACAAGAAATTGATTTTTGCTCTTACACGAATAATGGAGGATCATACCGAGCAAATCTCAGGGGAGTTTTTCTGTTCTAATTCTTTTATTTTCCAATTTTTAACCTTTGACACAAACAACGAGGACGTTGTTTAACTTAAGTGGGGGGATGGAGAATTAGAACACTTACTTGTCCTAAACTTTTTCAAAAATTATGCTTAAAATGCGCTTAGTATATAAAAATTTAAAATTTTTTAGCATGTTTTTGTTTAAGATCTAAGTTGCATAGCCGCACACATAACATTATTTCCAAAAATTGTAACTTTTCAAAATTCACAAATCTATGAGTGTGCCGGTGACTTGTAAACTTTAGAACTTGGCTTGTATACTATTCGAGACCACCATAATAAGTATTATTTATATAATTGGAATGACTTGTCTAAATTGGTGAATTTCTAGGATTACACCCAAATAGCCTTTTTATGTTATGTGATATTAACTAACTACACTGGTTAGTTAACCCCCGTATAAACCCTTTTGTTACTCTCACTTTTAGAGTAAGATACCCCTAGAAAAACACTCAGAGCCATTCCTTTCGTTTCTTACACCTTTGTTATAATGTATCGTTACACCCTTACACCTTAGCCTACCCTATAGATTAAAATCCGTGGTTAATTGCTTTAGGCAAAGTGTGTTTCCATACATTACATGTGTTCGCGTGCGTAATTCATTATCTTTGGTTGAGTCAGGAAATTGCACAATGCAATTGGTATGAAAGTAAATATTGTATATCTTTCAGTTTATTTTTCGTGTGTTTACTACTTTCACTATTACAATTATTTCTGAAAGTATGAAGAGTATGGAAAAATTATTCGGAAAAAGAGTGATAGAAAAGTTGTGAAATTTTACACAATATATGTTGATGTCAAAAAAAAAAAAAAAAAAAAAAAAAAAAAATCGAAAAAAAAATCGAAAAAAAAATAGAAAAGAAAAAGAAAAAGGAAAAGTTGGAAGTTTGTTTTAACCAACTTATGTAAAGTTTTGTATTAAGTGGGAGATATCACCACTATTTGTTGTACTATATTTATGGATTGAATGGGAGTTGGCCGTTATGGGAACGCCAACTAAGGATATTCTTTGATTGAGATCTTGTTGAGTATAATTCGTGTCTACCTAAAGCGTGTGTTTCAAGTGTTAAAGCGTGAGTTATTCAATGATATGAGTCTTATTAATGGGATGGTTGGGATAGTGATTAACCACACTTAGGATTTTAATTTATCTGTTTTGTTTATTTTTCATTTTACACCTATTTGTATCCCAAATATTATCCATACCCCATATCATTCTTCATCCAAACCTTTGATTTATTGAGATTAGGGATTTGAGCAATCTTAAGTATCGTAGTCGTGGATTCGGCTATGTATTTATGATTTTGTCGCCCTTTTTGATATAATATTATTGGTGAAGATTACTTGGTCCTATCTTTAGCCTATTCGAGTTAAGGATTTGAGCAATTGCAAGTATCGTGGTCGTGGATTCGATCATGTATTTGTGATTTTGTCTCTTTTTCTGGAATTTGAGATCGATAGAGATTAAAAAGGATGATCAACCCTTAAGCCTCAAAACCCTTTTTACCGCTTTAGACTTGTTATTCCTTGGCTTTAGTGGGGGAGATGTGTATACTTGCCAAGCTTATGATAGAATATTCGTCACGACTGGACAGTTAAACGATTAGATTTGCTTTTATCGAAATATTTTATTTTATTCCTAATTCGTTAAGTTTTTGGTTGTGTAATTATGATAAAACGAATACGTGCTTAAATATAAAAATAAATCCTAATATCTTTTAGGATACATTTTCATAAGATTAATTCTAAGGTTTACTTGGGGACAAGTAAAGTTCAAGTGGGGGGATATTTGATGAACTCAAATAAGTAAATTTTATTATCATCATTTATCCTATTTATTTGACTTGTTTTATTATATTATTTATGAGAATTGATACTTAATCGTTTACTTTTGTAATTCTCAGTTAAAAACAAGCATTTGGTGAAACTTAGCGATTATGGACTAAAAATGGAGCAAAATGATCAAGATTGGAGAAGGCTGCTGAAATGAAGAGATTGAACACCATTGCCTGACTTTGAAGAATGCACGCATGCAATTCTGTCATGCGTTGCATATGAAACTTTGGTCAACGAAGAAGAACCAACTTGTTCTACTCCAGATGCGCCGCATTATACTTCTTACATACGGCGCATCACTATCAAGATTTCACCAGTTACGATCCAAGATACAAGAAGACATGCGCCGCATACAATTATGAAGATACGCCGCATCTCAAGGCGGTGTACGAATATTCCTGAATATAATAATCTTGGACCCCACGCGAAGTTAAGTCGATGCGCCGCATCTACTTATTCTATGCGCCGCATCGATGCCTCTAACAGAAACTATAAATACCCCAAGGCCAGACGAATTTCAAGACCTGACAACACACAGAGAGAGCGAAGCTAACTACCTCATACAAGAGACGAATTCAGACGAATAGGCAGCACAAGACACACCCAAACGAAGATACAAGAGCTGTAAGAAGGTCCTGCATGTGTTTAATTCATTAAGTAGTTTTATTTTATTGTAATAGTACACTTTAATTCATCAGGATTGATGGGCTTGTGTCGTGTGACTACAGAAGATCATGCACTCCCCTTAAAATTGCTTTCCCATTAATTAAAGTTTATATGTTGATGTCTTTGGTGACTTTATTAGTGCATTGATAACCTCTGTGTCTATTAGTGGCTTGTCGTATGTGACTACGGAAGATCATATTGCTCCCACGGTTATTACTAACTTGATCACTTAGGAATAACTTTTAGACATAAGTAATCATTAAGCGTTTACTCGCCGATAAGATTAGAGCCAACGAGAAAGGGTTAATTACATACACTTCATATAAAACTAGCAATAAAACAAGTGTCAAGCTACTTAATCATCAGGACAGGTCTTCTTATTGTCTCAAGTATTTATCTGTGTACGTGTGTGCTTATCGCTGATTCGTGCTCATTAGTTTAGTTTACTATTTAATTACAACCAAAACGTGCCAGTCTCTCAGGCTGAACCCTCTTGCGTTAGATTAGGTTGTACCGCTAACTTAGAATATTAAAATACTGATTAGAATAACTAGATAATACGTCCCACTCTTAGTGATCGACACTCTACTTACCATTATATTCATACTGACCGGGTACACTGCTCGTTAAGTATGTGTGTTATTGATAATTCGGCTAAATATAAATTTAAAACTTGAATAGGCATTAATACTGCTAAACCGCAACGACAAGCGACACGCATCAGCATCTAGCTTCGGGGATGAGGAAGACATAGGGGTGTTATAGGTGTCACTACTAGTCATGCCATGCTTTTTCAATATTTCCTGAGCATATTTGGACTGACTAATGAATATACCTCGGGGTGATTGGTGAACTTGCAGTCCTAAGAAGAACTTTAGTTCACCCATCATGGACATTTCAAAGTTCTATTTCATTAGTTTTGCAAAAGCGTTTGAATATTTTTTATGGGTTGAACCAAAAATTATATCATCCACATATATTTGTACAATGAGAATGTACTCCCCGTGTTTTTGTATAAACAAAGTCGGGTCAACTGATCCTTTAGTAAAGTGATTGGCAAGTACGAATGCGGATAATTTATCGTACCATTCCCTCGGGGCTTGTTTAAGGCTGTAGAGGGCTTTCTTAAGCCGGTAAACGTGATTCGGATGCTCTGGGTCAACGAAGCCCTCTGGTTTTGTGACGTACACCTCTTCCCGGAGTTGTCTGTTGAGAAATGCCTTCTTCACGTCCATCTGGTAAACGATGATGTTCTGGTAAACGATGATGTTCTTGCTACTGGTGCAAAAGATTCTTTGAAGTCGATTCCTTCTTCCTGACTGAATCCTTTAGCAACCAACCAGGACTTGTTACGAATAACCGTACCATTCGCATCTAACTTATTCTTCCAGATCCACTTCATTCCGATGACGTAAACCCCATCTGGTCTTTCTACCAGTTCCCAGACTTCCAACCTCTTGAACTGATCTAATTCTTCTTGCATAGACTCAATCCAGTTGTCGTAGGTAAGGGCTTCTTTAATGTTTTTGGGTTCGTCTTGACAAACGGTGAGTGCATAAATGCAGGTTTCACCGTCTGTGTGGAGTCGTTGTCTTGTCATGACTGGGTTTTCTGGGTTGCCAATTATATTTACTAAGGGGTGATCCTTAGTCCATTTGTGGGTGGATGGGTAGTGTTGAACATTTTGGTGTAGATTTGACGGTTCCAAATTGCGTGTTGACGACTCTGCAATGTCTGGAATTGTGGGAGCCGGTGCAAATGGATTGAAAAAGGCATTGCCGTGATAATCAACTGGTGTGGGCACTTTAGATGATTGAGGGGGATCGTCAGCTGCAGTCGCAGAAGTAGAAGGTGTTTGGTTAACTGATGATGATGTTTCTGGTTGAGGTGCATCTGCAGCAACTGTTGTGGTTGTAGTTGCCGGGGTAGAAGGTTTTGGAATGTTGACGGTTTGTGTAGCGGAACTTATGGACCCTTCAAAAGTACGATTAACTAAAGTATCATCAAACAGTGGTGCAAACAAGTCTTCTAAGTCTTTGCGGTTGAAGGGTAAGGGTGCAGCTGAACGATCAGGGAAAGACAGTTTTGTTCGGGTTCTAAGCTGTTTTGCTAAGAAGCCAATTATGTGAGCTCATCAAAATTAGCATGTATTGTCTCTTGAATTTCCCGAGTACGAAGGTTCCAAATTCTGAATCCTCTTGAATTTTCACATTAGCCAACAAAAATTCCTATGTCTGCTTTGGCTTTCAGTTTCCCAAGATCATCACGATCATTCTTTGGATAGCAGAGAGCTCCAAAGACATGAAAGTAATTTATATTCGGTTTTCTTCGATGAACAATCTCATATGGTGTATTGGTGTGCAATTTGGTAATCATACATCTATTCTGGGTGTAACATGCGGTGGAAACAGCTTCAGCCCAAAGGTAATCTGGTAATTGAGCATTGATCAACATAGTCCTTGCGGCACCCACTAACGTACGATTTCATCTTTCTACTACTCTATTTTGTTCTGGGCTGCGAGCAATAGATGTTTGATGTTCAATACCAGCTTTCTCATAGAATTCCCGAAGGGTTTGATTCTTAAATTCAGTTTTGTTTTCGGTGAAAATTTTCCTGATGGTTTGGCGTAGCTGAACTTGAATCTTTGTGAGAAAGTTGATGATCATTGATGGAGCTTGATCCTTGGTTCGAAGAAAGTAAACCCATGTCCATCTCGAATAATCATCTACGATTACCAATATATATCTTTTCCCATTAATAGTCTGAACATGCATCGGGCCACAAAGATCCATATGTAGGAGTTGGAGTATATGATCTGTAATGTGCTCAGGTTTTGGGGGAAAGTGAGCACGAGTACTTTTCCCTTGTTCACACGCAAGACATAGATGATCTTTGGCGTATCTGAATTTAGGAAGTCCGTCGACCAACTTTTTGCGAGCAAGCTCGGTCATCGTTTTGAAGTTCAAATGAGACATACGTTTGTGCCACATATAGGCTTTTATGGGATGTACCTTGGAAAGTAAGCATATCGGGGAAGAAGCTGTCATATCTGAGAAGGAAATGGTATAGAGACTGGTGTCGCGTTTTCCTTCCATTAAGTCATTTCCTTGAAGATCTCGAACAAAACAAGATTTCTCCCTGAATGCTACTTCTAATTCACCATCACAGAATTGCCGAACTGAAAATAGGTTGTGACCTAGGCCTTCCACGTAGTATACATGACTGATTTCAATGTTCTCGTTAACATAGTCTCCATATCCCATAATTGTAGCGAAGTGATCATTCTCGAATCTGACCGTTCGATGAACTTTGCGACAAAGTTTACGAGAAGCTTTAGGTTGCCGGTCATATGTCGGGAGCACACGCTAACAACAATCTATAGAACAATTTTAATCACCTGCATCACCAGGAGTTGACACGAATGGAAAATTGGTAACGGTGGATCTCGTTTGGTTAGTAACACATATTTTAAGCAATTTTTGGTACCCATTTAAAGCTAGGTGTGTTTTGTAACCAACGCTGCCACGTCCAACTAGATTCTGCCTTTCTCCTAATAAATGCACTCGGTGATTTGTTTGTCCTAGGTGCAGCTACGGGCTTGTCAACTGTATCTTTAAAAACTACTTGTGGCGGTTTTCCTAATATGGACTTGGCAGCAGTAGTGAGCCTAGAAGAAATGCCACTAGTTCGTTTCTGATTACGAGGGAACAGAGTTTTAACAACACATTTCTGATGATTTCCAGGCAATATACTAGCACGAAAAAAATACACAACTAGCATCAACCATAACATCATTCATAACATTGAAAGATTCAGCATTCATCACATCATTCTTAGAATTAGACTTAGACAAGTTCGATTCTATTTTTGACATAACATGCATTTTATTCAAACTACTATTGTGAACTGCTACTTCTGCATCCTTAGCTAGGCCACTCTTAGGTTTCCAAACCCTAATCTTCTTTTGACTCTTAGAGGTCTTTGATCTGGTAGCCTTATAGGTGCTGCCTAATCTTGTGGAAGTGGAAGTATTCACATTAGTAGTTTGAGTTGATGCTTTCTTAGGTGCCTTATCGACTTTGTACATTCCTAGGGTAATCTCATTTGGTTGTACAAATTTTCCTTTTTCCAAAACTATGTGTTTCCCTTTCAAATCAACAATGATGTGTTTGAGTTCTTGATTTTTTGAATCCAAAATTCTGTTTAAACGTATAGTGTCATTTCTGTTTTGACAAAGTTCATCAATTTCCTTTTCATATTGAAACAGTTGATGTCTTAAGACAGCATTTTCATTATCATTCTGACTTTCTGAAGCATGACTGTTTTGAAATGAAAAAGACGCTTTTTGATTTTGTAACTTTAACTCAAAT
Source organism: Artemisia tridentata subsp. tridentata (assembly GCA_021014915.2). Lineage (NCBI taxonomy): Eukaryota > Viridiplantae > Streptophyta > Magnoliopsida > Asterales > Asteraceae > Artemisia > Artemisia tridentata. The sequence goes on from CP139508.1 coordinate 219,624,948, forward strand.
TCAGCACTTTGAGTCTGACACCATTCCAGCCTTTTGTTAAGTTTGAAAATTTCTTTTACACATCTGGTTTCCACATCATTATTGATCTGTCTAAGACTCTCATTCTCCCTTAACAAATTAGCAATCTCAATTTGCAACATTTCAACATTAACAGCGTGATCATCAACAAGGAATTCATTGCAGGATATATAGATGGAATTCATGATTACAGATATCACATCAAAACAGAGAACATTTTTCAAGAGTCGATCTGCCTCTTTTTCTAAAGCTTTCTTTGACCTTTTTGTTTTGCAATCTTGTTATCTTCAGCTTTGAAAATGCTCATCATTGATGCAACTTCTGTTTGATGTTCCTGTTCCCACTGTGTGGCACAGAGTCACACATGTTTGACATGTGGCAAAAATTGCTTTTGAAAAATGTCTCTCTTTTCTTTCTCATAGGGAGAGAGAAAAGTACAGATTTTAATTTCAGAATTATATTCAATTACATCTTCCAAAAGTTTGATGACATCCATAAATGTCTTAAAATATCAAAGATTGCGACATTGTTTAGGCATTTGTGGATCGACACTCGGTTTTGGCAATGGGCCATTAACTTGTGTGACAGTGGTTACAGGACCATCTACAGAAGAAACACTTATTTCTGTTAAAGACAATGATTGTTCTGGTTTATCTGTTTGAGAGACAAAAGTTTCACTAATATGAAATCTCTTTGAATAATCATATGATTTGTTGTAAAAGACACTGCTCAACTTAGATCGACTCTCGTCCTCATGTTCCAACTCTTCATTATTATCATACACAACAACATGCTGGAAAGTTTCATCAAACAAATATTCGGCACTGTACAACTTAGGATTTTCCTGAGTGCTTTTTGTAAGAAATGTGGTTGATCATTTCCAATTGCAAATCCATATCCTTTAGGATTAGGTTTCACAGTTAGTTTTTGAATTGTTGTTACTGAATCACCCGTTTTATACACAACGTTTTGAAATTCTTTGAGCTTACTTTCCAACGCAACAATCTTTTCAAGATATGAGTTAACTCGTTTCCTTGTGGTTTGTTTTTCTTCAATAAGATCATTTTGACAGTTGGAAAACTCTGTTTTAGTTTAGAAATCTCAGAGTTTAGTATGTCAATTTGTTTTTAAAATTCAAAGTGCTCTTGTTCTTTTTGAGAAATCAACTCATTTTTAGAAACATTTAGCTCATGAACTTGATGTTCCAACTCTTTTACCTGAACGTACGATTGTTGGAAAGCAACCTCAAAGCTTTTTTCACGTTTTTCTTGATTTTCATAATTTGAAAGTTGCATTTTGTAGCACTCAAGATCCTTTGTTAACAGTGCAACTTTGGCTTTTAGGTTCCGATTTATGTCATTGCATTTATCAATTTCTGACTTTTGAGCATTCAATTGTGTTTGAGTGGTCAGCAATAAGGTCATAAGCTCTAGATCTGAATCATGCAAAAGCTCATTTTGGTCAATATGATCATGATTAGTATCATCAAGAGGATCATCAAATGAAACAACGGTGTCAATTTGATCATCGTCGAATGTGACAACGGTGCTTATTTGATCATTGTCTTGAGAGACTAATGATGAGTCATTTTGAGCAATATGTTCCGGTACAGATGAAGATGCAGATGGTGAAGCAATTTCATGAATAGGACATGAAGATTCGGGTACCTGAGATTAGCCGTCAGTATCATATACTGGGCCTGTCTCACTGATGTTCATCTCTTGCATATTCGCCATCAACATAACTGCTGCATTTGCTTCCAGATCCTCCATCTCATCATCAGAATATGCATTGGCCATAAAGCTTTGTTCCTTTTCATTCACAATTCCACTAGCTTCATCCTTTAATGCCATGACAGGAGCTTCTTTATGATATTCACTACCCATAGTCCTCAGCTTAGGGCAGGCATTTGCCAAGTTACCATTTCCTCCACAATTGTAGCAAGTAATTGACGTGTTTGCAATTCCTATCTTTTCTGTTCCAGCATTCTGAACCCTCCTTTGTGCATTTCCCATGTTGTTTCTACTACCCCCAGCTACATTAAACCTCTGTCCTCCTGAATTGAACCTTTGTGCACCAGAATTCCCCATGTAGTTTCCTGATCCAAACCTCCCTGAAGACCTATTCTGAATTTCAACCCTTCCATCATGGATCACTGCTTGATTCCTTGTGTTTGAAGAAGAACTTAGACGATTGTTGGATTTGTTTGAGAATTTGCTGAACGCTCTGGCAATTAATGAAAATCCTTCATTCAGCGAATTAAACGCATCATCTTCTTCATCGTAGTCAGCATTGGAGTACATTATTGAATCAGAATGGTTATATGAATCCAGTTGATTTTCAGAAAATTGAGAAGGTGCTTCGTATGGGACAATTTGGTTTGACGGTTGTGGTACAAAACCCGAATGAGGTGGTGATGGTTGAACAAATTCCTGGTTTGGTGGTGCAAAGTGTGATTGAGCTATTAAAGCAAGGGAGTTTGAAGTAGGTGCTGGTGAGAAACCTCCACGTGCTGCTATGTCCTTATCAACTTCAGATAATCATACAATAACCCATAAGAGACGTCATTTATCTTTTTGGCTTGTCGAACAAACGTGACGTACTTCTGCCAATCTGGTCCAAGACATCCTAGAAACTTTGAATTCACAGCAATCTTAGGTAAGGTGATATTGTGACGGTCCAAATCATTGATGATATTTGTGAAGCGATGGTAGTATGATTCTAAGGATTCCCCTAGTTCGATCATGAAATGAGTGTACTTCATGTAAAGCTTAGATTCCAGATCCTCTTGGTTGAGTTTGGTGCCTTCCATGAGAAGATGTACATGCTCCCACATGTCCTTAGCTGTCTTTTGGGCATCAATACTCCTAAAGATAGGATTAGGAATCCCTTGGAGTATGTAAGACATAGCTAGCTCATTTGCCTCTTGTTGTAGTACTTGTTCTATTGTTTGTTGAGCTAAAGGAATCGGGGTTGTCGTTGCTTCTCTTGGTGGGATAGCATTTGGATTACCTAAACCGTTGTTGTAGGGACTGGATAAGGTCCTTCTTTGATGACCTTCTTCAGATACTTTCCATGGGGTTTCCTCAGTTCGATGAATCGAAGAAAACGACTGGATCATTGTACATAGTTTCCTGGTGTCAGCATTGGTGGAGTGTCCTGAGATCCTGCCTCATGTCTGGATTGTTGACTACTGATAGCTTCACACATCTTGGTAAACCAGTGAGGTTCTCTTGAGGATGGTTGGTAACTCTGCATTGGTTGTTGTGGTATGATTTGTTGCTGAGGTACTGATTGTTGAGGGAAAAACTGATGTTGTTGCACAAAAGCATGTTGTTGTTGGTATTGTTGATGAAATTGTTGTGGTTGCTGATGATATTGTTGTTGTGGATCCTGTTGTTGCTGATTGAAGTAGTAGTTGCAATGCGGTGGTTGAGACATTCTTGTGTTTTTGTTAATCGTGTAGATAAATAAAATGTGTGTTATGAGTTATGAGGTTTCGTTTTAATTAAGTGGTGTTTTTGTTCAATTTTGATAAATTACTGTTCACAACAATTGCGATAACACTGTTCACGCTTCCAATTGCGATAAGAGTCTAAATGGCGATAAAGTTTACAACTGCGAAAAGTATCTAAATTGTAAAAGCACATAGAATTGCGATAAATCCCAAGAATTGCGATAACTCCAACAATTGCGATAAGAAATTGGAAATTGCGATAAACTTTCTAAATTGCGATAGAACTAACAATTGCGATAAGTTATCTTAATAGCGATAGAAAAGGCAATTTCGATAAGTTAACAGAATTGCGATAGATCTAGCAATTTCGATAGATTATCAAAATTACAATTTCGATCACTTTCTCAAATCTTATACAAGATATGAGATTTAAACGCCAAGTCGAAGTATTTTCACAAACTTATTCAAGCAAGGAAAATACTGAGTTCCAATTGCGATAAGTCCGAAGGCTTCTGAAGATTGCAATAAACCTCTTTTTCCACAATTGCAAGAAACCCTCTTTTGAACCAAATTGGGATAAACCCTCTTTTCACCAGATTGCGATAAACCCTCTTTTCACCAACTTTTTCAGATTTCGTCTAAGCTTTAAAAAATGATGGTTTATCTGATTGTTTTGGTTTCTAACGATTAAATCTACGTAAATTATAATGAGTTTTGCAACTTTGAACGTGAAAAACCAAAATTTGGTGAAGTTTTATAACTAGCAACGATCTAAATTAGTGTTTTAAGACTCAACTTTGAACAAAAAAAACTCAAAGCCACACATAAATTACGAAACCAAACGTAAACACTAATAGATACCAATGTAATCTACTCTTAAACACACAAATTAACTATCCTTAGGAAATGATACCACTTGATGGTCCCTAGTAAAGACGTAACACAAGCTATCCAACTACTAATACCACGTTAACTACTCTAGCTACAATACGTAAGACAACTAATAACGATACAAAGATAAATAACAAGAGATTAGAGAAGAGATGAAGACAAAGATGGTCGATGTTTATTCACTAGTAACTTGGACAAAGCTTCCGCACAATAAGAATATAACCAACAATAGAAATGATGCCCCAAGCCTTCTATTTATAGGCGTGGGATTAGGGCATCTTACATGTGCTTAGCTTCTAGAAGGTTTTACATTGGATACCACGGTCCATGGGATACTAATGGACCGTGGACTTTACTTAAACATATAGCCCATATAAAGCAACCTATTTATCGCAAATGGCCAAGACTTGTATTTGTGTGAAATGCGTTCCCAATAGAAACAAGGGTGAAACTTGAGTAAACTTGCTAGAACCAAACTAGTATGCTCTCGTTAAGGATTCGATAAGGTGAGATTTGATCCTTGTGACTTGGAAACCTTTGGCAGAGTGATGCTAGATGTGAAAAGGGTGTGTAATCTTTGTGTGTGTGAGAGTTTTACGTGAGAGTGAGAGAGTGATCTTGCATGAATGTTTACTCGTTATATATATTAGATGAAGATTGTAATCTTAGAGCAACTTGCAAGTGAGATTCTTGGCAGACAGATAAGGATATTATTCGAGTGACTAGAACAAGTTGAGGTGAGAAGTAAGTAGATTTATGGGAAGGTAACTAGAGAGACTTATATGTGTACATGTATCTCGAATTTAAGTTCTATTATCCTGTCTGTGTTTGGTTGAAAGTTGCGGTGGGGTATTTGTGTCTCATAGAATAGATATTATCCGAGTATTAAAGGTGTCTAGGAGTGAGTTTAAGTGTATAAGCGTGATCATGGATTGCAACGTATGAGTATAAAAGTGTATACGTAACGTACATTTTATTTTAATGGGTCCAATATAACTTTAACGTGTCACATTGTGAATAATGGGTGAGAAACGAATCATTGTGCTTGTATTTGATTATGGGAAGTCGAATTAATTTAAGAAAATACATTTTGATCGAGTTTAGTTATAAAAATGTACTTTTGTACAATTTGTTCTACGTTGTTAGTGCCTTTTGTTTTGGGTCTAGTTCGAGGCTTGCATATTCAAGTCATAATCTAAAGTTTGTCGTTCTTGATTATTTGGGAGGTGAAGAATTGGGTGGTATAAAATGTGGTACGTGTTTAACGTCAAATATAGGTATAAACGAGGGCATTTGATGGCCTAGTGATCGATTGAAAACGAAAGAAAGAATGAAAATGTGGTTCATGGGCCATGAATAGTAATGGGCTATTTTATGGGCTAATAAATGTGTGTTGGGCTTGTGTAAAGTGTAAGTGGTCTATTGGATCACTAGTGGTTCGTTGTGTTAGCGCATTTAATTGTTCTCGTAACGTATTGGTAAAATTTTTAAGTTTGGACCAAAAATGGTAAACTGAACTGTGTTAATATTTAACACTTTATTAGGTGTTGAAAATGTGGTTGTCAAGGGTGAAAATGTGTTGAAAATGTGGTTGTCAAGGGTGAGGGGGTTATGGAAAAAGATTCGTCTAGGAATTTCCATTCGGAATTCAAGGGGACGTAACTTCGTTAGATTTACTAACACTAGATGAAACAATTTGAATGTCTTGCCACCTAATGGATCCAACGGCTATGAATAGTGAAAACTAACGGTCAGTTTTTCCTTATAAATACTCTATTTAATTTTCATTCTTCCACCAACCATATTTCTCTCATATAATTCCTTCAAAGTGCCGCACCTTATCACCATGCTCGCGATCATGTACGTTGTTCTCACGGTTACCTACTTGGCCTATGTTCCCGATGAAGATTATGAATTCTTGGTTGGAGTTATAGTGGTTCTTGTTCCAATCCTAATCCTAGCTATTGGCATGGACAAGGTATGGGGGTAATAGTCTCGAGTTAGGATCGTTAAAATGAGTCCTTGTTGTGTTTCTATGTAGTCTTTAATGAATGTGATATAAAACTTGTTTGTTTTTATGTATATGACCTAGTCTTGCTATTGTGTTAATGTTTTGTTTGTATTTATCGTACAGAAGAATCAAGGTGATTCATCCCGTAGTGGCTCTCGCTCTCGTAGGGGTGGTGGTGTTCTTCGTTGGTTTGGCGGGTCAACCTATTGGCGATTCTATACCTTTCTTAGTAATCTTTGATACGTTAGAACTACCGCTGCTAATTATATCGTTATGTATTAATTTTTGTGGATTCTAATAAAATTTACGTTATTTGTGCTTTCCATATTGATTGTACAATAAATTGCACGAACAGGGCTTCGATGATGATCAAAGGATTTATGGCGTGTGAGTAAGTATGAGATATGGTAAGTTGATAGTAAAGTGGGAGAGTCTAGTTGAAGTTACCATGATTCTTACCCATCTAAGCTATTTATAGGGGAGAAATAGGCCTTAGAGGGCAGTTGCACTTGATTCGGAGATCATGGGGGCATCCCATGATTTGTGGTAACTGCTAGGGCTTTGTGGGCCATGATCTCACCCTTGGCGGGAAAGCCTAAGGGAAGAGGAGACGTGGGTATGACAAGGTCAAGGTAACTCTCCGTTCTTGTCCCTTCGAGAGGAATACCCCGAAGGGATTAGGGCTTCGATTGGCGGATTCCCACATGGTAACCACTTCATAGATGAATGGTTTTACGCCAATGAAACGTGTTAGGAGATTAACCTTGGCCTCCGAAGGGAGGGCTTTGTACAGGTTCGAAGGGGAGTCCTTTGACCCGTTCGGAGGGTACATCATCAAGCCCCCCAGTCGAAAGTGATATATACGTGCAAGTGTATATTGCATTCGACTGCAAAAACATGCTACACTCTATCCCTTTCGTCACAAATTCAGACGGAATAAAGATAAGTGCTTAAAAAAATTACAAAATAAATGTGGCTAATGAATATCCAACTACCACACCCTAAGCTACAGCAGCTAGGATTTCGGTAACCACAAACTTCTTTTCAAAATTTGAAAAGCAAATTTGAGTCCGTATATTGCTCGGACTATGATTGCACATGGATGGTCAGGATAAAACTTCAAAAGATATACCTAAAACCTTCATAATCCTAACCCTAGATCACTTTTCTATTGTGCCCAAAATACACATACACAATACTGTGCTTCGTGCTTCTTCTGAGTCTTAAGGTAATCACCCTTCCCAATTCGTTGATCTTTTACTCTCATCATTCTTGGTTCAAGATGAGTATGGCAGCAAAAAGGATTATTAGGCAACAAAGATGTACCTTATCAAAACAGGCTTTAATAGAATTTCTTAGAAAATACCCTATACCCAAGGAGTTTAAAGTTATGCTTCCAAACAAAAAACCAAAGTATTTTTGATGCTCCAACGGGGTATATGGGGCTTTATGTGCATGCATTTGCGAAATCCAACTTTAGGATTCCAATCCAACCCTTAATCTTGGGGTTTTACAATATTATCAAGTACATATATCCAGGTTGAATCCCTTTGGCTTAGCCAAGTTGACCACCTACATTGTTGTATGTAAAGCTTATGGCTATGAGCCAACGCTTAATGTGCTTAGAGGCTTTATGAATCTTTTCCCTGGTGGTGATTGGTTAATAGTATCTAAAAGAATTGAGCCTGATGTGCCTTGCTTAAAAACTAAACCGTTTGCCAATATAAGAAAATGGAAAGGTTTGTTTTTCTATGTATAAAACACGAACATACCTCCCGAATACCCAGCTTTGTTGGATAAAGCATTCCGATTTGACGAGAAACGCTTTGATGATCCTTTGCCACACTTCATAAGGAATAATCCCCTTTACCAACATCTTGCAAGCCATCCATTTGATATTCAAACGTTTCCTGAGCCGATATTGTATATGGCGGACATTGTTGATCATTGGGAAGGCTCTCCGTTGAAACCTGAGATAATGTGTGAAGGGAAAAGTATGTATATACCCATTCAAATAAAGTAAGTAACTTATCTGCTGATATTTATCTCTTTCCTTTTGTTGCTGTAGGGATGGCATTCAGGAACTTCGTTGTAGCCCGTGGTACCAGAGAGGTTAGTTTCATCACTAAAGAGCCAAAGAATGTGAGCTACGGAGTAGGCTCTCCATCAACATCAGTTAACAATGACGAGACTCCGCACTTTGTAGAGACTATAGCAGATTCTGATGATCCCCTTATCAAGGAATTTCAAACGAGGCTCATAGGGACTTCCGGCATGTCAGACAAGAAGAAAAGTAGGAAAGGCAGAGTTGCCATGTCTGTGAAGACTCCTCCGAAAAGGAAATTATCTCTTCCAACCCCTCCAACAAGAATGGTTAAACCCAAAGGCTCCCATGCTAAAACCTTTATACGTACCACCCTAAAGATTCCTGAAGATGATACTCCTAGTAAGTTGAAATCTTGCATTCGTAATGAAATTCATGCATCATATAACTGTTATCCTATCTTTCGCAGGCCTGCCTGACATCAGGGAGCTTCTGAATGCCCATACGTGTCATCAATTGGTTGAAAAAATGACACCTGCTAGTTGGAGAGGGATTTTGGATAACATGTCTATGGAAGAGCTTTGCAACTTTCATTCCAAGAGTTATGCTAGACTGGCTGTTTTGGATAATCATCTTCATTTTCGAACAAGGGAACTGGTTCAAACAGTGGTGGCTGTGAGAGGGAAAATGGATGCCATCGTAGCCAAAGAAAAAGCTAGGGATCATGAGTATGATGAGTTAGAGGCTAAAGTGTAAAGAAGTAATGGAGAACTTTGAGAAAAATCATGTTGTACAAGACATGCGAGCAAAAATTAATAGCCTCAAAGGACAATTAAGGGAGTCCTAAGCAGAATGTGACAGGTTGAAGGTGAGGAAGCGAAGGTATCTGGCTATAGGGCACAAATTGTTATGCTTGAGTCCAAATGTACAGGTCTCGAAGCCAAAAGGGCAAGGTTGGTTGAGCAGGAGGTCAAGCTTTGCGAGGAGGTTGATGGACTTAAACTTTAGTGTAAAAACTTGAAGAAGTATCGAGCTAAGGTAGTTTTGAAGGTTGTTCCTCATGTGGCAATGGAATTGTACCATAGTGATGAGGTGGGGGAGGTTATTGGGAGGTTGGTGAACACGACTATTTTTTTATGGTACCTGTATGACATTGGAAGAAATAGCCCAAATGAAGAAACCTGTGGTTTCGTCGGAGATACCCTACTATTATCCAAATTCTGAGCAGGAGTATAATGATGCTGGAAATGCGTTCACTTCAGCAAAGTACCCTTTCCTCATTGAAGCAACCAAAGATCCTTCAGCTCCAATAGAAGATCTCTTGTCAAAGAAACCAAGGACGATTCAGCCTCCGTCTCCAATTAGGAAAACTGCTTCTGTCCATCCTTCGTCTACACCACATTGAAAAGTTCCTTCGTCTCCAACTTGATGCTCTAAATCTTCCATGTTGGCATGAATTTGACCACAAGGGTGATTTTACCCCTTAAACAATGTCTTATTATGTTTATTGTGCCTATGTTTTAGACAATTTATTTTTGTTGTTGTATTGGCTTCGACCCATTCTTTAGACAATTGTTTGGGACATTTTGGCTTTGACCATGTTTGGCCTTATGAATGCCACTTAGGGACAATGTCTCGTTTTGAATGTCATATTTTTCTTCTCTTACGCTTATGATAAACATACACATACAACCTAAGGCTATAACCTTATTGTGTGTATTTTGAACCAAGATTTTAAGAAATTGTATAATTTGACAACGACCAAGGGTCGCGACCTACTCCTTCTTTATCCTTAAGATACGAAGGGCTTAGAATACCCTAAGACTTTATAGGAAAAGTTTATGTGAATTGTAGTGGATGTTATTTGTATACAAGACATGTGTCCTACTACATCCTTCGACATTGAAACTTGTAAAGTACTTGGTTGAAAAAATCTTTGTTGTAAAAGATGAAACAAGAGATTTGAGGAAATGCGTTATATCATTAATTGGGTAGGTAGGATTACATCATTTTAAGAAATGAACACTAGGAAACATACCATTAATGCTTCTTTCCCAAAGTGAGAAGAATTCGTTACATGAAATTGAAAAAACAAACTGAGTCTTTTATAAGTTTTATATGTAAAACTTACGAAGATTGGTACCATTCCAAGTCCTATCTTCATTTGTCTCCTCTTCGAAGTTCGTAATGCATTCCGTTTTGATGCTTATTTCGGAGGGTATAATAGCCTCCGTTCCATAAGTAAGGCTAAAAGGAGTCTCCCCATGGCTTGACTTGGTGTGCGTCCTATGTGCCCACAGAACTTGGGGAAGTTCGTCTTCCCACCCATGATGGCTTCATCCCAACCTCTTCTCAATTCCGTTAACAATGTCCCTATTGGTGACTTCGACTTGTCCATTACCCTGAGGGTGGAATACGGAAGTAAATGCCTGTTTGATCTTTAGGCCTTCACAAAAGACCGGGAACACCCCTTCGGTGAATTGCTTACCGTTTTCGGAGATGATAATGTGATGAACCCCAAATTGACAGATTATGTGTTCCCATACAAACTTTTCTATATGCCTTCCTGTAACCGATGCCAAAGGCTTTGCTTCAACCCACTTGGTGAAGTAATCTATGGCTACCACCAAGAATTTTACTCTTCTTGGAGCCACCGGTAAGGGTCCGACTATATCAATTCCCCACTGGGAGAAAGGCCATGCTGAGGTAACAGAGGTCGTGTCTTGTTTAGGTAGCCTTGGGACTTTGGAGTGAATCTGACATGCTTCACACTTTTGTATTATCTCCATCGCGTCCCTGTGCATGGACGGCCAATAATATCCGAGCTTCATTATTTTCGAAACAACGGAGCGGGGGCCTGCGTGCAAACCACAGGATCCTTCATGTACCTCGCAGATGATGTTTGAAGCTTGCTTTGGCCTCACACAACGAAGCCATGGAGATAAGAAGGATCTCCTGTAAAGATGATCTCCAATAAGTCTATATTGGGGAGCTTTGACCCATACTTTTCTTGCAAGCTTAGGATCTTCTGGCAAAATTCCACTGATCAGGTACTCCCTTATCGGAGTCATCCAATTGGAGCCTTCTTCAAGTATGACACCAGAAACTTCGCCTCGTTTAATTGACCTATCGGCCAATACTTCCACTAAAACATCCCTTTGTTAAATGAGCAAACGCCATCGAAGCTAACTTGCTTAAGGCATCTGCCTTCTTATTTTGGTTCCTGCGAACATGTGCTATATCATAGGACTCGAACCCTTGAAGAAGCTCTTTAGCTTTATCCAAATATTGTTTGATGATGGGCTGCCTTACTTCCTAGGAGCCCTTGATTTAGTTAGCGACTAGCTGTAAGTCCACAAAAATGGAGAGGTTCCGAACCTCCATGTCCTTTGCAAGTCGAAGGCCGGCTAACAAAGCTTCATATTCAGCTTCATTGTTGGTAGCTTCGAACTCAAAGCGTAATGCATAAGTGTACTCCTTTCCTTCCGGATTGACCAACATTAGTCCTGCTCCCGAGCCATCGGAGCTTGAGGCTCCGTCCGCGTATAATTTCCACCCCTCCTTCATCTTTGGGGGTTTTTCCTTAGGGATTTCTTTGTCTTATCTGGGTTTGAAAGGTGTTTCAGCAAGAAAATCCGCAAGTATCTGACCTTTGACGGAGTTTCGACCCTTGTACTCTATCTCATGTTCTCCCAGTTCAATGGCCCACTTGGCCACTCTTCCTGATTTCTCATGCTTCGATAATATCTGTTTAATTGGCTTCTCAGTCAATACGCTCATTTTGTACATATTTTAGTAGCATTATTTGTATGTTTTTGAATATTATTTAGTTATATTTATGATCATTTTATGCTTAAAAGTTGTTAAGATGTGTTCAGGAATAGGTACAAGGAAATATCAAAGAATGACGAAGAAAAGCTACGAAATCATGAGAATATTAAAGAAAAGGTCATCATCAAAGATCAGTATTCATGCTACGATTATTTCCGTTGTACATGAGAAGGATGAAAAGATGGAGTCAAGATTAAGTGCTAAAAAGTGTGTTAAAAGTTGAAGTTATATGCTAGCTCAAGGTTGAAATACATGTGCAAAACAAATCTCAACCCAAGGTTGAAGCTGAGATTCAAACCCAAGGTTCAAACTCAACCTGAGGTTCATGTCTGACGTCCCAGCCGCCGGTTCAAGTCTGAGCCATGGGTTGAGAATTTTCTGAGTAGAAGAGTTGCATTAACTCTTGGTTTTAACTACCATAATGACTTGAGTCCGATCACTTCCTTTCTTTTATGGTTATTGAAGGTTTATGATAGTTTTTGGGGAGGATTTCAAGCATAAATAAGACCCCCAATCACCCCATACGGAGACACACTTACAATCAAGCCTTACACCATAGGGACTTGATCACATTACTTACTAAACCCGAAAGAGCTTAATAATCTCTGCCATTCTCAAGAAGATCCCAAGTAGAAACAAAGAAAGTGTTGGTGATACTTACTAGAAGAGGTGGAAGATTCCCTTGTTTAATTGGAGGCCCTAAGGAGTGCTATAACTCTTTATTTACTCATTGTAGTCTTGCTTTTGGGTAACTTTCTTTACTTTAATTAATCATGATTGTTAGGAACACGTTTTTGTAATATTTCAAGTCTTGACCATTTGCGATATGTTGCTTATTTGGGTTTTATGTTTAGTTTTAAGGTGCGGTCCATTAGAAGCCCATGGACCGCCCATTTTGGTAAAATTACTTCTAGAAACATTATTGTAAGAGTTGCCCTAATCCCTTGCCTATAAATAGAAGGGTAGGGAGCTCATTTTGCAGGTTGGTTCTTCATTTCTTATGCGTAAGCCTTGTCAAAGTGTTTAGTGAAATGATAATCATCCGTCTCTCTTTCTATTGATCTCTTCTCTACACCTTATTATCTTATCTCTTATTGTTCGTAGCTTATTAGATAAGTAGTAGTGCGTGTTTCTAGCTTTTCATAACGTGTGTGTGTGTGTGTTTGAGATAATCTTATGACCTATCAAGTGGTATCATACGCCAAAAGGATAGTTAGAATAGTGTTTTGAGTAATTTTAATCGTATTCTAGGTTGGTTTTATAGATTAAGTAAAGTTTTTGTTCAAGTTCTTTAGTTAATCTCTTTTTTTGTTGGAACATATTTCATCTCGTTAAAAAGCTCAAAATCTCATCAAATTTCCATTTACAACGTTATTGATCTTAAATTTCTTCATACTTTGTGGTTTCTAATCGTTAACAATCAAAAACAATTAGTTTGCTATTGGTTTCCTTGACGATTTAGTGAAATCCGAGCAATTCACGTATTGGAAAAGTTGGTGAAAAGTGCATTTTGGCTTCTGGGTGAATTCCGACAAGTTAGGGTTTATCGCGATTCGAATTCTGACAAGTTAGGGTTTATCGCAATTGGCAGATCTTCAGATTATCGGCATTGGGACTCAGTATTTTACTTGCTTGTATAAGAAAGTGAAAATACTTCGACTTGGTTGCTTCTCATCTCTTGTATAAGAGTTGGGAATTATTGAAATTGTAATTACGATAAAATTATCGAAATTGCCATAAAATTATCGCATTTTGAGAATTTATCGCAAATTGCCTTTCTTATCGCAATTTAAGATAACTTATTCAAATTGTTATATTTTATCGCAATTCTAAGTTTTATCGCATTTTCTTCTTTCTTTATCGCTATTTGGAGTTTATCGCAATTGGGTGAACAGTGACTATCGCAATTGGGTGAACAGTAATTATCGCAATTGGACAAAATCTTTTGATAACCAAAAACCAACTTCACATAACTCTTAAAACACAAATCTCAATTACCTTCAAGATCCAAAGATGTCTCAACCACCACACTTCAATTACTACTACCAGCTACAGCAATATCCTATACAACAGCAACTTCCTCAACAATATCAACAGCAACACGCATTTGTGCAAAAACATCAATTCCTTCCTCCACCACAACTGACCCGACAGCAAATCATGCAACAGAATTATCTGCAAAACAATCCTTCAGTGTCCGGGGAACCTCATTGGTTTCATAAGATGTGTGAGGCTATAAGCAGTCAGCAATCTCGTCATGAGGCTGGAAATCAAGAAACTCCACCCATGCTAACACCTGGAAACTATGTACAATGGGCTAGTAGGTTTCTCAGATTCATTGAACTACGCAAACCCCATGGAAAGTATCTAAAGAAGGTCATCATTGAGGGATCCTTTCCACCTCCAGTGACTGTTGTTCCAGGAACTTCAGAGAGAGAAGAAACATCAACTCCCATTGCTGTCTCCAATTACACAACTGAACAAACCCTGCAGCAAGAGTCGAATGAAATGGCTATGGCATTCATACTTCAAGGTATTCCGAATCCAATCTACCGAAGTGTTGATGCTCAGAAGACTGCAAAAGACATATGGGAGCATGTGCATCTTCTGATGGAAGGGACTGAGCTCAATCAAGAAGACCTTGAATCAAAACTGTACATGGAATTCAACAACTTTGTCATGGAACCTGAGGAGACAATTGAATCATACTACCACCGCTTCACCAACGTCGTTAATGACCTCGATCGTCATGACATGAAGTTTCCAAAGATTGCTATCAATTCCAAATTTCTGGGATGCCTAGGTCCTGAATGGCAGAAATATGCAACTTTTGTTAGGCAATCCAAGAAGATTGGTGAGATCAAGTATGGACTGATTTATGATTTTCTCAAACAACATCAGTCTGAGGTAGACAAAGAAGTTGCAGCACGAGGTGGTTTCTTAGCAGCACCTACACCCAACTCGCTTGCTCTAATGGCTCAACCAAACTTCTCACTACCTACTCAGGAATTTGGACACTCATCTTCACAATCAAGCTTTCAACCACAAAACCAACTTGTTCCATATGAAGCACCATCTCAATATCCAGACAACCAAATGGTAACCTACAACAACACTGACTCCATCTTGTACTCAAATACTGAATATGATGAAGAAGAAGATGCCTTCAATTCCCTTAATGAAGCATTTGGGTTGATTGCAAAAGAATTTGGAAAGTTCAACAACAAATCAAACAACCGTCTTCGTTCATCTTCTAACACCAGGAATCAGGCAGTTGTAAACGATGGCAGGGTAGAAATTCAGAACAAGTCATCAGGTAGATTTGGTTCAGGGAACAGAGGAGGTTTTGGGTCTCAGAGGTTTCAATCGGGAGGACAGAGGTTTCAGTCTGGGGGTAATAGAAATGATTTGGGGACAAATCAGAAAAGGAATGTGATGACTAGAAAGGAACCAAAAGGCATTGCAAATACTTCAATCGCATGCTACAACTGTGGAGGGAATGGTCATATGGCCACTGCATGTCCAAAGCCTCGTACTATGGGCAGTGCATATCACAAAGAAGCTCTCTTGATGGCACTTAAGGTTGAGAAAGCAAACTTAATGAATGTGAAAGAACAAAGCTTCATGGCCAATGCAGAATCAGATGATGAAATGGAAGATCTTGAGGCAAATGCAGCTGTCATGCTCATGGCCAATATGCAGGAAATGAATCTATCCGAGACAGGCCCAGTCTATGATACTGACGGTCTTTCTCAGGTACATGATCCACAATGTCTAATACATGAGATTGTTTCACCTCCCGCATCTTCATCCTCGAGTGAAAATTCTGTTCAAAATGACTCACCATTTTCATCTCCTTTAGATAATCAAATCAACATTGATATATCATTTGATGATGATAGAACAGTTGTCTCATTTGATGATCCAATAGCAAATGAAAATCATGATCAGATTGAACAAAATGAGCATTTGACTGATCAAGATTCGGAGCTTCAGGCCTTGCTAATGTCCACCCAATCACAAATAGAGAAGTGAAATGAAATTAATCAGACCTTAAAAGCCAAAATTACAGTACTATCTAGGGACAATGAGTGCTACAGACAACAACTTTCTGGATATCAAAAACAGGAAAAACGTGAACAAAGTTTTGAAATCGCTTTCCAAAAAGAATATGTAAAAGTTCAAGATTTGCAAAATGAAGTACGTGAATTAACCGATTCTAAGGCTGAACTTCTCTCTCAAAAAGAAAAGGATCAATTTGAATTCAAAAAACAAATTGATACCTTAAATTCTGAGCTGTTAAAAACTCAATATGCGCTTTCAACATCTCAAAATCAACTTCTTGAGGAAAAGAAAGCCATAAGCAAATGTGTTGATTCATATCTTGAGGAAATCGTCACTTTGGAAGCAAAACTTAAAGAATTTCAAAAAATTGTGTATAAAAATGGTGAATCCATCACTCAAATCCAACAGCTAACGGTCAAACCAAATCTGAAATGATACGGATTTGCCTTTGGTAGTGATCACCCACGTTTTCTCTCAAAAGCACTCAGTAAAAATCCCAAGATGTACAGTGCAGAATTATTGTTTGATGATACCTTTCAGCGTGTTGTGGTATATAGTAATGATGAGGAACTTGAAATTCTTGAAAATGAACATAAGAGTCGATCAAAACCAGAAAAACAATTTTCAAGAATTCATTATGATTACAATGCAAGACCTCACATAAGCAAATCATTTGTGCCTCCAAAGGACAAACCAGAACAAACGTTGATAAACACCAACATACATACTTCTTCTCAAGTAAATCATGTTTCCCAAACTGCTGCACAAATCAATGATTCTTTGACAGAGGAAGATGTTGATCCAAAAATGCCTCCAGCATTTAAAATTCTTAAACATTTTGAGACATTTATGGAAGACATCAAATTTTTAGAAAATGAAATTGAGTTTAACTCAAAAATCACAGTCTCAACTTTTCTCTCTCCAGTAGAGAAAGAAAAGCGAGATATTCTTCAAAAGAAAATTTTACCTCATGTCAAACATCTGAAGAAATGTGCAACACAATGGGAAGAAGATTTACACACAGAAGTTGTATCTATGAAGGGCATTTTCAAAGCAAAAGACGTCAAAATTCATAAACAAAAACTTCAAAAGAAAAACTTGGATAAAGAAGTTGATCGACTCTTGCAAAATGTTCTTTGTTATGACGTTGTTTCTGTGATGATGAATGCAATTTATGAATGTGGTAATGAGTATCTTGTGCATAATCATGCTGTTGACAACAAGATGTTGCAAATAGAAATAGAGAATCTGGTAAAAGAGAATGAGAATCTCCATCAAATTAACAATGACGTGGAAAATAAAGTTTTTGAACTTCAGAAAAGGCTTGATTGGTGTCAAAAACAAAGTGCTGAATTTGAACTAAAATTTCAAAATCTCATAGCATCTTTATCATTTCATGACAGTCATGATACTGAAAACCAAAACACAAAGGCTTTCTTAAGACTAAAACTGTTTGAATATGAAAAAGAACTAGAAGAAATCAGTCAGAACAGAAATGACACCGTCAGGTTAAATAGAATTTTAGATTCCAAAAATCAAGACTTACAACACATCATTGTTGATTTGAGAAAGAAACTCAAAGTTTTAGATCAAGGCAAAACAAATGTTCATAAGATCGTGCCAGGAATGTATACTGTAGACAAAGCAATTACCTAAGCATCTCATCAGACCACTAATGCACTTAATTCAACTTCCACAGGATTAGAAAACAAATCTAAGGATAGAAGCTCCAAGATCCAAAAGAAATCAAAGAGGAACAGAGTCTCGAAACTTAGAAATGGCTCATCTAAGTCTGAAGAAGCTAAAGATAGTGCAAGTAGGGAAAATAAAACGAATGTAATATTAGGAATAGAATCTAGTTCTAGTTCTAGTCATGATGTAACAAACGTTAACTCAATGAATGTTCATGATGATGTTTTGGTTGATGCTACTTGTATTTTCGGTCGTACTAGTATACTATCTGGTGATCATTCTAAATGCATAGCTAAAACTTTGTTAAAAAGAAAACCGAAACGAACTAGTGGCCCTTCCTCTAAGCCTAAAACAGTTGCCAAGTCCATTTTAGGGAAACCACCACTAGAAGTTTCGGAGCTGAACATAGTTGCACCCATCGCAAACCCCAAAAAGAACAAAACACCTAGCACATTTATTAGGAAGAAAGCAGAGAATAGTTGGACATGGCAACGTTGGTTATAGAACACAGCAAACTTTAAATGGGTACCTAAGTTTCTTAACTCATGTGTTACTAACCCAACGGGTCCAACCGTTACCAATTTTTCATCTGTTTCCAATACTTGTGATACAGGTGGTTCAAATCGTTCTATGGATTGTTGATAGCGGGTGTTCCCGACACATGACCGGCAATCTCAAGCTTCTCAAAAACTTCATCGCAAAGTTTATAGGAACGGTCAGATTCGGGAATGATCACTTCGCAGCAATCATGGGTTATGGAGACTATGTGAACGGGAACATCGAAATAAGTCGTGTGTACTATGTTGAAGGTCTAGGTCACAATTTATTCTCAGTGGGTCAATTCTGTGATGAAGACTTAGAAGTAGCATTCAGGGAGAAAACTTGCTTTATTCGTGACCTTCAGGGAAATGATCTGATGAAAGGAAAACGGGGAACTAGTCTTTACACCATCTCCTTTGTAGGCATGACAGCTTCGACTCCTATCTGCTTACTTTCCAAGGCTCATCCCACGAAGGCATGGTTATGGCATAAACGACTGTCCCATCTCAATTTCAAAACCATGACCGACCTGGCAAAGAATAAATTGGTAGACGGTTTACCAAAGTTCCGATATGCCAAGGATCACTTGTGTTCTGCATGCGAACTGGGAAAAAGTCACCGAGCTCACTTTCCACCAAAAGCAGAACACAGCACAGACCACATCCTACAGCTGCTTCATATGGATTTGTGTGGTCCAATGCGGGTTCAGTCTATTAACGGGAAAAGATATATTCTAGTAATAGTGAATGGCTACTCAAGATGGACATGGGTTTACTTTCTTCGAACAAAAGATCAAGTTCCTTCTATAGTCACCACGTTTCTCACAAAGATTCAAGTGCAAGTTCGTAACACTGTCAGAATTATCCGTACAGACAACAGTACTGAATTCAAGAACCAAATCCTGCGGGAATTTACGGAGAAACATGGGATTGTTCACCAATATTCTATAGCTCGCACTCCCGAACAGAATGGTGTAGTTGAACGACGAAACCGAACGCTTGTGGAAGCAGCTAAAACTATGTTGATCAATGCCCAATTACCAGATTATCTTTGGGCTGAAGCTGTTAATACTGCTTGTTATACTCAGAACCGCTGCATGATCAACAAAAGACACAACAAAACTTCATACGAGCTCATACAAGGCAGGAAACGAAACATCAACTAACTTTCATGTCTTTGGAGCATTATGCTACCCGAAGAATGATAAAGATGATCTTGGTAAACTAAAGGCAAAAGCAGATATTGGGATATTTGTTGGTTACTGTGAGAATTCAAGGGATACAGAATTTGGAATCGTCGGACCGGAGACATTCAAGAGACCATACACGTTAATTTCGATGAACTCACTGAAATGGCTTCTGAGCAAGACTGCTTGGAACCCGCACACAACCGTTTGAACTTCCCAGAATCTTCAACTGAACCCTTACCCTTCAAAAGGAAAGATTTGGAAGATCTATTTGCTCCTATGTTTGATGACGTTCTCGTTAACAGTGTTTCAAAGGCTTCCACAAGTTCCGCTGCTCAACAACTTCCAAATCAAGCACCTGATCCATCAGTAACTACCTCTACAGCAGTTGCTGATGATGCACCACAACCTGAACCATCATCATCCATGGATAAAACACCTCAACCAGCAGTTGAAGATTCTTCCCCCACTTCTAACCAAGTTCCCACACCTTCAGATTATGACGGGAACGCATTCTTCAATCCATTTTGATCCACCTCCAACCATTCCAGAAACTGGAGAATCCTCCTCGAGCAATATGGACCCATCATATCTGCACAACAATATACAACATTTCCCATCCACCTACAAATGGACAAGAGATCATCCCTTGGTAAATGTAATTGGGAATCCTGACAATCCAGTCAAGACTCGACAAAAACTCCATTCAGATGGTGAACACTGCATGTATGCACTCACTGTCTGTCAGTCTGAACCTAAAAACATCAAAGAAGCCCTTACATACGACAACTAGATTGAATCCATGCAAGAAGAATTAGATCAATTCAAACGTCTAGAAGTCTGGGAATTAGTTGAAAGACCAAGGAGAGTGTTTGTTGTTGGATTGAAATGGATTTGGAAGAACAAGCTGGATGCAGATGGTACAGTGATTCGTAACAAGTCTCGACTCGTAGCAAAAGGATTTAGTCAAGAAGAGGGTATCGAATTTGAAGAATCGTTTGCTCCAGTTGCAAGGCTCGAGGCAGTTCGCATGTTCCTGGCTTACGCGGCTCACAAGAACATAACGGTTTACTAGATGGACGTGAAGACGGCATTTCTGAATGGTCAACTCCGTGAAGAAGTGTATGTCACACAACCAGAAGGCTTCGTGGACCAAGAACATCCGAACCACGTATATCGGCTCAAGAAATCCCTTTACGGCCTTAAACAAGCCCCGAGGGCATGGTACGATAAACTGTCTGCATTTCTCCTTGCTAATCATTTTACCAAAGGAACTGTTGACCCGACTTTATTTATACAGACACACGGGGAAGACATTCTCATTGTACAAATATATGTGGATGATATTATTTTTGGTTCAACCAATAAAAAATATTCAAACGCTTTTTCTAAATTAATGAAACTAAACTTTGAGATGTCTATGATGGGTGAGCTGAAGTTCTTCCTAGGACTGCAGGTTCACCAATCGCCCCGTGGTATATTTCTAAGTCAGTCAAAGTATGCTCAGGAAATCCTGAAAAAGCATGGTATGACCAGCTGTAACACCTATAATACCCCAATAGCTAGATGCTGACATACATGGGACACCCATTGATCCTACGAAGTATCGTAGTATGATTGGCTCGATCATGTATCTCACGGCTAGCAGACCGGATGTTGTATTTGCCACATATCTTTGCTCCCGATATCAGTCTAGACCGACTGAACGGCATTTGTCAGCCGTTAAAAGAATCCTTAGATACATAAAGGGAACCATTAACTTGGGGATCTGGTATCCAAAGGATTCTGGCTTTGCACTTGTAGCTTTTTCCGACGCTGACCATGCAGGGTGCTTAGACACACGCAAAAGTACATCAGGGGGAGTACAATTCTTGGGTGACAAGCTCGTCTCTTGGAAATCAAAGAAACAAGACTGCACATCACTGTCGTCAACAGAATCTGAATATGTAGCCATGTCTGCCTGCTGTGCTTAAGTCATTTAGATGCGATCACAACTGATGGACTATGGATACGTCTTCAACAAGATTCCGATGTATTGCGATTCCAAGAGTGCCATTGCTATTTCATGCAACACCGTGCAGCACTCCAAATCCAAGCATATTGATCTCCGATACCATTTCGTCAAGGAACACGTGGAAAAGGGTACCGTTGAGTTGTATTTTGTGGGAACAGAACACCAACTGGCAGATCTGTTCACCAAAGACTTGCGTCATGCAAGATTTGTGGAACTGGTCCACCGGATTGGTATGCGATGTTTGACTCCAAATGATTTGGAAAACTTTCTCACCAACAATTAAATGAGTCAAACATCTAAACTATCTTTGTAAATATATATTAAAAAAAATGCAAGTACAAACCTTTATCCAACATGTTGTTCATTTTAAAATGTCACAAATTATTTTTGAACAAGTGTTGAGGGGGAGTCATAATCTTTTCCACAATTTTTTAAAATTGTACTTGCATGCTTTCAGAAATTTGTTGCTTCACAAAGCTTTTGGTGATAAAATCATAAGATGGATAAGTTGTGTATAGATTGTGCTAAGTTTGATACTTAGAGCAAGTCACATGGTGGGTTTAGGACTAGGATCACAAAGACTCAAGGTTAGGGGACTATATGTATCAAGATTGCAAAGTGAGTAAGAGATATAAAATATTCAAAATTACATCGCAGTTAATACGATGACATATTCACCT
Source organism: Artemisia tridentata subsp. tridentata (assembly GCA_021014915.2). Classification (NCBI taxonomy): domain Eukaryota; kingdom Viridiplantae; phylum Streptophyta; class Magnoliopsida; order Asterales; family Asteraceae; genus Artemisia; species Artemisia tridentata. The sequence goes on from CP139508.1 coordinate 219,647,377, forward strand.
ACCGAATTTAATACCACCACCCACCATCATCCACGGCTAACAATCAATCTGCATATCTGCTTTTGATCATCTGATTTTGTGAGTACTTTTGATCCAACGGTTAGAACTATCGCAATTGCGCATTTTAGTTCTAGGGTTTGCGTAAAATTTGGGGATCTTCGAATGAGAGTGTTTTAGTTGAGAAACATTGTATGATAATGCTTAGATATTGATAAGAAACCAAGATTGTATGCTTAATCAACCCCAGAAACTTCAAATCGTTATAATTATGTTTTAGGGTTTAAGCGACAAATTTAGGGAAATCTGTATATGAGTATTATTGTGTAATCTGTATGTTGAGATTTTGTTGTTATGTGTTTAATTTAATGTATGCATGCTTAGATTGTACCCAGAAACACGTTAAGAGAATCAATTGAGTTTACGGGTTTATGAAGAACAACGAACACTAGCAGATTGATGATTGAATTTTTGTGGATGAATTTTGTTATAACTTGGTCAGATTGTTTAGTTTAGTCATAAAAACTAGTTGAGATAATCTGTGGTTGAAAAATCTAAGTTATAATGAATTTCGATAAGAATCTGCGTGGATGTTCATCTTCAAAGTTATCGGAAACTCTTGTACAAGAGTTTATCGAGATTGCCGAAATTATCGCGATTGGATAATTATCGCGATTGCATGATTATCACGATTGGATAATTATCGCTATTGCGTAGTTATCGCTATTGCATAATTATCGCTATTGCGTAATTATCGCTATTGCATAATTATCGCTATTGCCATAATTATCGCAATTGCCTCAATTATCGCAATTGGGATCTGATATAGACTTTGATCAATTTCCTCAAATATTTCATCAATATTTATCGAATTGAATCAAATTTTATAGAAGTTGGTAATACCTTTGATAAATTCTTTGATCAAGCATGTTACAACCAATCATAAATGCAAAAGGATGCCATGTGTTGTATCTAGGTTTTAACATCTGCTAACAATCATGTATATTGTACATTTGTACTTGATTGTTGTTTCAGATAACATCAAATGGCTGCACCACAACAACAACCTCTTCCAACTCTCACTAAAGAAGAAATCTTTCCTCACGGGTATTCTTTGGAAATTGGGAAAAACAATGCGAGGGTAGAGCTTGACAATATAAAGTGTTATGATCCAAGCTGCCAGATTGCTGTGGAAATTTTCAAAGTAAATAAGTGCCGAAATCTTCTTGACAGCTCTGACACCATTCCAGAACTGTACATACATCAATTCTGGGATACTTTCTCACTCAGCAGTGATGACAAGCATTTCACATGCAAACTGGATCGTAAAAGGATCAAAGTCACACCTGACCACCTCCGCAAAGCCTTAGGCTTTCCAGATGCACCTGAAACTTCCAACCAATTCTACCCGACACCATCAGAAGCTAAAATCATGCAATTCCTTGTAGACATTGGTTATGATGTTCAACCCAATACACCATTAACCAAGATCTCTAAAGTCAATGCTAAATACATACCTCAGTCCTGTAGAACTATCTTCTACATTATAACTCGTTCAATATCTGGCAGAGATAGTGGCTTTGAGCACCCAAGACTACTTCATCTTCAAATCTTATGAGGGTTCGTGAACCAGGAAAAGATTGACTTTGCAGCTCTTATTTGGGAAGATATAATATTCCAGATACGGAAAGCTTTCAAACAAATCCATTTTGTCCAGTACACCAAAGTTCTCATAAGTCATTTGCTTGACTTACATAAGGACATTGATCGACGACCTACCGATCGAGAGATTCATCCATACAAGATGGATAAAATTTTCCACAAAGTATACTTTCCCAAAGGGAGCACGCACAAACAGGGAGCAAGATTGCCAGAGTTTCTGTTGACCGATGAAATAAAAGAAACTCAAGCCTATCTTGCATATGATAAGGCATTCCATGAACGTCGAGTGGGACTTTCTAAATTGGTTGAAGGCTCGGGATCTACAAAGACCCGTTCTCGAAGTAGATCTAAGACTGGTAGTGCATCAAGTGCCTCACTCCCAAAGAAACCACATCCAAGATCTCTCAAGAGAACTGTACCTAGAAAACCCCAACCACAACCAAAACCTGAACCAACTGGGATTATTGATGAAGATTCTGACTCTGAAGGAACTGAATCAGAAGAGGAGACTCCTGTTCTTATGACAGTTGAAGAAGCAGAACTCCAAAATCTGATCAACTTTGAACTCGCACAGAAACAAAGTCTGAAGACCACTAAAACTGACGATGAAAGAAGGGCTGAATTGCAAGTCATAAAGATGAAGGAGATGGAAGAAGCAAAGCAAAGAGAAATTGCTAAAGGAGCAGGAGGTTCTGGAACTATACCAGAGGCTATTCCAACCCACGTTGTTCTGGTTAATCAACCCGGAGGGTCTGGAGTAGCAACGTTTATAGTACAGCCTGATGCAGTTAATCAACCCGCAATGGCTGCATCTGTTGGTCAACCAAGCTCGGTTAATCAACTCGACTTGGAAAAGGAGAAAGATCAGGAGAGCAACATAGTGTTAACTGATAAAGAAATTTCTGACTCAATGTTTGTTGATGATCAGGGGGAGGAACAACATCATGACAATATGGACTGGAATTCTGCAGACGAAAAGGAACTCCTTAATAAGTCCACTAAAGCGGCTAATGAACTTGAGGAAGAAGTAGCGAGACAAGATGAAAAAGAAAGGAAATTAAAGGAGGAATTAGCTCACGCTAATAAAGAAGCCGATAGCAACATTCGTTCACCATCCAATCCTCCTACTGAACTTGCTATGATTGTTCATATCCCTCAATAGGAGCAGAAATCACCATCGGTTCAACCTTCACCTGTATCATCACCCAAACCGACAACACCTCCTGAGTCACCTCCTAACATTCTAACACCTCCATCCTCATCTCCAAAAGACTCTGCACCAACTCTGAAGATACAATTCCTTCACTTACTCCGTCACCAGAGAAACCTCAATCACCTAAAGCAAAAGAAACAATTTCTGATCAAATCTACAAGGCCTACAAAGGAAAGAATATGAATAGAATTGTCCGTGTTTCCAAAGTTGAAGTTGTGTCTCCTGCGGAAGGAAACTGAAACAAGCATTAAAGAGAGCACAAGCCAAAAGAGACAAACAAGCAAACACAAAATTGGCTGAAATGGAAATTTTAGTCAAGAAATTGTCTCAACAGGTGGACGAGATGCAAGATACTAAGAAGAAGATGGATGAATTCCTTGATTTTAATATCAAAGATGAAGTCACACGTAAAACAAGGCATTATGTCAAGCAATATTTTCCTGATCTTCAGAAAAATATTAATGAGCACATCGATGCACAACTTGAAGACAAAATCAAAGAAGTCATCGCCTCTACTTCCCAATCCAAACCGATTTAAGATCTCACCACTGAATAAATTGAACTTGCGCTTCTCGACAGACTCTTTGCTATCTCCTCTCCTTCTTAAGAAGAAATCAACCTTATCACAGCTCTTCAAGCACATATTGAGAAGAATTCGTGCAAGGTCACTGCTGACAAAGGAAAACGAATTCGAGAGGAAGATGATAAAGACCAAGACCCGAACCCCTCACCAAAGAAACACAAAAGCGGGTCTGGGATTCACATTCAGGAGCCAACAGGAAACACAACATCATCACTACCTCCAAAACATCAAGAATCTGGTCCTACAGCAACTGAACATCACTTTGAGCTTTTCACGGCTGATGATATGGAATTTCAGCCGCAAGACGATCAACCTCAATCACCACCAAGACCTAAGCCTTCCAAATCAAAATCATCACGCAGCAAGAAATCTTCTGACGAACCAGCTGTTGTTACCTGGCTTAATGATGATAATGATGAGCTAGGAAATGAATGGTTTGATCAGCTCGCAAGTGCTCAAGTTCAAACTGATGAAGCATCCAAGGTTGAAGACAGCACATTTGCTGTTGCTCAACAGATCAAAAGCAGTCTCAACATCAAGAAGATGACAAAACGGGAGCTTCGTCGGATCAAGAATGATGCATTCAATCTTCTTAAAGACAAATCCAACAGTGCTGCTGAACTTGAGTATCATCTTGAGAACATTGCACGAGCAATATCAAGTGCCTTCGACTGGGCTAACCCAGATGTAGTCAGGAAGTTGGCCGGGATAGTCAAAACCGTCCTTACATCACCGATTGAACCAAGCCACTTCCTGTGATACGCAAATTTCACCATTCAGAAATCCCATTTCAATTCTTCTTCAACAACGATCTGGAACTTCTAAAGCATGGAGCATCAGGGAAAACAAAGTATGCAACGTCAATCACCTTCACTCCAGCCGCTCACTACACACAATCAGCCATTGAGGAAGAAGCATTTCATCGACATCTCTTTGTTAAGGAACTCGTGGTCTATGATCGTGATGCCGAGTTGGGAATCTACCACTGGTATGACAAACGAAAGAGCTGGTATAGGTACAAACTCTGCAAGAAGTCTCGGGAACCAGTCTACAGTGACATTCGCATCGTGGCAGTAGTCAGTGTGCGTGGATCCAGAAAATATGATTACATATTTCTCGACGAGATCACAGTCAGAAGAATTGACAACAACATCTACACATTCTCTGAGGCTGACCTTCCTGATCTGAATCTGAATGATATTGAAGACATGTACCTGATGAAAGTACAAGGCAAATTACAACATCTGACGAACGAACTTCGATATGCATTCAGTACCGTACTCTGTCACTTCATTAGGAGAACAATCATAAGAGAACGGGTAGAGGATCTTCAGCTGGGAGTGGAGAGTTACCAGAAGAAGTTGAACCTTGTTGAACCAGAGTTTCTGCTTGTAAACAACCGTGACCTACAGTACACCATGAAACGACATTCGCTCTTTGGTTTCGTCTACAGAAGCACAAAAAACTTCAATCGCTTCATGTCCTTCAATGAAATTCATAAATTCTGTGACGATACCTTAAAGTGTGTTCGTGATGGGCTGGTTAGTCGAGTTCAAGATCAAGAATTGGGAAAATCAAGAAGATGGAATTCTGGTGAAGTAAGACAAGTAAAGGAGTTCATACGGAAGCTTGAAAGAAGATTGTATCATCGGGACCAGATAAGGAGGCTAGAGAGTTATGTTGGGGGTCGTCCATCATTTCCCATTCGACTATTCCAAAGGACAGACCCGGATTTCTCAACATTTGGCAACAGGGCTTGATGTAAGCAATTTATTACATATTTCATCATTCTTATATCATCATTCTTTCAATTGGCCAGTGACATTACGGCTTATGTACACATAACAGTGCACAACCCGGACCCTAAAGAAAGGACCCTGAAGTACGCTTCAGTGCCTCAATCCTGAAAAAGGAGCGAAAGCTTCTTACTTATGAGCAGAATTAAACCTGAATGTTTTTTAAGTTTTTCAAACATTCTGCTCATAAGGACTAGTATTCCCTTGTCAAGGGGGAGTATCAGAAAATAATCTTTGTTCTGAAATAACAAACGTTCTTGAAATTCTTCCCTAAAACTCAAAAATAGCATATTTTAATCATAAAGTTTTTCAAAAACATCATGAGTATGCTATTTTTGAGGTGGAGAAGTAAAAGATGATTAAAATATGGTGTCTCATTCCTGGTATCTCAAAGTGCTCTACTCAGTTTTTACCCTCGAATTGACGATAAGAAAAGTCAGTAGTCAAAAGGACATATCCTGGACGGGTAATAATTTCAAGGCAGTTTATCTGGTGATGTAAATGTGTCTCGCAAAGGATGTGTCTGAGTAGAATTTACCGATTTCGAGCGGTTCTCCTTGAATATGATCTGGACGGGTAATAATTTCAAGCTAGTTTACTAGTGATGTAAGCGTGTCTCGCGACGATCATGTTCATTGAGAATCAATCAATTCAAAAGTGCCAACTCTTCCCGGCATGTGCAAATTTCAAATTAATTACTTATGAGCACATGTTAAGGGGGAGTCTTTTTGAATAATGTAAAACTCTCAAGGTGTCAACAAAATATCTTTACTATCATCGACACTTTGAGAGATTTTCAAATGGTTTGTTTATGGCATCATCATTAGGATAGTCATGGAGTTATAAGGTGACTAAGGTTTAGGAAAAACCGTCCTATGATCCGCTAGAGCCGGAGGGATCTACCCAAGGACAATTCCATAGTTTAGAACTAGAAAGTCCTAGGTATGATATAAAAAAGGAGAACTAATGAAACAGAGAAAGAAGGGGTTGAAGAATTAAAAAGATAAGTAAAGAAAAGGGTGAAAAGAAATAGCCCTCCATTTGTTCAACCTTAGGGCAGACACCGAGTTCAATTCATAATCTACTGGTTGATGAGCATCACCGGTATTTAAGACAAAAGACGTCATCGACCCAGTGACGAACTGCACTAAACCTTCTAGCCACTCAGGTGTCTCTCAAAAGACACTTGTTTCATTCTCACGGAGAACCCTTCATAATCTATTGACCTCTCACTATGAGAGTGTTGATATTGAAAAGGAGGCACTCTGCTCCAGCCTCTGACGACCAAACAAATGTGTACTAATTGAGTCTAGAGCCATGAGATTCATTAAAGATCTCTTAAGTACACTTATAATTACTCTGGTGTTCTATATCATGGGCATCAGTTGTAAACTAGGAAAGTGTCCTTCGCAGATCTTAGCAATCTGCCAAGAACATTCATGAGAAAAGTCACAATTGTGATTATCAATGATTGAATGGAAATCCTGCCAGGGTCAACATCAAACAGCCCTGACAGCAGGTCACTTCGGTAATTCCTTGTGGGTTACGCTTAGTGTTTTGCTTCACACAGTCTACAGTCGTGGGGTGATCTCCAGCGACTCACTGAATCGTGGGTGCACTTCGGTGTGTCCGTGTTATCTCTTTCGGGGGAATCCGGTTCAGAACGGCCAGGGAAAGGATTAGAGAAAGTCTTCACACTATGCTGTTGATGATCTCGAAGTCTGAACCTGTAAGTACCGGTTGGTTCGTGTTGCTGCTGTTGCTGTGGAGGATCATGAAGACCTGGAGCTCAACCACCAAGAATCCATTGTGCTCATATTCCGAAGTTGTGTTCTCTCAAAGACTCAGTAACAACAAAAGTTCAACATATAATAGTAAAGTCAAAAGTTCAAGCACCTCAACCTTTCTCAAAGTTAAAGATTGAAAAGTGAGAACGTGTTGCAGAAAACAAGTCAAAGACATATGAGCATGATGGAAAAGACGAGAAGACGTTGGAGATTGGCAGATCGAGACAACATCATATCATCTTGGAACAAGAACAAAGAAACAAAGATTATAAAGGCGTCAGAAGCCAAAGAAGCAAAGAAGACGTCAAGCAACATTGATGATCAAGACTTAGGGGGAGATTGTTAGGAACAATTGTTTTTGTAATATTTCAAGTCTTGACCATTTGCGATATGTTGCTTATTTGGGTTTTATGTTTAGTTTTAAGGTGCGGTCCATTAGAAGCCCATGGACCGCCCATTTTGGTAAAATTACTTCTAGATACATTATTGTAAGAGTTGCCCTAATCCCTTGCCTATAAATGGAAGGGTAGGGAGCTCATTTTGCAGGGTGGTTCTTCATTTCTTATGCGTAAGCCTTGTCAAAGTGTTTAGTGAAATGATAATCATCCGTCTCTCTTTCTATTGATCTCTTCTCTACACCTTATTATCTTATCTCTTATTGTTCTTAGCTTATTAGATAAGTAGTAGTGCGTGTTTCTAGCTTTTCATAACGTGTGTGTGTGTGTTTGAGATAATCTTACGACCTATCAATGATGAACCATTTGATGTTGAATGAAATGTTCTGTTTGATGACACTTGTTATGGAATAATTTGTGATGCTTGTTTGGGAATAACGTGGACTTTCATGTGAATATTGAATGATTAGTCGGTTAGAAAAAGTGATTACTTTTATGAGTTTGTTTAAATATAATTCGTGTTCTAAAACTTGTTGGTTAAACGTTATTGGATTTAAAGGTTGAAATGATTTCTAATATTGTTTGATTCCAAGAAGTTGGTGCACAAATGGATTGGTACTTGATAATTGACACATATTGAGTAGTCAAGTTTTAAATGAATTCGGGAATATTTAATCACGAGATTGGGTTGAAAGTACTCATAAGAACTAATGTAACTAATCATCTTTATCATACATTTGAGCACAAAAAGAGCTAGCGTAATGGGATGAGGTTTGGCCGAAAGGACTCACCCGTGAAACTAGTAGAAACATGGATTTTCTTGATATTACCATTGACTAGAAAACCTTGTGAAAATTTACACGTGCCTTCTAAGTTTCACCCAAACAGGTTCAACATTCTATCACGATCGACCATTGTTCCTAAACAAATATTTGTTTGTTTGATTGATTTAACTTGGAACCATTGTTTGTTTATTTACAGTGCTTTAGAGCGTGATAATCTAGAGTACTATTTCTATTGCTACTATCTAAATTGCTTAATCTTAAAACGCGTAGTCTGTTGGGACGATCCTTATTTACCACAAACCATACTACAAACGAACGAGTATACTTGCTCGTATGTGTTTTCTTAATAATCGGTAAAAAGGTGTTTTATAAATTTAAAAATTGAGTGATAATTAGGATATAATCTACACATCTTTAATGAAACGCATCAAGTTTTTGGTGCCGCTTCCGGGGACTACTACTTCTTAGTTTAGTTTAGTTTAGGTTAGTTTAGTTGTAAATAGTAGCATAGAGTTTGTTCTTGTTCTTGCATGATTTTAGAGTTTATTTTATTTTTGTTTTTGGTGATTGTTTGGTTTTTTTGGTTAATGATTGTTAAGTGTTTTGATTGCTATGTTCTAGTTCCATGTGTTAATCCCGTCTTTATTTTATTTTATGTTATTTGGTCGTGTTAATTTCATCTAATAAAAAAAAATTGAAAAAATTTTCTGCAAACCGGCCGGCTCAATCTTGAACCACGCCGGCTCAACTCCTGGTAAAAAATTTTAAAAACATGAAACGCCGGCTCAAATCTGAACCGGTCCGGTTCAGGCTCTCAGTAAAATTTTCGCAATTCCAAACCGCCGGTTCATATATGAACCGCGGCGGTTTGATCCCTCGGTAAAACTTTTTCAAAACTCAAACCGCCGGTTTGGGGTGTGAACCGCCCATAACTGCTATTTTTTTTAAAACCAAAAAAAAAATTATTTTGTTTATTTTCCTTTTATTTGTTTAAGTAATTGTTTATTTAGTTTATTAGAATAGTTTTAGAATTTATTATGTTTTGTTATTCGAATAACTTATTTTTTTTTTTACTAACCCCTAACGTTTGTTTTGGGTGTGTTGTCTATGAATGTTTAGCTTATTTTTAGTTATGGATTCGCCTAGTGAAGTTTCGGATTATTTGGACAATTTGGAAATGGAATTGATGGATGTTGGAGATGTTATGGCTAGGATGGAGAAAATGGTTGATATGGAAAAGGAGAAGTTGCAAGCGAAAGGAAAGGATGTTGAAATTATGGAATGTGAACCGAAAAAGCCACGGGTGATCACTTTCACTCGTGCTAAGTTAAGAGAATATGATGAACCAAGTATGAGGTATTCCACACCTTGTGCAATAGAAGGTTTAGGAGCTTGGGATGCAGAATGTAACATTGGACAAAGTGAAAGTTATGTGACCTATGAAAAGTTTGGAGATGGGAAATATGAAGTGGACAAGTATAATAGGAGGATAGCAAGGGATGTTAAAATTGACATTCATGGCTATACTTTTGCTATGGATTTGATTATTGATGAGTATGAAGACACTACGGACCCTTCCGTTGTGTTTGGAAGGAATTTCTTGGTAGCAACAAAGTGTACTATTGATTTTGGTTTAGGAGAAATGCAAGTTAAGGTTGGAGAATTGCAAGATGATAAGGATGTTAATTGGTTAATTGAACAAATGGAAGAGGCTTGTGAAAATGAATATGGTATTATAGGGAGCATGGAAATGGTTAAGATGGGAAAAGCTTCTCGTTTAAAACAAAAATACCCACCTTTCAAAGGTCTTATACCCTCACTGTTATCATTACCACAACCTACTACACTAATCAAATGAGAAAGTTTCTCTAACCAAACACCCTCACCAAAAGAAACACCAACCAAAGAAACCATTGATGAAGCCAAATGTGTTGAGAAGATTACTATAAAGTTCAAGGTATTGCTAAATGAGAAACCAATACTCCATGTGTTGGAACACTATGCTCATTATAGGAAGTTACTTGATGAAATTTCAGTGGAAAAAATAAAACTTGATAAGAAGAGTGTAATAGAGGAAGAAGAAGAATAGAAGGTGATCGAGAAAGGTTTACCTAAAAAGAAGGAAGATACGCGAAACTACCTTATTCTAATAAAAGTGAATGGAACCATCACAATAAATGCCTAGGCCGATACGGGGGCGAGTGTTAGTATAATGCCTTATAAGCTTTATAAGAATATGGAGTTGGGAAGAGCTTGTCCTTCCATTGATGTTTTGTTGATGGCGGATAATACCATGGCAAAGGCTTATGGTAAAGTGAAGAATGTGAGATTACAAATAGGTTTCCAAACCTACTTGTGTGACTTTTTGATTTTGCATGTACCTATTGATAAGGAGACACCCATGTTGGTTGGACGCCCATTCTTGAGTACGATTGGAGAAATAATTGATAATGGTAAAGGAACGACGGAAATTGATGATGGAGTTGCTTGAAGGATATACCACGCCAAGAAAAGAAACAAATTTCTAGCGGATGAAGAATCAGATGAAGAAGATTGGTTGGATGTGTTTGATATTAGCCATGATAATGAAGGTGACCCAAAATATGGAAAAACAGCCCCATCGTTTGAACATATTGAGGATGATATGGAACGTGCATTGGGTATGGAAAACTACTTCAATCCTTTCAAAAATATTATTGTGTACAAAAAGATGGTTGATTTCCTTGGTTCTATGCCAATTAAACTTAAAAATATTGAGTGGACATCCGATGGTTATAGCAGATATCAAAAGGTTGAAGGAGACAAGGATTGGCACACTAAAATAGAGATTACTAGCCCGGGAGGACGTCGTTTCACTCGTGAGTTCAAAACAAAGGAAACTGATAGAGTTCTTTCGGGGAAGTTCCATTCGGAGGATATTCTACAGTTTGGGAATTATTATGATTAAAGGAAGCATTTGGAAGAATAAAGAAGCTTATTACTAAGCTTTTGCTCATTTTATCTCTTATGCGTTTATCATGTTTATTTATCTTTTATTTATCTTGTTATGTTTTGCATTTTTTTGTTATTTGAGTGTGTTTTAGCTTTTAAGCTTTATAAGCTATTATTAATAAGAAATATTTAAGAGTGAGTTTTAGTTGTTTTTTAGTTTATTTCATTTAAGTTCATTGGAAATGTTGGAAGTGTTTTTAAGTTGTGGTGATGAATTGAAATTATCATGAAATGAAGGAACATTTTTGTTTTGAAACGAGTTTGTGCTAAACATTTTTACCAACCCGCGGTTGAAAACCAAATCCACAGTTGAAGTACCCAACCTACGGTTGAGTCTTCATTTGTGCCAAAGAAACAAAAGAGAAAAAACACCACAATCCACAAACATTCTCATCATTCCAAGATTGAAGTCTAGTTATTACATTAAGATTCTAACAATCCTATGGCATCAAAAAGGGTAAGTAACACCATCCAATTACTTTGCATTGTTCTTAATTCGAATTTGATTTTTAGAGTTTTGAATTAGGCGAATTTGATAGAGTTAGAATTGATTTAATGTATTTGATGGGTTTACTAGAGGATTGATGTAAGGATTGATTGCAAGTAAAATTAGTTGAATTAATTGAGTATTGAAGGAGAATTTGATGTTTTAAGATATAGGGTTCATGTTTGTCGAATTTTTGAGGATTTAAATCAAGATTGATTAGATTTCTTGTGGTATATTTTTATGAATTAGTGTTTGTATGCTATATGATTAATTATATGGACCACTACGTTGTTTGATATTGATTTGATTCTAAGATTCTTGAAGTTTAGAAGTGAAGAGAATATGAGGTTTAAGCACTTAGAATAAGCACTAATAAGCAAATGGAGGAAGGTAGTAAATTGTAGAGAAGTTGGAAAAGCTAGAAAGTAAAAATTTTTGATGATTAATTGCTGCGAACCGCCGGCTGGATACACCAAACCGATGGCTGAGACACCCAAAACCAGCCCAACCGCCGATTCAATCCTGAACCTTGGCGGCTGGAACTTTCTGTCCCATAGAAAAAACTGAACCGCCGGCTGAGATGTGACCCGTGGCGGTTCAACTCTCAGTAAATTAAAAAAATGACCAAACCGCCGGTTCAAAACTGAATCGCGGCGGTTCAGACCCTACTGTTAAAAAAAATTATTTGGTTTTGCTAATTTATCTTACAAGTTAACCTTTAGCTCCAACATTTCTTGTGTGCTTGTTTTGTTTGTTTTGTAGAAATGTGTTCATCAAGAGGAGGAGAACCTGTTGGTTGCGTTGCACGTGAGACAAGGTCGACAAGCGAGAGAATTTAACCTCATGCCAATAACAAGTGAACATTTGAGATGGGGTAAACTAAGTAAGGAAGCAAAATCTTGTTATAATAACCGGTTGGCAAAGTTACAAAGGAAAGAGATTGCGGTACCAAAGTTAGTGAGTTGGAGATTGATGAGAGAGTATAACCTTAATGAGACTCTTGAGAAGTTGTGGGAAGTTAGTACAGAATCTGATAATGGAGTTTTTGGAGATTTTAGTTTGGAGTATGCGTTTAGAATCAATGAAAAGAAAATTTATAAAGAATGGTGTTTAGAGTTCTTTTCCACCATCTATTCTAACTAAGAGGTAAAGATGAGTAACATTATGGAGGAAAACTATGTTTGGTTTAGATTGTGTGGGAATGATCATGCGTTAACTTTGCCACAATTTGGGCTATTGCTTGGGTTGTATGATGATAATGACATTAGCCATGTAGATTTTGGTGAACATTTTTGTAAGTTGGAAAAAGAACCACCGAATTATGATGGTACAAAGATATGGAACGAGATTGGAGATCCCAACAGTGGAAGACTAAAGGTGACGGAAATACATTCAGCGATGGCGCGGCTTTTACACAAAATGATTGTGAACTCGTTGATGCACCGGGGCAATAGTCAAGATAAAGTTCATCAACTGGAATTGTGGTTGATTGAGATGATTATCGGACCAAATCGGAAGATGAATGTGGTATGGAATTTGGCGGTCTACTTGTCTAAAAGAGCAACTATTATGTCGGAGCACGATTTTATTAACGGGGGCCATTATGTGACTAAAATTGGAACGAGTTTGGGATATGATACAAAGAGTGAATTGAGTAGGATATCGGTGGTAAAAGATTGTGAAAAGCTTGACAAGAAGAATTTGGAAGATTTACTTGATGATGATAGGATGTGTTTGGTCGAGAGAATTGTAAATGTGATTCGTAACCCACCACCACCACCACAACCTCAACCACAAAATACGGGAGAATCTTTCGGGGTTGAATTCGAGTTGGGGTGATTGGCATGCAAACTTGCCACAAATAGAGAGAAGAGAAGTATGGTGGGATATGAGTTTGATGAGGATTGGACACCAAATGGACTATTGCGCACCAATTCTCACAAACCTTGGACAACATAGTGAACCACCGTATTCATTCCCAATGACGTACGCACCACCTAGTGTTCCGCCTTACCCATACCCATATACACCTTATCCATCAGAACATGTACCTTACCCAATGTCTAGCACATTTAAAGGAAATGAAGGGTATAATGTCAACCAGGAGGGTTTCATGGGTCATTATTCTTCTAATGTAGGTACACATGGTTATGAAGCTGGAACATAATCGGGAGGTTTTGGATTTGGAGCATTGATTGATTATCAAGGTGACGATATGGAAGATGAATGGTTATGACTATCATTTGAGGTTTATGATGTGTGATGAACAATTTTTTTTTCTATTTTTCTTTCGTACTTTATTATTATGTTATGTAGGATTATTATTGTTCTTATGAACTACGTTTATCTTTATGTCGATTAGGATTATCTAGTGTTTTGGTTGTGCATGTTGTTTTTGTATTTTTTTTTCGTGTGTTTGTTTATTTTTCAGGTTCGAGACACCATGAAATCATTGCTCGTTCATATGGTTGGAACATTTTGGAGTTTGGAGTTCCTAACTCATGCGTTAAACACCAAATATGGATCTCACATGATTTCTCGGTGATATCATTTACTATTCTATTTTCCCTGTTTCCTTTACTCTGAAGGTAATTTTTCACATTGAGGACAATGCAAAACTTAAGTGTGGGGGAGGGAAGTAAATAGTGAAAATGATGTAGTTTTTAAAAAATTTGTGATTATTTTGAAATTTGTTTTATTGCCCATAAAGAAGTATTTGTTTTTACACATAAAAGATTATATATATAATTGAAACAACTTGAAATTTTCCAATAGCATAAAATGGCAATTTGAAAATTTTAACGTATCTCGATTAAGTGAGACGATCTGTTCTTGAGATTGATAACATTACTTGTGCATTTATAGCCCATTCTAAAAATATGTGAGGATTTGAGCCTATCATTTGAAGCATATATTTTCTATGCTTAAATTCTATTGTCTTGCTATGAGTGTGCCGGTGATTGAATTGATTCTAGAACTTGTGCTTGTCATACATTACGAATTCCAAAGTAAGGTCACATTCGTGTGATATAAATGAATTTAATTGATAAGAGGCAACTTAGGATTAAACCAAATGGCCTTCCATTTACATATAATGATATATTAGCTAGCCACATCGGTTAGTTAACCACCCATACGGACCCATTTGTTAGAGCTCATTTTTTGCGCGATAAACCCTTAGAACACCCTCCGAGCCAATCTTTTCGTTTTGTTACATCCAGAAAAAACAAAAAAGATTTTACACCTTTAAACTTTAGCCTACCCTTTTTAGTCAAGTCCAAATTGATGAATTACTTGTTATTTGCTTGAAGAAGTTTTTGATGATTATGAGCTTACACTTTGTATTTCGGATATACCTTTCCGACGAAGACGAAGGTAACTACTTCTTATTTGTATTTTTGAGGTATATGCTCATCCAAAGTGTGGGGGAGATGTGATGTATGAAAGAGAGGTGTTGGAAAATATATATATATATATATATATATATATATATATATATATATATATATATATATATATATATATATATATATATATATATATATATATATATATATACATACATATATATATACATACATATATATATACATACATATATATATACATACATATATATATACATACATATATATATATATATATATATATATATATATATTATAGCCAATGGGCTATAATTATGAAGATGAAGTATCTTTGAAGATATCGATTAGCCAATGTGCTAAGACGTGACATTTATATATGGTGATCGATGAATGAAATTAAGGAGAAAGGAAAGAGTTGTTATGGAGGCTATAATCATTTTGGGTTACATGGTTCGATTGTTTTTGCAACAAGTGATTTTTGGTATTTGACTTGATTATTGTATATTATTGTATCCGCTAAAATAATCCCATGCCTTTTCCTAACCCTTTTTGCTTTGTGAAGATATCGATTGTATAAATATTCTAGTGACCATCCAGTTTTTAAATAGTTGAAAAACGTTGCTAGCGAGGTAGTGCGTGTTTTTGTGACCATCCGTTATGCAAGTAACGTTGTTAGCGAACCAAGGTACAATCTAGTGACCATCCGTTGTTTAACTAATCAAGAACTCGTTGTTAGCGATCAATTATGTTTGTACAGTAGTTATTTGAGCACAAGTTGATATTAACCCTTAGCCTAACGTTTCAACCCGAATAAAAGTCCTCTTTGATAAGTTTATTTATTCCTTGCATGATTTGGATTAGTTTTCATACTTGTACAAGCCTATGGTATGAAATGAAATCATGACTGAGCAATTGAGTGAAATACACCTCCAACAAAAGAAATGAGTGTGAGTGAGTTATATTATTCTTTTCTTTTCGTGAGGAGCTTAGTTGTGTTATCTAGCTTGATTGAGTATTTCGTTTAAATTTCACATATTAAAAGTAAAAATCACTTTTTGATCTTTTGCCTTGGCAATAAGGAAGATTAGTGAAATTTTTAGAGAATCATGATTTGTAATACCTGAAATTCAGATAACCCGTAAAATTACCAAATTACCCCTGATAACATAAAACCTTATTAAACAACTTATAAAATTCCGAAATAATTCCAAAACATCTGAAATCGAACTATATCCGAAACAAACTAATTTCTGGGACAATGTTACATCATATTAAATGTTCAAAAAAAAATTATCATACACATTATTTATTTAAATTCCGAAATATACATAAGTTAACAAAATATAATGTTTAATTCTTTTAATTAAATAATATGTAAAATAAATAAGGAAAGATTATATAAAATCAATCCCAATTATCTTGTGATTATATAGGCCGAATATACAGATCCTTGGCCCCCCAAAGTCGGTTTTATAACATAAAATCAGATCTCTTATTTTCTCTTCAAACAAATCAAATCGCTAAATAGAACAAAGAACCCTAGCGATCCAAAATAATTCGACCAAACCTTCTGTGCGACTTCTGGGATTGAACAAGTATTTTTCTGGGATTATTGGAGGTGCAAGGAAGCTAGGAAAATTAATAGTTGCTGCGTTTTCTCCTTGGTTTATTCTTGTTCTTGTTTTCTTGTTGATTTGCTCTAAATCAAGGTAATAATTCTTGCGACTAAACCAAACGTGTTAAAATTAATATGGAATTTTTCCAATGATATTTAGATGTTATATAACTCATATAAAATATCAAAATCGATCCATGCATGTTAATTCTATGCGTATGAAAATATTATGGCTAAAGAACACGTAAATCACAATAATATGTAATTCGAATTTCTTGGCATGATGGCTATTTTATTTAGACCTCTTTTGATGTATTAGACCTG